>VXAV01011287.1:73981-108795 GCA_013399715.1 Alectura lathami | reverse complement strand
CAGGGACCCGGCCCCGCGGGCGGCGGCAGGGGGCTCGCGTGGAACCGCGGGGCACGAGGAGCGGGGGTGCCCCGCGACCTGCGGGACCCCCGTCTGGCCCCAGAGCAGCAGCTCCCAACCCTGGGAGGGAGCTGGCAGCAGTGACCCCATCCCCAGCATCGCCCCGGCGTACAAATCAGAGTCAAACAGCAGAAAGCCAGAGTGCACAGGGGGCGAGCAGCCCGTGGAGGTGCAGGGGGAACTTTTATCTGTTGAATCAGCCCGGCGTGGAAGTGCTGGATGCGCTCGTCACGTGGGCAAAAAAAGTCCTGGAAACCCAGGGAAAACGAACTGGGCTCAGCCCGCTGCTCGGGAGGTGCGAGGTGTGAGGGGGGAGCCGGCACCGGAGGGACCCGGCGTTATTTACAGCGCCGAACAGACTGAAAACAACAATAAACAGCGCTGAATTAATCTCATGTAAATTCATTCAGGCAAATGGAACCACTCTAGGAACAGATTTAGTTAAGTAATATGGTTAAGGGAATAACAGTCGGGCTGCATGCAGAGCGCAGTGCTCCGCACCAGCACCGCAGCACTGCCCGTCTCGCAGTTGGGAAATCAAGGCACGCGTCATTGCGCTTGCTGATTTTCACACTAATCCTGAGAAATATTGGAGCATTATATGGCTTCACCCACTGCCAAAAAAAAATAATTTAAATTCAACTGAATGTGGGAATATTTCGAGACATTTGAAAAATCCCAGTTTTCATTAGCTTTTGCCATTTCCATATTTGGCTAAATCTGAAAAATCTGAGTTCTCTTTTCAGAACAAAATACAAAAGTTCATTGCTTTCATCTGCTGACCACTCATCGAAATCACAATTTATCTTTGAAATACCAGTTGCTGTTTAGCAAAACTATTTCTGTACGCTCGTGGAATAACAGCTTCCAGAAGAAGTGACGTATTGAGCTGTTTTATAGACTTCCCACAGCTTCTGTCGCTAAACACGAAGCCAACAGATAATGCATGGGGTATTGCACTTCTCTCTTTCTGTGCTCCCTGGCTATGCAGCAGTGCTCCATGGTCGCTCCAGTACCATCACAGGAGATGCTGAGCCTAATAAGTAGCACGTCCAGCATGCTGTTTGTTGACATGGCAGTGACAGTGCTCTGCCAGCGCTCACTGGCTGCATGGCAAGTCTGTAACGTGGCCACATGGGTGGGAGAAAACTTCCCTGGGGCTTCCTGCTTTGTACTCCAACAAATCCCAGCCCAGCTACCTTAAAGCCTAAAGCCAAAACGATGGGAAAATTACAGAGTTACAGCACTAACAGGCACATTTTTATTTTAAAAATCATCTAGTTGAATAAATGCCAATAAATAAATAAATGAAATCCCACCAAACTGTGGATTTCACTTTGTTTGCAAAGCAAGCCCAAAGTAAAATGTGTTTGCCCAAGCTGGGATATATTCCTTTTTGTAATTAAAATGATGGAGTTTTGCACAGCTGCAAAACAGTATCTGCCTTAAGGACTTTTTGACTGTGCTAAATTCACTGTCTCAAGAAGTTAAACCTGGCAATGAAATTAATATTTTTCATTTTGGTATCCGGGTGGGGAAGAGCTTGCTTTTAAAAACGCAACAGACTCTAAAAACGCAACTCTAGCACTGAATGAGAAGGACGATTTGCTTTCATGATTTGCAACCCCCGATACTCCCCCATGCAAGAGCCTATGTGCACAGCTCTTCTGCAAAGCAAAAAATCAGCAGTGATATTTTAATAATTCCCATTGATTAACTGGCAAATTATCGTACACCTACAGCCCACCAGCAAGAACCGAGTCCCAGGGTAGGAACCTGCTAATTACAGGCTCCAGCAGCACTTCCAGTTGCCTGTTATCATCTAGGCCAGCATGATGTGTGGAACAGTAAAACAGAAGGCAGAATCAAAGGAAAATAAAGTTACAGGGATCCTGGCCGTGTCAGCGCGATTCCCAATTGAATCCACCGCCTTCAATGTTCAGCATGCTGTGCAGGAGCACAGCTTGGACTGCTGCCTCAGAAGTGGAGCTGGGCTCTGAGACGAGCACCTGGCCCGAGATTTAAGACAACCGGTGTGTTGCTTAATGCGGAAAATGAGTTTAGTGAAAAAGAGATGGAGGAAAGCAAGAGGAAGGGACTAGTTGGTCTTCCCAAACCTGAAAACGAGCAGATTCACGTACCTGTGTATGCATGGCTACAAATCCAAGAGAAAAGGCACGTGTGCAGGGTTGCCTTTACACGAGTGTATATGTGTATACCTCTGCATCTCAATGCAAAGAGCCTTACCCAGAAGGGAGGGCTGTAGCGCCTCAGTCTCCCCATCCTCAAACCCCTGTCCGGTGAAGACTTGCTTGGCACCCAACATGCCTGCCATGCCCACCTTCGGTTTTACTGTTCTGCGCATCATGCTGGTCTAGATGATGACAGGATGTGGAGCTGGGTAGGAGAAGGGGGACCATCAGACCCCACCAGTGAAGTCGGAGATGTGTTTTGCGTCTCTCTGGACAGGCACCATGTGGGGCTTGGACACCACAAGGAGCCTCCAGACATGGAGCAAGGCGCTGGCAGATGTCTGGATGCCATATTGCCCTCTCCTGGGCAGAAGCAGAAAGACCCACAGAAGTCAACGACTCCACTCTGACAGCTCTCAAGAACTATTTCCCTTCATTTCAGGGAGAAGTGTGGCTGGTTTGGGATTTTTTCTTCCTCTGTGCCCACCAGCATGAAATCCACAGAGCCCGCCACATAGCTGCAGTGTGATACACCAGCAGGACTGTTCAAGCACACAAAAATCAACGGTGGAAACATTCTCCAGGACACAAGCAGGCAGTGAGAAGGAGTAAAGCTCCTTCCTCTGTCCCAGTGCTTGTGCTGTCACCTGGTCGGGTGCTGCCTCCTGGTTGCGACCACATCTAGAGCCCGGGGACACTCCTGGCACAGGGGCACCCGTGCTGCCCACTGCACACCAGCACCCACAGCCCTGCACTGCAGCGCAGCCGAAAGCACCCGTGCAGCCGAAGCACAGCCCTTGCTTTGCAGAGCTGACAACAGCTCTGAAGGCTGCACTATTTTTAATAACCACTTAGTAATAATAATAATGCAGAAAAGAGATACAGCTGTAAATAGGTGTAATTGCTGTATTTATCCCTGGTATGCATTGACTGTTCAGTCTCTGTCAGTAATCAGGTTTATGAGGATACATTTGAGGTGGTTTGTAGCTGTTGAAAAGACTGGAAAAGAGAATGATCTCAGTTAAAGATACATAGCAAGTAAAGAGCTAATAACCAGAGGTATTTGGACTGAGGTTTCTTGAGATACTCCATACAAATTTATTGAAAAACTTGACCAGAGTACCTTTTCAGCCTGTCCTTTGTTTATACAAAAGCCAGACAACAGTGAAGACTTTTGGCGGAGTGACCTTAGGTAAGAGAACAAAACTCTTTTCCTGAGAATGCTCACCAGTGACTAAATGAAACCTGCTCATCAGAAGTTGGGATGCGCAGCAAAGAAATACCAGTTTCACTCCGTCACACGTAACACGCAATCACCAGGCTCAAACACAGGATTTTGGCAGGTTTCAGAGATGCATACTGCCATTAATTTCTACAGCTATAGAACACAGTGTAGCAGATGCTTGCAATTTATAAGAAATCTAGAAGCTGTAATTTGTTTGCATTAAATATTAATATATTGAAATACAAAACATATTTGGGAAAATACTGTCCTTTCACAGACAATTTGCAGACAGGAAACTAAATACGTTTATTGAATCCATCATTAAAATTACTTGCCAGGCTCCGTATACACTTCTAGGCTTTTTCCATGTAGGCTGCCTTTTTTNCTTTTGTGTTCCTTTTTTTTTTTTTTTTTTTTTTTTTTCTGGTGTGGCTAATGTTCTTTTCTGTCATTAATAAATGACATGCTTTTTTT
This sequence comes from Alectura lathami, assembly GCA_013399715.1. Classification (NCBI taxonomy): domain Eukaryota; kingdom Metazoa; phylum Chordata; class Aves; order Galliformes; family Megapodiidae; genus Alectura; species Alectura lathami. The sequence goes on along the minus strand of VXAV01011287.1, from coordinate 104,844 downwards.
TTTTTTTTCATAAATGTTTTTCAAAAGTCCCTAAGTAGGGCCCTCCAAAACTACCATGTTCCAGAGTTTACAGTGCAGCAAGCAGGGTTCACTTCTTTTACGTATTTCAGGCTGTTTGCAAACTCAAACCTAACTTACATAAATTACATGTAATGATAATTATTTATATATGGCAATTCTAAGGATTCTCTTTACCTGTTTAAAGCTAGTAAATAAGATTTTAAGTTATAGCTGCAGTACGCATCAATGATGCTAGAAGTACCTCTGAATAGATGAGAGCACAAAGGAGATTTTAAATATATTTTAGCTCTGAAGTGTACACAAGGTCTTTGTCCTTAATCAAAAATGATTTTCAATTTTCTCAGAACTTTATGTATGCTCACTTGGATGCAGTCTTTGAGGAGCCTGCTCCCTCACAGGGGAGTGGAGGGGCAGGCGCTGAGCTCTGCTCTCTGGGGACAGCGACAGGACCCGAGGGCACGGCATGGAGCTGTGTCAGGGGAGGGTCAGGCTGGGGGTTAGGGAAAGGTTCTGCACCAGGGGGTGGTGGGCATGGAACAGGCTCCCCAGGGCAGTGGGCACGGCCCCGAGCTGCTGGAGCTCAAGGAGCGTTTGGACACCGCTCTCAGACACTGGGTTTGGGTTTGGGGTAGTCCTGTGTGGAGCCAGGAGCTGGACTCCATGATCCTTTTGGGTCCCTTCCAACTACAGATATTCTATAATCATAGAGTATCCTATGACCATATCTATATGGTTCACTTAGAAGCAGACATCTCCCAGACTGCTGAAACACCAAAGAGACTTTATATACCTTGGCTTACCACAACTCTTGAGCATAACACGAAGTCTGCTCTCCAGCATCCAGCAGCTTCAGCAACACTTCTGTCTTGTTTTGTTCTATCTTCTCCTTTTTTCCATGTTCACTCCATTTCTCTCATTTTCCTTCATACCATCCACACCTGCCCGGAGACCCTTTTCAGAGTTCCTTTCCCAAATGTCTACATATCTGCCTTCACAGTTTCTCGCTCCTCTCCATCTTTCACTCCTGCCCCCCCTATCTGCTGCTGGGGTTTGGGGTGGATTACCACTGGAGTCTGACACTGGTAAGTGCTACATGAAGCAACTGGGGTTCTTCACACAGAGGGCTCAACAGGTCTGAGTGTTTTCCCTGAGGAAAGCTTGAAGAGCTGATGCTGAGGATGGTGAATCCAGAGCAGTTGAACAAGGAGAAGAAAAGGATGAAATTCCTGTCATTTGGCTCTTGCAGCCTCCTCCCAGTGGCATGTTCACTCAACTCTCACATATTAAACAATGTGTTTTTCAAAATTTCCTAACTCTGCCCCAGGTCCAAGCAAGAATCAGGATAACTACCCATCAATACATCCGAAGAAACAAGCACAATCTTTAAGCAACCCTTCCTCCCTAACTTGCCCTCACACAGCAGAACATCTGTTGCAGATTATAAACTAGGCCTGAGAAAGGGAACAGTTGTGTAAAAAAATTTTTTTACACGTGTGCCCAGCTGGCAGTGCTGCCCAGATCCTGCAATTTTTTACAACAAATTTTTTTTTTACCCATAAAAAATGGGTACCATTTTTACTCTGGGACCAGAGAGCAGTGGTGAATGGAGTCGAATCCAGCTAGTGATCTGTTAGGAGTGGTGTTCCCCAATGGTCAGTACTGAGGCTGGTCCTCTTTAATATCTTTATTGATGATCTGGATGAAGGCATTGAGTGCACCCTCAGTAAATCTGCAGACGACACCAAACTGGGAGGAGATGTTGATCTGCCTGAGGGAAGGAAGGCTCTACAGAGGGATCTGGACAGGCTGGATCAATGGGCTGAGGCTAACTTCAATGAGGTTCAACAGGACCAAGTGTCAGGTCCTGCACTTCGGTCACAATAACCCCATGCAACGCTACAGGCTTGGGGCAGAGTGGCTGGAAAGCTGTGCGGAAGAAAAGGACCTGGGGGGGCTAGTTGACAGCCGACTGAATATGAGTCAGCAGTGTGGCCAGGTGGCCAAGAAGGCCAATGGCATCCTGGCTTGCATTAGGAATAGTGTGGCCAGCAGGACTGGGGAGGTGATCGGCACCGGTGAGGCCACACCTCGAGTGCTGTGTTCAGTTTTGGGCCCCTCACTACAAGAAGGACATTGAAGCCCTGGAGCGTGTCCTAAGAAGGGCAACAAAGCTGGTGAAGGGCCTGGAGCACAAGTTTTACAGGAAGCAGCTGAGGGAACTGAGGCTGTTTAGTCTGGAGAAGAGGAGGCCCAGGAGAGATCTTAGTGCTCTCTACAACTACCTGAAAGGAGGCAGTAGTGAGGTGAGGGTCGGCCTCTTCTCCCAGGTAAGTAGCGATAGGACAAAGGGTAACGGCCTCAAGCTGTGCCAGGGCAGGTTCAGGTTGGATGTTAGGAAAAACTTCTTCTCTGAGACAGAGGTCAGGCATTGGAACAGGCTGCCCAGGGAGGTGGTGGAGAAACATGTAGATGTGGCACTGAGGGACATTATTTAGTGGGCATGGTGGTGTTAGGTTGACGGTTGGACTAGATGATCTCAGAGGTCTTTTCCAACCTTTATGATTCTGTGATTCTATGTTCTATGTGTGAACATGAAAGAGCAGCTCATTTGGGCTATTGTTTCCCCAAATGTTCTAGTCCTTACTTGGAGAAACTCAATATTCTTTCCACTCCTTACCTCCACATTTCTGATTTACCTGTTACAGACCTCACCCACTGCTCAACTTTCAGCATATTTCAATTAGTTGGAAGCTTACTTTTTAAAGGACTCAACTGGGAGCACTCAGCTTTGGAGGCATTTCAGCTGAGTGCTAATTAGCAACTAGCTGACTGTCAACTTTTCTTCTTGGAAGAGAAGGAAGGGTTGGTGGTTCCCATCTGAATTACCTGGCAATCAAATACACGTTGAAATTTATTCATTAACTTATAATAATCATCCCTAGCACTTCTTTGGCAATTTTCATCTTCAAAGCACTTTGCAAACATTCATGGAGACACTGTGGTGATTAGCACTAAGAAAGACACAACCGTGCAACCTCCTGCATGTAGGCATCTCTCCCCATTTTACAGGTGGGGAAGGTAAGGGAGAGCTCAATGTCTGAGAAATGAGTGGCAGAAATGTGGTTATACCTCAGGTTTGTATTTGGATCCTGCACAGTGCATACACACAGTTCCAAACCACAAGCAGAACAAACGATGGACAGGCAGGAGAGCTGGTGTGCAAGGGAGAAATTGCATGGAGAAACTCTGTGCCTGGTACCAAGGTGGCATGAATTTGATGTTTGGTTTATATAATTAGGCCTTTATCCTTTAACTGAGCCAAGCTCCCAAGGTCTGTACTGCATTCAGTCTCTTGCTCTGAACCTGCAGTTACACCTGACAGCCATGCATGCAGTGCCTGTTTCACTTACTCAATTACTAACACCAAGTCCCAAACAATATTGGAAAAAAACGTATATTGGAAAATAACATCCTGTACAATTTTTTCAGGAGTCTTTTGTTCCCTGTTTCTAACTAAGTCTCCCTTCTTTATAAAGATTTGATCTTGAACATAAACGTTTGCACTTCCAAAACACCAGCCAAAATCTGCCAGGAAATGAGAGCATGCTGAATAGCTCCATTTCAGTTCTGGGTATCACTGTTGCAGGTACTCTCTACACTGTTGTAGATTGTACACTCAATGTACAAAAACTGCCATCAGTTACTTGTATGCATATTTGTAGGCATAACTTCTTCTTCTTCTTCCTTTTTTTTTTTTTTGCCTTTAAAATTTAAGTATATGTTATTCATTTAAGTTTCATACTTTGAAACATTAACATACTCTGCAATGGTTGAATTTTGCCAAGGCCTTGTACAGCTGCATAAATGTGACTGAAATAACCAGGAGTTTTGCTTGGAAAATCTGATTATGCTGCAAGAGCAAAATGTTCCAGCTTACAAGGGCGAAAGACTGGCTATGCCTCTGCTTTTAGTGAATAATGATTTTGCACAGAAAAAGAGAGTGTAAGCAAAATATATAGTGAATAAATCTTTATCTCATCTATGTGATAGATGCAGTTCCTTCTACATCTCATACCTTCCAGGAATGATACTCACTAACCTGTATCCAAACAGTGGCCAAAAAAGTGACCATGAACCTAATTCACTATTTAAACCACACCACAAACATCCTATCCGTGTCTGACATGCACATATTCCAGGGAGCATGGAAAGATGTTGACTTTGCTGGAGAAGCAGCAGATCTGAGCTCTCTCAAACTCACAGCTCAGACCAGATCAGGAGCTGCCGCATCTCACAGAGAGAGGACGGCACCAGCCAGCTGCTCCTCAGCAGCAGCTCCAGATCCCAGCCCCTGTTTTCATCACTAGCTTTGATTTTAGTTTTTAACTTTGCATTCTGCTCTCTGTTGTCTACTCAGCATCATCCCACCACGCAGATTCTGCAACCACCCATGCCCGTTTACAGTGCTGTATTAACAACCTGCAGTTTTAACACCACCACAATGTTTTGTGGATGAACTACAACAGCTTGTGGAATTTTATGTATGTTTGTCCATATCTCTTTGCTTCTGAAGTTCAAAATTTGAATATTATTGATTAAAAAGCTCTGTTTCTAATTAGACAAATAGAAAAAACATCCAGCATACTTCATGCTGCCTGACACTATAACCAGAAAACTAGCACAGCACATTGTCTCTAGCAAGCCTTCACCAGAGCAAGCATCCTAATGAATATTGCCTTGATTTCAACATCTGGCTCATATTAAATAAAACTACAGATGTGAATCCAATAAAGATAGAAATTTTGGAGGAGACATAAAAGGCTTTAAATTAACCTGCAAGATGTTTGTGTTAATTTATAAAAAGCAAAAAAGCAGCTGAAGTTACCAGAGGACCTGCAAACTTTCCTGTTCCTTACCTAAAAAGGGTAGCACAACAATATAAATTACCGTAATACCACCTAATCCCTAGTGTGATATAAAATACTAACTCTCAGACTGAGTTCAGGCATTATAATTCTACACACAACATTCTAGATTTTTTGCATTTTTTAAACTAAAACCTTAAGATTTGGGGGGAAAGGCAAGTGAAAGTGTGTGAGAAGGGACATTTGGTCAGCTAAATTGTTAACATCATAAAGACAATCACGAGGCTGTTTTACATTAACAGCATGAGCACTGAAAAATTTCTTAAGTCTTCATACAATCTTTGTATGTCATATATATACACACACATTACTAATCCCAGTTAGTAATGTGTGTTAACATAGAGATCAAAACAAAGGAGGTGTTCATATGCCTTCAGTTAAGTTGACACTGAAATTTGCCATTAAAACAACATTAAAATCCAATCATTTCACATTCTGATGAACTGAGTTTAGATTTTCAGAGCTGCCTTGCATGATGGGTTGCCAGCCATATCCAGCTTCATTTACAGTTTTCTAGTGGAGTAAAAAAACTATTAAAAACAGAATGGGGTGGGTGCACTGGATAGGTATTAGACTGGATGTGTAGTCAAGGTTATGGAGGGGCCTGTCCGTGGGCATTTTGCAGCTGCCATTCCCTTTGCAAGGTGGATGGCAGCTAGTATGTTTCTGGTCTGCAGTCACGCCTTCACTTTGCAGGTCATGCCTTTCCTAAGTAGTTTCAGGGAGCACATCTGATTACAAGAAAGTCAAAGCCTATTCTTCTCTTTGAAGAATTCCATATTTAACTTTGCTTTTATTAACTAGCACAGAAGAAAAACTTTAAAACAATGTTCCCTTGTAGAAAACTTGTCCAGACTAATTTCTGTATGTTTATCACCATTAACACTTTCACATTGCCCAGAATGTCTTAATTAAAAATATATTCACTATAGCACAAATATGAGATGCTTATTTTAATAAACCCTAATGAAATTTCCGCTCCACATTATCCTGCCTTACAGTCATCATGCTTCCCATTCAGACTTGCCTTTTTCTTTCCCTTTCATTATGTTCCATTCCCAGTTGTCATTCTCCCTGATAGCCTGTTCTTTACATCTTAGCCTGAATCAGGACATCTGTATCTTCCCTTCAATTTCAAGTGTTTCTGAAACTCCTACTAATACCTCTGCCACTGTTTTTAGACCTTTCCTCCTACCCAAGGTCTGCTCTGTTTCAACACTATTCCTCCATCCCTCACCAACATTTACTCATCTTTCTTCAGCCCCTTGATAGGTCTCAGCACTTCTGGCAAAATGCTAGGGTAAGCTCCATCACACAAACCTGGTTTGGTCACAGCGGCCCAATGATGTATTGTGCTTCATCAGTCCCACAGAAACCCTGAAGTACATAAAATATGGTAATGGCAGACAGTCTAGAAGAAACTATCAGATCTTCTGAGATTCTGCCAGAGCTTTGTAGGAGATCAGCAAAGGTAAGTGAGAGTGCATGGGAAATCAGAGATGTAGGAAACCTGGAATTATATGGAAATCAGTGCATCTCTCAATAAGAGCTGGCTTTTGGGTTTTATGTTTTTTTTTTTTTTTTTTTAAGACAGTAATTTATGATAAAGTATTTTTGTTTTCTAGCAAAGCAAAATGCTTCAGGTTAAAATTTGGTATCAAGTTCACTGTCAATGTGAAGATATACTAAAAGTTCATTCTGCTGCTACTGTAATCAATCATCAGTATTCAGGCCATGATTCCTTGAAATATGTATTCAAGACTCAGAGATAGTCAGAGGAAACAGAGGAGGTAATGGAGCTGACAACATGATCTGTGTGGCTTGTAGTCATCCCCATTCAGCCCAGAGTTATGTCCATTTGGTTCCTCAACCAAATATTGTTCTATTGTTAAGCCAAGTAGGATACTGACCTGTGTTTCTGATGAATATAAACACTTTGTGATTTTTTTTCAGGGTATAAAAGACTGTTGTGTCCCATCTTGTATGTTTTTCTGATTTGGGAACTTATCTTAATTTTAGTTCCCCTAAATAACATGCAAATAATGGCCTGGATTTTTGTTTTTACTTTTACCTTGCCCCCATCTTAAATGACAGACTGAAGATCTTACAGATAAAAAAGGATCATTTTTCCATATTGTCAGATCTAACCTACAGACACACATGCAGAAAGTTATAAATCACAGAATCATAGAATGGTTTGGGTTGGAAGGCACCTTAAAGATCGTCTAGTTCCAAACCCCTGCCATGGGCAGGGACACCTCCCACTAGACCAGGTTGCTCAGAGCCCCATCCAGCCTGGCCTTGAACACTGCCAGGGAGGGGGCACCCACAGCCTCTCTGGGCAACCGGTGCCAGTGTCTCACCACCCTCACAAGAAAGAATTTCTTCCTAGCCTGAATCTCCGCTCTTCCAGTTTGTGGACATTACCCTCTTCCTATCACTACATGCCCTTCTGAGGAGTCCCTCCAAAGCTCTCCTGTACGGCCCCTTCAGGTACTGGAAGGCCCCTATCAGGAGCAGAAAGAGTTACATGCAAACATCTTTGAATAATGATTTGAGTTAAAAAACCTGCCTTTACAGATCTCCTTTTCTTGGTGAAAACTGGATGATAAAAACCGAAATAAAATGGGAACATTTACATCAAGTAATTAAAAACACTTGAGACTGCAAAGTTTAAAAACAAAAATCTGTGGCATAAGGAAGGTTTTTGTTGCCTGTTTGAAGGCATCGCTTACTTTTGATTCCAGGTACACGTGTATCAGCTGTCCTAAATCCACTTCAAGGTGCAAGTTTCTAAAGGATGTCTTTTATGGCTACTCTACAAGGTCCTTCTTCAGCTGCAGAAGGTCAAATGTTGTATAATTGCAAAGAGGGACAAGACGGGTCACAATGCAGTTTCTGTTTACTCTGATCCTTGCTAGCTGTTCGACGGGACAGCATGTGCTCTGCTGGTCAGCTCAGGCACCCTGTATTTACAAGTGCAATTTCATACAGATAATCACTCATTTTACACCCACATTCACTCATCTTTCCAGTTTTGGGTCCTAGGAAGCACTTCTTTTTTCCTGTATTCTGCAAAAATGAGGTGCATATCTCACAGACAGCAGTGTGTATTTTAATTAGTCAGTTCTGGAGGTTATGAACCTTTAATAAAACATATCTTCTGAAGCAATGTCCGAATGCAGACCTTTACAAATATTATTGAAAATTAGTCTCCATTACACTGATCAGTGTATTCCTGGCAAATGTATCATATATTGCCTGATTGACTTTAGCAGAAGGTCTTTATAAGACCATGTTTAAAAATCAGGTCAGCAATAGCTTAGCCTGTATCTATCTATACTCCTTGGGCTTTTGTTGTGTGTTTTGTTGTGTTTTTTTTTTTTTAACCTGATGATGGTCCAACACAAACCATGTAATCTAAGAGGCAGAAACCTCATTTCTGACGGCTGTCCTTAGTATTTGGACATGGAATTATGCTCCTTCATCTATGTTATTTGGTGCCCAGACATTTCCTGAGGGAAGGGCAGGGTGATGACCCCTTAAATACTAAGCTGTATCCTAATGTTTAGGGCACACTCCCAAGAACTGGTGTATGGACATGTCAGCCTCTTCAGCAGAGGCAGGCAAAGAAGTCAGCTTTCCCACTTTGTAACCACAGAGCAATTGTATAAACAACGGGTGGAGGCAGCACCACTCCTTATTTGTGTGGAGACAGTGGGACAGTGAAACACATACCAAGAGCGTTGAACGTAATAATCAAAACCAACAGCAGTATACAATAGACCACCCAAAACACAGCTGTAATAGTTTTTCAGCTCTGCCATGGAAACAATGAATAGAAACAACAAGCAGAATAGTTTTGAAAATAGCTACTTTTCAAAGTAGAATTTTAAACTGTGAACCAAACAGGACAGTATTTAGAAAGTTTTTGTCTGATACACTTTTTGCTACACCAGGTCAGATGTACTAATGGCGCTGTAGAGGCATAGACCCTAATAAAGTGGGAGGTTAGCATGCTGTGGAGGACTGAGGGAGGACACAGGCGCTGCTTTAACTGGATAATTCCTGGTATGTAAAGAATTGCGTCCAGGGGTAATGGCTGTCCATCCTTAATCAGAACAGCCATTGTTTTATATCATACAAAGATTATTACATAGAAAACGTATGTTGAATTTGTTCTGAAGTCTTTGGATTTTCATTCTGCTACAGAAATGATGAGCTTCCTGGAGGTGAAAACACTTCATTCCAAACCAAATCTATAAAACTATGGCTAGAGTAACCTACTTGACAGAATTTCCATAGCAGGCTTTGAAATGTGTGGCAGATGTGGAAATGTAGCAGATGGAAAAAGGTCCAGCAGATCTGCATCCTGGGAGAAACATGGGGTGACCACAGCTGGGATTTCCAGGGCACCTCTGCAAGACTCTGACCATATCCTCGCAGGGTGGCCTGTGGGGCCTTTTCCTTTCCACTGCTGCTGGATATCAGTACTCAAGGATTTCTGACTGAAAGGGAAGATTCTCAAGAGAGCATAATCATAGCTGGGTGTCATTTGGCTCGTGTGTGAACCTTGCCAGCCCTATCACACAATATTCACTACACTTTACTCAAAACCTGCTCTGAATAAGAAATTATCTATTTTCTCATGAGCTCTTCTAGGAACTTCATCAGTATCATATGTACCTCAAAGGAAGGCACTTCTTGCTGTACAGATGGGTTCCCCTGTTAGGTAATAGGGCATAAGTACTTCCATTTGAATATGAGTCAGCAGTGTGTCCTGGCTGCCAAAAGGACTAGCAGCACCCTGGGGTGCATCAGGCCCAGTACTGCCAGCAGGGAGAGAGGAGGGATTGTCCCACTGTGCTCTGCACTGTGCATCCTCACCTCAAGCAGTGGGTGCAGGTTTGGGCATAACAATATAAGAAGGACATAAAGCTATTAGAGATTGTCCAAAGGAGGGCTATGAATCTGGGGAAGGGTCTGGAGGGCAAGACGTATGAGCAGTACCTTGTTTTGTTCAGCCCAGAGCAGAGGAGGCTGAGGGGAGGCCTCATGGCAGCCTACAGCTTCCTCCCAGGGGAGTGGAGGGGCAGGCGCTGAGCTCTGCTCTCTGGGGACAGCAACAGGACCTGTGTCAGGGGAGAGTCAGGTTGGGGGTTAGGGAAAGGTTCTGCAGCAGAGGGTGGTGGGCATGGAACAGGAGTTCCATTTGTGGAGCCAGGAGTTGGACTTGAGGATCCTTTTGGATCCCGTGCAGCTCAGGATATTTTATGATTGTATGATTTTGCATATGGACTCTGAAGCATAACAAGATTAAAGCTAAAATTTGCAAATTCCTTGAATTTGGAATGCCACAGTGATTATATGCCCACCTTCAACATCTGGAGTTTCGTTTCCCTGAGCTATCGATCATCTACCACTCGTTCAGATTTTATCTATGGTAAGAACTGTCAGTGCTACAGACACCTATACCCTTATTTTCAGAAGTGGAGCCAAGGAAGAAATTATTTTCCTATCTATTAAAGTTTTATCGAAATAATGTTTTTCCCCAGTCCATGTGGAGAAAATTATTTGAAACATTAGCTGAAAGACTATCGCCATGGGAGATGACAGGGTACTCCAGTCCTTTGCCTAACAGAGTAAAAGCCTTAGTTTCAAGTTTCTGCTATGAATCTGGCAATTCAAACCCATGTCTCCTCTGTATGTTCCCTATGCTACAGTATTGGTTGTCATAAGCTGGTACTATCTCTTTCTCTTATATAAAAGAGAAATTCCATATTGAACCTGAGATTTTCCATCAAAAACGAGGGTAAATCCAATCCTATTAAAAAAAGTTTTGATAAGGCTGCACTGACTTGTAACCCTTTTCTTCCTTCCTACCCATGCCAAAATGTTTCACAAAAATAATCTAAATCTAAATTAGCTCTTATCTTAAGCTTGGCAGATGAAAAAGCACTTCCAGAGGCCAGTTATCACACAGGAATAGAAACCAGTTCTCTTACGTTTTGGTGAGCTATATAACCACAAAAGACCATCTGCCATCTTCCTTCAGCCCTTTCTGCTGTGCAAGAGCATAGCACTATACATCTCCTGACTTTGGCAAGTCCTGCTGCTGGGGGAAGGGTTCCCAATGTCAGCTTCATTCATTAAAAATCCACATTCCTTCTTTGAAAACCTTCCAGCCTAAGACCCCATGACGCAAATGCTCAAGGAAAAATTAGGCTGGAGAGAAGGGTCCTAAATCCCATCCTTAGTGGTGATGGAGTGAGGGCAAGAAAAGTGATGTGAGTTGAACAACTCAAAGGTGTTCAAATTGTTTCTAGCATTTTGAAGATATTTAAAGGACTTCTAGTAAAAAATAAGATTTTAAACACAAGCAAAATGCTAGTAAATGGTGTGATCTCTGTGTCCTGTATGTGTAACTAACATTTTGGGATAACAGAGCTGGAGAAAAGAAGAATTGTATGATAAATTAGACATATTTCCGTAGTAATAGAAATTTATAGTAACAGATTCAAACAGGCATAATATCTATTAACAAATTCAAGCTTAAAATCTTAAGGACATTTTCACCTCTCTATTTCAACTAGAGGGAAAGAAAANCCGCTATTTCAACAAAAGGAAAAAAAAAAAAAAAAAAAAAAAAAAACAAGACTAGCTCTCTCCTAAATTTCTCTGCCCTCTTACCCTCAACATCTCAGTCTCCAGTGAGCACACATAGATCATGTCTGCTTCGGAACGTAAATACACAGCAGTGCAACAGGAGAATTAAAATTAACAGATGAGTCCAAGGAACAAAAAAGCTCACAAATGTATCTTGCTAGACTGCTGTCAGAGAACAAGATTTTTATCAGAAATGCTGTTTTTCAGAGGACACCAGGATAATTTCCTCCTAATAAATTTCCATCTGATTGAGAGCAGCTAACATTCTGCCAGTCAGAGGGAATCTCCCAGGGGTATGGCTTGCGTAGCTCTCTACATTAGATGTATGCACATGTTTTAAAATACAGTGAGTACAGAGTACCTATGAGAGTGCATTTGGGTATTTTCAGAAACACACGGCAGTGTTAGAAGTTTGCCCCATTTTAAAACAGATATGATACTTTGTTTATTACAGTCTTTTCCCCTGAATTCAGAGGAAATGAGTGTGCATAATTCCACATTCCCTGGAAGGCAAAAGGAGAACATGGGTCTAAATAGTTTGTGGTGTTGTTTTGCAATTTCCATGAATCAAAGCATATTTTTTTACTGCCTCACCTATAATTTTTCATAAATATATATCCTTTCCCTTTAAAAATATGTAGAGGAAAAAAAGAACTGTGTGTCATAGGGTATTAGCTGATTAGTTCATTCAAACAGTGCTAATTATAGGTTTAATTGCTTAAATGTGAAAGTCATTTATTTAAATTAGCTGCATCAAACATACAGTATGCTCAAAAACTGAAACATTTTGGTACGGGGAACCAGGGTTATTTTCTGTAAACAGAACATGCAAAATATAAGATGAAACAATGTGCCTCTATGTACTGATCAGCAAACTCATTTAAACCCCAAACTCCCTCCTCCCTTGCCTCTCGGGTGGGAGAACAGCCTCATTTGAACAATGACTAATGGAATGCACTGAAATGTGCGGAGGGTTGAAAGGAGAAATACTATTCAAGCCAACAAACTCATTTCATTTGTGATTTAGAGGGGCACTGCACCTTTCCCCTGAACTCCTCCTGAGAAGGAAAGAATAGGCATCTCAAGGTTATGTAAAAACTAATATTTCGGGTGAAAAGTATATTAGTTCTTAAAATAATAAATGAAGAAATAAATAAAGGTTTGTTATGTCATAAAATTCTGCAGGGAAAAGATGTTTAAAACACAACAAAAATTCAGCCAGAGCTGTAATGACTATAGCAATGATAGAAAGAATATGATTGTGTATTAAAAAATATTTGTATTAAATGCACAGCATGAGCACTCTGATCAGAGTGCAAGAGATGGGCTCAGCTTTTTAATCTGGAAAGAAAAAAAAAATAGAGAAAAACAGAAGAAAAAGAAGAGAATTTTGAAGAAGAGAAAACATTAGACAATTAACATACTGAAGAATGCCTGGCTGCCAGTCCCTCCATCTTCCTGTGTTGACAAAGGAATGCACATATACATACAGATAGACGTTTATTTTTTAAGAAAAAATTTTTCTGAGGGACAAAAATATTCAGAAGAGCTAGATTCCCCAGACATATCAGTTTTCATGTTCTGCATCTCTGTTCCGTCAGTAATCAAGTTGTATCTGAATGTTATTGCATTTTTCTAAACCTTCAAGTTGATATTAAGCTCCAGTATTCTCAACAACATTATGGAAGTACACACAGCAGCAGCAAAGGCTGCTGGATGCAGAAAGCTCCTCTTAATTTAATAAGGGTTTTTAAACCGAACGCTATGCACCATTGACTATGCAGGAAAGCTATTTTTTGCTGCAAAAGTTCCTGGCTCATGAATATCCTTGTACGCTCCTCTGTGCACAGCCTCTCTCAGTGCCCCCTTTTCCTGCTGAGAGGGTCAGATGGCCACAGGAGAGCCTGACCCCCTGTTTACATTTCACTGTGCAGATTACACAGTGAAGAATAATACTACAGCTGGTTACTGCTTACATTTAATTTTTTTAAAAAGGAGAAAAAAACACTTTACAATCTGAATTTATATAAATCCATCTGTCGCCATATTTTCTCTTTCTTCACATGCAAATTGCCATTTATTTTTTACTTCTAAATTTTTTATATCCATTCATTACTAGCTTCTTTTTTCAACTGGGGAGGGGGGAGGAGTGGTTGTACTTTTGCTGCATAACTTTGAAAGATTGTAAAGTAAAAAATGTTTGGAAAACATTATGATCATATTTTAGATAGGTAAACGAAGGCAGGGAGGAGGTACAATTATAACATCATGCAGCAGTCAGTGACGGAGGAATCAGTATGCTCCCATGCTAGAGTCTTTGCCAACACTTTCATCTAATTTTTAGACACCCCTGCTCTCCTGGCATAAACAGGTGCCCCCACAGAGAAGCAGGCTACAGGATGGCTAGCAGAAATACCGCTAAGCATAATAGCATACACGCAAAAAAAAAAAAGTGCCCAAAAAGATAGTATCGCAAATTTAGAAAGTCAGTTCTGGGTAGATTTCACTGAGATTAAATCTAAATTGAGTGGATTTCCAACCTGATCAGGGAACAGCATGTTAAGGGAGAGAGTTCGAGATGTATCCTCAGGGGATTTATCTGGTTATACCTCCAGATGATCCCAGGGCACTTTGAAAATGAGATACAAAGGGCTCAATTCTGCCCTCATTTACACAGCCCTTAACTCTGATTTTCATGCCATTTAAACAAGAATGTCATGTAAAGTGTCTTGATCATTGAAAATTCTGCCAAATACATATTCTCCCCTCCAGAATATTGCATACAGTTCAGATCATGGTACATTTACATGAGATGTCTTTTAGAAAAGAGGTGCAGAGATTAAAATAGGGGTTGCAAGGAAACTAATCTGAATTGCCCTGTTTCTCAGATACTTAGCCAAAATAACCATGTAAATTACAGTTTCTTTAGCAGTTTGTTTACAGTTGTATTAGTCAGAAGAAAGTGCTATTTATATACTAGACGTACTTCATATAAACGTCCAGGATACAAATGCCACGTCTAGAATGGCATCCTTTCAGACTAATTTGCTAATATATGTAAATCTGTAATATTGACAGGAAGACGCAGGCAGAGGGGTGCGTCACATCTTCCATTCATCATATGATATCATGGTAATATGTCTCCTCAGTCTTAGGTGTTTTAAAAGCTTAGCATTTCCCAGTTACAGAGAGTTATGTTGCCCTCTGGATAAAAGATGGAGAAATACATGCCACTGCAGACTTTTCAGGGACCACAATCACACAACACAAATAGATACCTGGTATGTGAGTCCCTGCTTAGCTGTGCTGGTGCGTGTTATGAAGTGGCCTGTTTTACCTTATTCCCATGGTTTTAATCCTCAGCCATTCAAGTAAACACAAGCTGAAAGCTGTTAGAGTATGTTGTACTTAATGGTTACATTTCAGTCGTTGACTTTATTAACTCCTTATTAAACACCATACCTAAATTAAAGCATGGTACTTACTGTTATGGTCCTGTTCTGGATAGGACTGAACTCCAAAAATAATCCAGCAGATTCTGTGAAGGCACATGCTACAGGTATCCTTGAAAATCAAAAACAGCTATGAATGCAGAGGCAAGATAAGGTCCCAAGTCTTTTCTCACCTTTTTTTTTGTTTTTTTTTGACACTTCTTCGGGCTGTGTCTATATTGAATTTAAGGTGCCAGGCAAAAGGGCAGGCTCACCCAGTAAGTTCCCTTGCACAGTTTTATGCATTCACATTGCTGTCTTTGAATAATGTAGGCTTAACTAAAGGAAGAATATTACTCTGAAGGCTGGCTCAAGCTCAAATCCTATCTCTGAAACTAAGCAGAAGCCTTCATTTACAAAGTACAGGTAGGAAAGAAACTTGGTCCCAACAATCAGGCTCGTGCTCTGAACATAAAGAGGAGCCTTAAATTAATCAAAACCCTCTCTGATACACATTTTGACAAATTTCAATTTATTTCTAGTTTTTAAGTAGTTTGTTGCATATGTGGCCACTTTAGTGTAATATTCTGTTCAGGAAGTAGATAAAGGTATGCCAATGTCAGTGTGCTCAGTTACTCACTATGATGTGCTACAGCAGCAGTGGAGCATTTTTGTGCCCCTCTGTTTTCAATCGCTGCAATAATGCAGCAAATAGATTGTATGATGTGTTATAAATTACGTGATACATAATAGTAATCATCATCACTACTCAAAATCATACAGAATATAAAAAAAATACTAGCAAATATTCAGTGAATGGCAACTTTGCAATTTTGTGTCAATTTATTCTGAATTAGTCCTAAAATAAAAGAACAACAAAAAAAAAAAATACTATGTAATCTACCTATAATCAAAACAAACCACAACAATTCTGTTATGAAATGGCCAAAACTAACAGCCAAAGATCTGTTTTGTCACCAGTGAATATACCTGTGATACTAAAAGTGCATTTGAGATAGTTCATGAAGGGGTGTAAAAAAGGCAAAATCATGACACCATAATTTCTTCTCTAGCCTATAGGCTGAACTTAGTGAACACCCTTTTTTCCTGAGAATTCTCCTTGTGCACTTATGACTAAAGCACCGCAGACATATGTCAAAGTAAAAATGATGCCCAGCAGGACAGGAGAAGGTGTTAACTTTTCTCCCCCGATCTCAATTAATTTTCAGTTTGGATTTGCTGTGAGTTCTGTGGGAGTGATTAGAGGGAATCCTGCTGTAGCAATTCTTCCTGCAAGGCACCTTTATGTGTGCTATAAAATGACCAAAAGATGGTGTAAGTTCGTAGTGAACATATGGTCTTCTTTTCCACATATTGTCTAATAATTTGTACAAACAAAGGACGTATGTTTCACTTTCTGAAAGCTTTCTCTTTTATAGAAATAAAAAAAAAGTTGGTAAAAACCTCAGCTGGCAAGGGAGTCTGGTACTACTTTCTTATTCAGTGAGTACCAACGTTATATCTCTAAACATTATTAACTTTACCAACATCAAAGAGGGCTCATACCCTTAACACAATATGAAGAAAAGAGGTATCTAGATTCACTGGCCTCGTGTTTCATTGTGCTATCACATCACAAGCTGCTTGCTGCACTGATAGAAGAAATCACACATCCTCTACCAAAAAAAAAAAAAAAAAAAAAAAAAAAAAAAAAAAAAGAGAAGAGAAATGTAAAATGTATATATAACAGTCTTTGAAGGTTCTGTAAATGCACATTAGGCCATTAGGCACTGACTGCATTTCACTAGTACAATACAAGCCGCTTTGACAGCAAAGTCGCAGTCATGTGTCTTTGCTAAAGACAATAGAGAAGACAGAATTTAAAGTTGCCATTAGGGAGCACAAGGGAATAAAGAGTAGTGTTTCTAGTGGGGTCTTCCTTTGAACTTTTAAAGCATGACAGTATAACCACAGTGCCAGCTGCTCCCATCAGCCATACAGAGCACAGGTATCGTGGTCATTCCTAAAACTATGCCCATCGAATCATCAGTAGCTTAATTAACCTAACTTTTATCTCAAATACTTGCAAAAGGAAAAGAAAAATAACACGAAGATAAAATCTCACCAAAGAGTTGCACCAGGACAGGAACACAACTGGCACAAGTAAAGCAGAGTTTTGTGCTCCCCTTGCAGCTCAAAAGAAGCGTGTCTCTGCATGCCATGTAACCCACTGGGGCTGCGAGATGCCACAAACAGCAACCTCCAGGTGGGCTGCAGCTTCCCCAGGTAACTCCTGATAGACCTGCTGGGGCACAGATACATACACCGTGCCTCTCGATGTCATGCCTGGAAGCAGATAGCAGTCTGCTTCCAAAAACTGCCTGTAATAATGGGGAGACATTTTGGAAGCGAAGGGTAGAAAAGATAGGACAAATGGTTTGGTTTGGTTTGGTTTGGTTTGGTTTGGTTTGGTTTGGCTTGTTTTTTTTTGCAGTATCACAAATGTGGGACACAGGCCACACACCGATTTAATAAGCTCTGAGGTATTATGACTGTCTTGGTTACGTGTGTGTAAACTTTTTTATACAAGGGGGGCTGTTAGAAGCCATATCACTACTAAATGTTTCTGTGTTCCTGTAACACAGCTGAAAGCATGGTCAGTGGCTTAGGGCATATGCCTCAGCTGTGCGTATGCATATGTGCTATTGCAAAAATACCTTCCTTTTACTGCCAGGTGTAATAACCTTTCACAAACACTGGACAAAGCACGTATGTAGGTGGTAGCACTTCAGTGGAGCTGGCGGATTGCGGCTCATCTACTGGTGTAACATGATACGTCTTTTCTATTTAATGCCTTGTGAGAAATCTAAACACAGTTAGGAATTTTATTTTTATTGCTTTCATTTTCCCCTTTCCCGATGTTCTTTCAGTAGCACAAGCACTGAAAGCTGAACAAACCCCAAAACGTGATGTTTAAAACAGTTACCGTTTTTCAGGAGTATTTTTTAGGAGGTGGCAGAGATTGAGAGATTGTTTTCTAAATTAAGAGTCCAAGATTTATGGGCAATTTGAGTGGTACCTGGAAAATCAAAGGAGTGGGAAGGAGAGAAAGAAGTAATGGTGTTATATTCCAAGGCAGAAATAAAAAGCTTTTGTTGTCAAGTTCTTATTACCAAGATTTAATACTTTTGCTTATTTATTTGGGCAAATACTTACACTTTTTCATCCCAGTCTTGAAATACAGCTTTAAAAGCCTGGATCAGGCTACCAATGTGGCCAACTGACCCTGTGATGAGGCAGCAACAGAAAAAAAATGCCACATTCCCTGAGTACTGCGCTGATACCTGAAATTCTGGAGCCAGCACAGAGTGGCACAGCGTACCAGCTAAGGCACAAGTCTTACTACCTCAGGGATACAGGTGACGGAGATATTTCATATCCACATGGTTAAGACGTCCAAGATACTATGGACCCTCGGGCTCAGGCTGCCTCTGGGTTATTGTTCCCATGGCACACTCACTGCTGCCTTGCTACGTACGGAGAAACACTTAGAGCCGCACAGCAAGCACTGTCGCTAGCACTGCCTGTCCTCGCACCCTCTTCCTAGGGGAAGAACTCATGCTTTGCTTGGTGATTAGAGCTGGGGTCGCTGCTGCTTCTGACATACACATATTGTTAAATATTTAAGTTAGAGAGGATGGGGTCAAAGAACAATGCCTTGCAACTGTAGCAGAAGACAGTGAGGTCTTTGGGGATTATTTTTAATTTCCAGAGTTCATTCCAGTGTGAGATCAGCCCTGGAGAAAGTTATCCTCTCCACAGGGATGAGTTTTCCTCTTAGCACAGAGTGCTCCATTTTTTCAGAGAATGTAGTGATCAACAAATGCCTTCTGTATCTTTCACATATCCCAGACAAAGCAATGAAATATGCTGAAGATAAGCAATGTCTCTCTGAATTTGATTTAAAATCTGTGAGGAAGCCAGAGGAAGAATCAGAGGACAGATCTGATGCTCTCACAGTAGGTTGCATTGCTGAGAATACACGTTCAAAAAAAGCTCTGTTCTGGGAGGCTTTTAGATGCTGCAGATATCATAACAGGTATAATACATGTTCAGAGATCATATAAGAATAAAAAATGTATGAATATTGGAGCACAAATGCTCAGCTGGAGGTGACAGCAAATATAACATGCAGAGGCCGTGCCCTGGAAGTTTTAGCATCAGCAGGGGATTCAATAGTGATGCCAACCTGCAGCCTGAATTGACCAGTCCCTTGGTTTACACTTTGATGTGCACAGGTTAGAAAGGGACAGCTGTGGGTGATGTGTGACCAGCTGGCATTCTGAACTACGAGACCCTACCTGGTGCATCCTGTGGCTGTTTGCGGCCCTTTTGGGAGGGCATCGTAATGGAGGGCCTTGGGACCGTATCACACCCCAAAATCAGACCTGCATTTACAATGCTTTTTTTTTTTTTTTTTTTTTCCCAAATTATGGGTTTGGTGTTGTGGAGTAGATGCCTTCAGGATTCCAGTATTCCTTAGCCAAAGGTACTGATAACTCACCCAGCAGGCCCCCTGTGTTCCTGCAAATGAATCACTTTTGACACTCTGCTTTTGGCACTCTGCTTTTGTCCTCCTTCCCCTCATAATTATTCCTGAAAATAGTGTCTCATCAGGTAATTAAAGTCTGGGCAAAGGCACTCAAAATCCTATGAAAATGAATATAGCATTTTCTAAAATTAACCAAGTATTTTCTTTTTTGTTTCATGCTTCAATTTTCGGCTTTCCTTCAAATTCACATCCCATGCCTGGTACATTTTAACTCAAAGACTTTATATCTAATAGATTATTATCTCTAGCTGCCTTGCTATTTTTTCAAAATTTGACAAAAAAAATCCATAGCTATTTCTCGAAGAAATAAGAACCAAACATTATTTCTCTTAAAATATTAAATTTCAGCCATTTAAAAATACACATCCAATTTTATACTTACACCACATAGCATTAGCTTCTTTTTATAGCGTTGTAAGTCTAAACATCTTAACAAATTCCAAGTAATTTATTTTACAATACATCCACGTATGAACATCCAGGTTGTGAACTGTCTACATTTGCATCCTAGTAAAAATGACCTATTAGCTAAAAGAAAAAAAAAAAAACAGATATTTTCAGATTTTACAGAGAATGCTTCTTCAAAAGAATTGAAGCTGGAAATTAAACAGAGGGTTGTTGAAACTAGTCCACAGAAATAGTTCATCTGTGACACAAAGGAGTGTGCTGCAAAACAGTTACACGTGACCTATTTAGCACGTATCCCTTCCTTTGGGCAGAAACACTCCGTCGTATTTCAGTCAGGAAGGACAGAGTACGATTTGTTTTAAGCAGAGTTTATACAGGCTTCATGCCTACTCTGTGTACAGAAATGGCTCGTAGTGCTGCCGCTGGACAGTGTTACAGCACGAACCGTCACGAGGAACCCAGGCAGATGAGCTCTGAGCTGTTGCCCTCTTTTTCTGCAAGTTTCAGAAATGCATTTTATGGTAGCAGCAGCAGCTGCCTATTTATTTTAGCTGATCCAAATAACGTATCACTGGCTAATTAGGGAAGAGAGATTTCCCAACAATCTTGCAGACAGAGTTTACTGAACAGTTCCATTATTGTTCAGTACAGTTAAAAATTTAGTGCTTCTGATATGGTACCAAATAGGTTTAAATAATGGTGACAGCTGGGAAGAGGCAGACTTTTTTTTTTATTTGACTATTTTGCAAGCTTCAATTAATTACCCACAATTGACGCACTCCCATAAATAATCATAAAACTCTTCTGCAGTAGAAAATAGAGCCAAAATAATGTTACTTTTTAATAAGAAATTGCAAGAAAGTTTAGACTAATTAAAAACACACAAAGTATCCATTTTTTCATAGGTTCAGGGGCTGTGGAAGACAGAACATCGACTGGAAGGCAGGAAATGGCCTCTTACACAAGCCACAAACACACTATTACAAACACTAGCTGCTGAGCAACATATATATCATCATCAGTGCCGTGAGTGTATCTCAAAGCCCTTACTGGGGGGCCCACTTTAACAACAACAAAAGCATAATGGGTGCTGGTTCATGTGGGGAAGGGGATTGGGCTGGAATGGTGACGGGAACTGCTGCCCTGCTGGTGTCCCGCCTGGCTCAGATGTTGCTGTCGCCAGGCATGGGCACACAGCAGCTCTCTGCTGCCACAGTTTACAGACAGAATTTTAAACTGAACCGTCAGTGTTTTTAAACAAGATTCTGCCCCACAACAAGATAAAAGCTGCCAAGCTGTGAGTGGGAATAACTGTGACAAGATGTAAACACCTTAATTTTCTCCTGTACCTAAACTAATAGAGTGCACTTCATATAAATCATGAGCAAATTAATTACAAGGCAAACTTTTTTCTTGTAGGTCTTGTACCTAGCCCATGTCTTTGCTGAGATTATTTTTGGCTGGGTAAAATGCTGGGAAAAGATGGCAAACTTGCTGCAAAATTCACTTCAGTAGGGAAAAAATAGGTTTGATCACAAAGATCAGAAAGAAAGCTGTGCGGCTAAAAAAGCTGATTATTCATTTTCAAAATAGCTTTTATACTTTGAGATGTGTCTTATCATTTAAAAGGAGATAAACAATTCAGAATGAAATTAAATGCTCTATCTCAGGTTCATGTATCAGTTGTAATTGTTTCACAAAAAGCAGACAAATTTTTGTTTGAGTTCTGTAACAGACCTCAGAAATCAATTAGTTGTCTAGCACAGTTACTCTTACAGGCATTTCCAGAGAGAAGAAATCCAGCAACACAACTAGAAGTGTAGGGAATATCTATCACCCGTCTCCAAAAAGGATATGGATATACATGTGCTCCCACTACTCTGTATTGCCACTGGACTGCGGCATCAAACACAACATGAGAAATCACAGAGCAGAAATAGCCAAGAGCGTGGAGCACAACGTCTTTCCATGGAAAGATGCTCCCCATTCATCTCTGGCACACAAGACCAGCCAAAACTGAGCATTCAGAGATGTGAATGGGGAGAATTGAAGGAAGACAGCAAAATGCGGAATACATCATGTTGTAAAACAAGTGACACTCATCCACTAGCAAATTGCCAACATGTCATTCCTAATTTGCTGTCTAGTTTTATACTATCCATGCAGATAGATCAGGCCATTTTCACTCGTATGTGTAGAATCTAGGGCAAAAATCATATTGAATGCACAAAGAAAACTTGAATTTCTACTTCTCCTGCTCTAGCTGTGTTTGCGGAAGCTCACCTTTGCCATTTTGATGAAAAAATCATCTTCAAGATATGACAGCTTGAAATTGTTGTAAGATTTCCAAAATCTCAGAATTTGACAAAACTTATGCTATGCTTCTGTTTGGATTCTCTTTGTCAAGCATTGACACAAAGTTAACTTAATTTCAAATTTGTACACGTTGCTACACATCTGCAGTGCGAAATCAAAACTGTAGTGACCAAAGGGCTGTGAGTAGCATGAGAGACTCAGCTTTAAAATATGTGAAGAAAATGAAAAAGAATGTAATAAAACTACATATTAAGAGGATGTTATTAAATGTCCATTAGATTTAGGAGTGTTTATTTTCATTACATCTCTGATACTGGTTCAGAATGGGCCAAATCCAAGTGCAGAGGCATATACCTTCAAGAGAATTCTCTGTCTTCAGCGAATTCACTAATGGGAAAGTTTTAAGAGCCATTGAGTTAGTCCTTGGATTTTGAATTGATGTATCTGCCCTTTGCATCTTTAAGATGTTGCACAAACTACCTTAATTAGTAAATAAAACAGTTCAGATCTCAGAGGAGAAGTATTATGCATTTGGCTAAAGGAAAGGGAATCTCATGAAGCAATCTAAATGCCTTCAGGTAATGCATGTACAATTGCCAGAGAGTTACGTGCCTGCAATTCAGAGCAAATTTTGGACCCATTTGATGCAACTAAGTATTAATTATTTCATTTTTTTTCCTCCTAATAGATGTCTAAGAAAAACAAGGGCTGCACAATAATGCAGATCCTGCCTTCCTGCCCCAAAATGAATAAGACTGTAGGCAGGCATAGTCTCTCCGGCTTCCCCATAAATTGCAATCATGACCACAGTATCGTGCTAAAGCTTCCACAAAATGCTGCAAACAAAGTGTTAGGAACTTGAACACTTGGCATAAAAACCTTCTGACAGAGTCCTGTAAAGAAGGATGGCAAAGATCCATGTTTATTTCTCTGGTAACAGGCAGCTTCAGGCTTCTCAAGTGAAGACCGAAGCCCAGGAAGGATCTGGCTGCAGAGCCTCCTCCTCAGGGGCTTTCAGATTGGCTACAGGAAAGATGCTGGAGCATCTTTGATGAAAGCAAGCAGATCTAACAACAAAAGACTGCACTTTCAGTCAAGTAGCTATACTGCTCTATGTTTAGGGAAAAAGAAACAGGAATTCAAGCTTTGTGGGATTCACCCCATAAATACACAGCGCTCCCCTCCTTCCCTCTACCCCGATCTGAGGAATGTAAGAAGGGCAAGAAAAGCCTTCACTCAACGGGCTGAGAATCCACAAGGCTTCCTTTCTGTCTGCCTTTTCCACAGAAAGTGAACAGGAAATAAACACCTCTTTAATCACAAAGTCAGCTTCAGCAAAGCAAAGCAACTGAACTTACATCTTTAGAAGATGGGAGAAGTTTAAATTCTCTATTAAACTCCTCATACCCAAACGTGTTGCATTCCAGGACAGTTGCATGCATGTCTTTCTTCCAGCAGAAACCTTTTTAATTCCTTATTGCTGTCACTTTCTTTTTATTTAAAAGTGAAGCTGTGACAGGGAGTAGGCGTGGGAGCCATGTGGCAGGAGGCTGCTCAGGCACGGCGCGCGCTGAAGACACGCCAGGCTGCTGCAGGTGATGCTGGGGCTGCCCTGTGCTCACCCAGCAACCCACAGGGAGCCAGGCATTCCTGTACCCACCTCTCTCTGTGCACTCACAGCAAACACATTAAAGCAGCCTAATCCCACCCCACCCCCTTTTTTTTTTTTTTTTTTAACCCTCATATTAGTAAAGGATGCGTAGTAAGTGTTTTAAAAATGCAATTTTTCCATCTTTTTTTTTAATGACAGAGGTTTCTTAAAAAGATAGGAAACACCGTAAATTACCACGGAGAGCATTTAATGCCTGAAGTACATCTTTCTTCTGTTCTCATTATGCTGTTTTGGTTTTGGCCTGAAAAGCCACAAAGCGGAGAGTGTGACAAAGGGAGATGAGGCATTGTCTGCAGGGGACAGATAGAACATGGCAGCTCAATTCTATCTAGGAAGGGAAGCATGTGAGGGCAGGATTTTCTCTTGTTTAGGCCAGTATTTGGAACCTCATTTATCCCAAGGTTGGTTGGTTGGTTAGTTTGCTTGTTTATTTATTTATTTAACGCATCTTAGTCTGGTGAAAAAACATGGTGATGATCCCAAAGCTGCCCCTCTGGGTTCTACAGGAATCCAGCCTGGCAGATGGATGTGCAGACTTGGAGGAAGTTCAAGTATTTTCCAGTATATCAACAAATGTAACAAGAAATCCCACTATTCTGACTGATGCCATAATAATAAGTGAGGAAGAAAGTAGTAACATTAGATAATCCGCATAGAAGTCTAACTCTTTGATCTCCAGCATTTACATGCATGCCTTTACACTTCATACATTGTCGACATTTGATTTCTTACCAACAAAACAGAGCTACAACCTTCACATGAATGTTCCAGAAATAAAATTCTGCTTGATCCAGTTATATGCTTTCCAAGCACTGAGGGAGAAAAGTGAGGCCTCAGATGACCATGATGAGTAAATGAACAAGTTATCAGACAAATACCAAGTACTAATAATATCTATTTAGTTTAGCTGCTTCTAAATATTAAGTCAATTATGGGTCTGCGTTCTCCACAAGAGTCAGCACATTATCACGATTTTAATACTTTATCTCCAAACATGGAGGCAAGCCTGACACCAGGGGTTGTTTAGATAGGCAGCGTTAATAAGAACATTTTCATCACCCTGTTCCTGTCTGCAGTCTGAACTAAACCTACTATTACAAATAGAATTTGCATCAATTCATGTGAATAAAATTCATTCTTCTCTCTGTCCTTGACCCCCCCTAGGCCTAGATTTTCTTTTGATTTTTTTCTGTCCGGGAAACATTCACATATTGAGCAAATGGGAAATAATGAGATCTGACCTCTCGCGATACTGCTTGTCTGGTTCCATAAGTGCATTTTCAACAAGGGAGCCATTTCAATGGGTGTCAGTGTAAAGGAACTCACTAGGCTGGCTTATAGCTGCTTGTAACTACAGAGACTGTTAACTAAACCCTAAATAAATAGCAATAAATAATAGAAAATAAATCATGTTTCATTGCTAGCACTAAAATCCAGTACATTTATTGTGAAAATTAAATGGAAGCAAATAGTCTGAAAGTCTCTGTGCAACCATTTCTTGGAAATGAAAGAACTGAATTTTTTTGATAATTATTAGGGAAAAAAAAAAAAAAAAAGAAAAGAAAGAAGAAGAAATAAAGAGAGAGCAAAAGCCAAAAGGAAGATGTTTTTCTAGGCAGTAATATCAGAGCCCTTCTTTCACAGGCTCTAAATCACAGAGAACTCAGATTCAGATGTTGAAAGTGTATGTCTCCAGAACAACTCCCTCACCTTTCAAGATTTCAAGCACAGTTTATATTCATGGTTAGGTATAGCAGGAGTAAAATGAAGCAGCTAGAAGCAGGACACATTCCCAGCACATTATAATGCATATTATACATTGTCTCAGCTTGACTGTGAACAACACACTCAAAAATGAACATCAGCTAATTAGTTGCATACCATATACAAGGCTTGAGCCTATTTCATTTACTGCAGAAATTATTTCAGACTTGTTTTCTGCAATGCAGGAGAGGCACAGCCCTCCCACCCCTTTCTTGGGCTTGGAATTTTACAAGTGACATGCCCATGCATTCTGGAACAAAACAGGAACCATGGAACAGGCATAAAAATATTAAGAAGAGAATTTCAGCTTCCTTTCTGCTCAAGTGTCAGAGAAAGAAACTGAAATGTGGTAAAAAAGCTCACTCTGGTACCACACACTATTTAAGTATTACAGCATGCAGTTCAGCTTCTCATCCATAGGGATACCCTACGGATAATTCTGTGCTGCCATGGGTCCTCAAGCTCATCTCTGAGCTAGCTCACCCAAACCCCATTTTGTTTCCTTTACACCACAGATGTGCCCTAAGATCATGTCATTACAGACCAAACTCCTGACAGTCCTGTTCATATGATGCCACTGCTTTTGAAACAGAAGTTCTCCACTCTCCCCTCTGACAGACCACCACAAGGATGGTGATGGTGAGGGCAAAATGTCCTCTGGTGTCGGCACAGTAGCTCTCCTAAGAGGCTGCTGGCTACTGGGAAGCTCTGCAAGCGCCGTGATGTAAATATAAATGGCAAGGTTATGCCGTCTCTCCTCCTTGTCACTAACTGCATGCTTTCACAGCTCTCTCAGAGCCCTAAAACTCTGCAGACACCTGAAATATGAAAGTTTTAGGAGATGACTAACAGCCTGATGAAAGCTGGAGTTACAGACTGGGAAAGCGCAAAATGGAAATGACGTGACTGCAAGAGAGGCCTTTTTTAGGCCTTGCTACCACTACACTATGGCTCAGGCAAAGTCAGTGGCAAAGTCATGCTCAGCAGACACGAACTAAGCCAGGCCAAGCTGAGGGCCCCTATGATGCATGGCACAGACCACCCATCCCTCCCACCTAACATCTACCATAAAAATCCAAAATCGTAGCGGCAAGGTGCGTACTCAGGGAGCTTCACTGCTAAAGCAGGCCTTGCCTGGTCACATGCGTACATGAAGCTTCTGAATAGACGTGTCTGGACACCACTGCAATTGTAGCAAAAGGCATTTAATTCTGATGCTGACTGCAGAGATTCAGCACGTGGTACAGCTGGGAACAGCAGGGCAATAAGTGACCATGGGTCATACTGACACTTCCAGCATGTAGCAGCATTTTTCATAGATAAACTAAATAGGAAAAAAAAAATCTTATAGAGGAGCTTCTGATTGGCATACTTAAAACATTCTTTTTTTTTTTTTTTCCTTTTGTTCATTTAACAATAAAAGAATTAAAATAGGAAAAAAAAATAATAACTATTGCTGAAATATGGCTACTTGGAGCTAGCAGGAGATACTGCTCAGGGGAGCAGAAAAAAACAATACATTTATATTCCTGGTCATCAGTTCTACAAGGTTGATCCGAATCATAGTTGTTATTGACAAATATTTTGCTGGGGTTGTATATCTGGGGAGGATGCTCTGTGGGTGAAGGGAAATTCCTTCTTTTTTAAGTTAATTCAAATGCAATTCATGTGGAAACTCATTGGACAATTAAGTTGTTTTTGCCACAAAAGCAGCCTTCTCCAGGTCTGTGTTTTCCCACAAGTATTGGTACAACAAATAAAACGTAAGCTCTTTCTAGCTTTCCTCATAATTCATGCACTGGGAGGAAAGAAGAAATATGTTATGTTTAATGAATTTATAAATCCTCTTCCTGTTCCTAAAACCAAAGTACAACCTGACATCAGAGCTGTTTCACTGTTTATTCCCCAGGAATGGCAGCAGATTGTAGTTGCCAGTCTGATTTTTCTTTTTCTTTCTTTCTATCTTTCTTTTTTTTTCTTTTTTTTTTTTTGAAGTACTTGTCTCTAAAATAAAATCTTTCAAAGCTAGAAGATGACATCTGAATTTCTTGTCCTTTGATTTCTCTCCCCTTGCTAATGCACTCAGCTTTGTTGTCATGAGAACATACACGTTAAACCCCCTAGAGCGAACCTGCACAGCACCTCTTTTGATACAGTAGATTGGACATTTCTTACTGTTTATCTTTTGATCTCTGAAATTGTTTGTTAAGTTTTCCTCCAAAGGAATGTTTTTATTGATTGCTCCTATGTCTGTGAAACACATTTTCTGTATTAACAGAAATGTTTGCATTTTGTCTTTGTAAGTTCAGAGGTAGAACTCTAGTAACACAATTTTATTTCTTCTTCCAACTAATGCCTATATTAAGGATCTCCTAACCTTTAAGGCAGACATTTTCAAATCAATTATGTTGTTTTTCAAGAGGGAGGCTAGGGAAGCATTGAGACTATAATCTAAATTCTATTTATTCTTTCACCATTGTCGACACATTCACATGTGATCGGCTTGTAAAAATTTGGACAGAATGAACTGAGGGATATAATTGAGAAGTCTGAAACAGAAAAATAAATTAGAGAGAAACACTGTATAATAATAATAATAACTTCTAACCATGATTTAGCTGTTGTAGTGTTGCTGTAGTGCAGTATACATGAGGAATGATCCAAAAATAGCAAATTCAATATTATCTAGTTCAAAGAAGTGATAGAAATGAACAGGAACAAATATTATCTGTTATATACTGATGGAATGAGAGAAATGGAAAGTAAAATATTGAGTATATTTTTCTGTATTGCTTATGTTGGATGTAAAATTAGGAAGTGTCTCAAGAAGCATTCTTCCCATATTAAGAAGTCTCACAGACTTCAGAGTTTTATGCTTGCCTGTGATATTCTAATCACTAGAGTTTAACAGCATTGATATTCATTAAAGTAAAACAAAACAGGTGTCCTGGGAGTAAGGAATGCAGGACTGGGCTCACAATCTACCTATCTGAAAAAAAAAAAAAAAAAAAAAAAAAAAAGAAAAAAAATGTTGTTTTTTTTTTTTTAACCCCCCCCNAAGGAAAAAAAAAAAACTACTAAAGAAAAGGAGCTCTCATTGATCAGCTGTGATCTTTGCATCTTCTGTAATTATGTCATGTAAGGCTCACCTTATTTGGGAGTTCCACATGCAGAAATATGCATAGAATGTGCTTTAATATCATCATTAACTCTTCTCTTAAGGAGAAGACAAAGGAAAAGTGAAGAAAGAACAGCAATATTCTTGCAACATTTCCATTACCATTTATCCAACAAATCAAAGGGAATCACTTATTGTCAAGAAGTGAGAGACAAAGCTAATGTTATTTTAAGCTTGGACTGGATAGGAGCAAGCAGGGGCTCACACACATGGAAGCATTAGTTAGAATATTGTGTTCTCCTTCACCCAGTAATTTGAGCAATGCATTCTGCTCTTCATCTCTCTGAAAATAAAGCAAGGCTTTTCCCATGAAGGATTGATATGTTTTTCTCTTTTAATGTTGGAGTTCAGAGAACAGAACTGCAGGGCACCAAAACATACATACAGGGTTTGTTTGTTTGTTTGTTTTTTAACATTACTGTATCAGGTACTTGTGCCTATGCTCAGACTCATCATAGAGAAGTGCTCAGCTTTCAAAGATGAAGACAAAGGAAAAGGAATCAGTGGTGAGACCTCCAGCACAGAGCCTCCAGTCACTTGGACTGCAAAGGGAAATGCCCAGCTTGCATACTGAGAAGGGTTGTTAGCACACTTCAGTAAGTTTGGTTTGTGAAGTTGTAGCTCTTGTCTTTGTCCACTTTGTATTTTATCTTCTCAGGACCATTTTGTTACATAGATCACCCAGATGTCAGCCATTTCTCAAATGTTACTAAATCAATACACATAATTATGTGTTCTCTGCATGGGGATGCAAGGAAAGAGGGATCCAGATCTGTGTGTTGTAAAACGGTTCCAACTGGTCTGAGCTGAGCACAATCCTAGGTACAGAAGTCTGTGGTGTCCCTACTAGACAGGCAGGGTGTGGGGAATAAGGGTTTACTTTAGGCTTAGGCTTCAACAGCAAGACACTCTATAGATTAAAATTCTATAGCATGTACCTCTGACCCACACTGGCCTATTTTTTTAAGTCTATTTTTAAGCCAAGCAAACTCAAAAAACACTGCAGACATTAAGAAGTGCATTCCAGCCCCCTCCAAGTATCAGTTATCTATATAATAATTACAAAATGATAAAATCTTCTTTTGTGGTAAGAATGAAAGCTCCCCAGCGAGGATTTTAAAGACATGAAGACATTACAAACATTTGCAGTCAATTCATTGATTTTTAAAAGAAACCTAAACAGTGCAGTTCTGTCAGCTAATTAAAATGGTTCTTTCCAGTTGCACTGAATTTCTTTCGAGAGGATCATTACTTTCCTTGCAGTAAATTTTGGTACTATATTTCACGGTTTCAGATTAAGGGAAGAAAAGTTGAGTGGAGACATAAAGCTGTGCAGCAACACTAGCATACCCAGGAGCATGGACCTTTTGGGTAGAGAGAGTTAAAGCAAATATCATCAACTGAGCAAGGGCTTGAATGCTTTCTGATGAAAAAGTTAGCCTTACAGACTAGTATTTCTAGAAAGAACAATATCATAAACTCAACAAAGAAAGAAAGTGATATTTATCTATCTTCTTATGTCACATATTAAAAAGAAATAGTTCTGAAGAATAAAGTTTACAGTTCCAGTCACCCACCCTACATGAGACAGCTTATGACCCTGGCACTGTGCAGTACTTGCTAGTATTATTTCTTACCAATATTCCCTAGGCACAAATATGATTAAAAAGACTTCCCAAAGGTCACTGGGCAAAGTATCTATTCACTGCCCTAAGACATGAATTACAGAAAAATAGAGCATCGAAGAGGATGACAGAACCACTGACATAACAGAGGTAAAGGACTTTGCAGATCTGAACTCAAGACCTTGCTCTGATCTGGAAAGACAGACATAGCCAAATTTTCAAGATGCAGATAAATGTCTATTAAA
>VXAV01011287.1:50807-67846 GCA_013399715.1 Alectura lathami | reverse complement strand
ATGCAATTCAAAAAAAAAAAAAAAAAGCATTGAGAGGTGGACATGAGGAAGGCGTATATCCTCAGCCCTGGTTTTCATAACAAAAGATACTCAAGCACAACCATAGCAATGCAGAAGCATCCCTGCAAGTTGAGCCAGATCCATGCTCAGTGTTGCACCAAAGTGTGGAAGTGTCTGCGCAGTGTGCATTCAGTGCTTTTGAGAGAGAAGGGAGCAGTAGCACATAAACAGTAATCCATCACTGTGTGGGTGGAGCAATGCTCGGGAGAGCAATTTTAGCATGCAGAAAGATGCAGAATACTGAAGCCACAGGTTATGAAAGAGGAGCTGATTAAAATGAATGGTTGGGGCAATACAAGGAGAAAGGCAAAATGTGAGAGAGAAAACAGCAGATGAAAATAAAAGAAAGAAGAGAGGAAAAGAAGAAGAGAGAAAAAGAAGAAAAGTAAAAGAGGAGAAAAGAAAAAGAAGAAAAAAATAAGAGAAAAAAAAAAAAAAAGAGAACAGAAATGAGAAGAAGAAGCAAAGAGAAAATATTTTCTTACAGCATGTTTCATGGTTAGAGATATTGCACCTTTCTACACTTTTCTGATGAGTGTTATCTTAGGCCCTGTACATCTGCCTTTCCTGGAGAAGCTTCAAATAAATTTTCTCTTCTCAGTACAGCCCCCAGCCTGCAGTAGTGCAGCATTCTGCTGGCTGGTTCCCCTTGTTTCATCTTCCAGCTCAGGACCAAGTGGGATAAATAACAGTCCCCTTAACAAAAAAAAAAAAAAAAAAANAAAAAAAAAAAAAAAAAAAAAAAAAAAAGTTTCATTTAACATAAGGAAGAATTTCCTTAGAGAAAATGGTCTCTACAAATACTAGTCTATCTATGTATATTTATGTGTCGTTTCTAAAGTAAGACAGTTCAAGAAAGGAGTACACATGGGTCAATTTTATCTAGATACCTCTTGGATCCTCCAAAACTATCTCACCACTCTCCTCAAAATGTGAAATTGCCAATTTATTTTTCTGCCTTCTTGAATTTTCTCACTGAAGAATCTTTCAAGTCTGGGTGAAACATAAGTTAGAACTGACCAAATTTTATAAGCAAAACTGTGTCTGAAGGCAAATGTTTTAGGAAGGGGCTAAGGTGTGACTTAGCTTTTTCTTACAGTCCATTCTCTCTTGACTCTTGCCCTAGTATACTAAACATCGTTCTGTATTACAAATAACCTACAGGTAGGATTCCATATAAAATATGGATATAGAAAATATAAGATATGTTAATGCAGGCTAGCTCCACAGAGTGTGCTTATTGGGCAAAAGAGCAGCACAAGTACTTTCAGAGCAGTTAGCAGACAGAAACCAAAGGCAGTTTACTTTCTCTTTCCTCCTGAAGTTCCTGGATCTCCCTAGTTCTATCAAACTGCAAAAGAATTAAGCCACACTTTTACTATTGCTTCCTCTTCATGTGTCAGTTACTCCGTTGCTAAGGGAACACAAAATACAACTGCACAGCTCCAACATAGCAAGGTTCAGCTCTGCCTGTAGAAGTGACAGAGAAATCCAACTTGCTGAACAATGGCAGTACATTCCCAGACAAACAAAAAGGAAATAAGTGACTATTTTGTGTCTAAGAGAATCTCAAGCCATTGTTCTGAATGCTGTTCCAGGCTCTCCTGAGCAGCGGTATTACTTCTGTTTATTATTCACAACCTGCATTGCAGCTAGCACCTTCTTTTGGCCTCTCTTGCCCCTCTCTGCTCGGGACCATTCGCTGATTTCACAAAGGTGCAAGGAGCTCACCCAACTGCAACCACAACAGGCAGGCTCTGCTCCCAACCTGTGGCAACTACAGCATGATTAATCACAGGCTACACCATCCAGCATCAGCCTCTGTGCCACTCCTCAAGATGCCTGCTCGCAGCCTCACCTGCTCCTACCCACAGCTACGGTCAGAGCTGCTCCCTGCTTTGGGGCAATGTTTCCCCTGACAACCCGTGTGGATAGAGAAGCACACAGAGCGAATGTGACTTCCAATTCCTAGCTCTAAATATGAACAACCATTTGTTTTTTTGAAAATTAAATTACTGTACTGCTGATTCATATCGAGTATCAGTCAGTCTGCAGGCCAAAAATACTGCTGCTTGCAAGGCAGCAGCCCCAGTGAGGAAGTTTTCAGAAGCAGAATGAAAGGCAGATTTGGAGGACTTGCAGCTGCGTGCTCCGAACTTGATTTTAGAATAATTAGGATTTATTATTTGGGAAGCATTGACAATGTGGTCAGCTAAGTAGAAAACGCAAGTAGTCTGGAGTTAATAAGGTCTCAAAGAAGTGGCATCCAGGAAGAACATGCTTGTTCATGTCCCTGCACAAAAAGATCCGGACTTGTGAGCATATGCACATATGCTTATAAAAGGAATGGTGATGGCTTTTATTGATGTTTATTGCTTTGGGTCTCTCAAAAGAAGCTAGATTTCAGGAGAGATTTGAATCTGTGTCATTACCCAGTATCCCAAGAGCTAATAATGCCACTGGCAAGGGCAGGCTAGCTCAGGAACAACTATTTCTATTATGTTCAACATATTTATTGGTGGTTGAGATGAAATGAAAGGAACTTAATATATACTCATGCCTGTTCTTTCTTAATCAGGAGCTGGGCAAACAAACTGCAGAGGCACCCTCATAAATCTCATTAGTCCTTCACTGAAATAATGGCATTTGGCATTTTTTTTGCACTTCTGAATGCACTGTGAAAGTTTATGTCTTTTCTCTAATGCTGAGAAGTCATTCCTGGTAATCACAGACTTTTTTAAAAAAATATACAAGAACTCAAATGTTTGTTACAAAATTTGAGAATACATCAGTTAGATCTCACATGGCACTACAGCCTAATCTGCTTTTCCAGGATTCCAGTCTATCTTTTCCTAGATACAAGCACATTCAAATATTACTTTAAAAATCAAACATAAAATTCCTGATCATGTGCTTAGCAAGAATCTTTGATTTGTTCATTTAGAAAAGGATATTCATTTCCTCATATTCAGGAAGAAAACAGGAAATGCTCATGCCTGTACATTAAGTAGGCAGTAATTTAACAACCTACCTATGGTACTTAAATGAAGTCAAACATATGAAGTGTTGCTGATGATACACACTTCAGAAAATAAAGATACTGTTATTTCACCACATTTATGATTCTGATCTACTCTATTTATGGTCTTATGGCAATAAATTCTAAATTAGTTCTGGTTTTAATTATAAAAGAAGAAGTTGAAGTGTATGACAGCTATGATTTTCTATTGATCATACCTACACAAAGGCATGTTTTTCAATTTATAGCATTTTAAAGAAAAAATTACTTCTGTTGGTCCACAGCACTCCTGGGGGGAGCTGGTTGGTTATTTTTGTTTGGGTGGGAAGCGAAGAATGTGTTTTTCTTTACAATCATTACCAAAATAGTTTCCAGTACAATAACCCTAGTTAATGTCTGATGCTTTCACTTTGCTTTTACATCTCTCTCGTTCAAATGTCAGTGATTTTAGCACTGAGTTTAACCTTTACACATTTTTCTCGTCTTGCTCCTGAAACCTTGCTCTCTCTTTCCTCCGCTGGGTTTAGATGACAGTGAACTAGAATGCATCCTGCACACACACAAATTGCTGCCTGAATTCCTTCAAGGCATTTCATGGTAAGTTTACTGAGTGGCATTGTTCTGCAGTGCGTACAGGACAGCAGCTCCAAAAGCCTGCGCAAACACTCAGAGAGGAATGTTACAAACAAGCCAGAAACCACCTTCGTGTGGACTGCAGTCACCTGGGAGGACTTCAGATGCCTTGCTGACTCTTCACAAAAGCCTTCTGGTACAAAAAGCCTGATGCAAAAAGCCATGTTAGCTAACTAACTAATACTAAATTCTAGAACCGCATTTACGAGCACAAATTTTTGTAAATCATTCCTTCTTTAGATAACCTCAAGCAAAGCCTTTTAAGATCAGATATAAACCAATATTCTCCACAGTGAAAAAAGAATGTCCACTTTCCTTACTAAAAGGCTATTCTGCAGTCTAGTATCTCATTTTTAATACCCCTTTTATCTCATGTAAAACGGAACATTTTTTAGGGGCTCAGAGTAGGAACCAAATGTTGTTCCACAATTTTATGTTCTCAGGAATATAATAACCTGAAGAGACTTATGAATCATTTCTGTTTAACTACAACCATACAACAGCAATGCTTTCAGCACACCATTTGTATCCCTGTAGCCTGACGAACCTCAGTTGAATGTTCATCCTGTTCTCTGATAGGGAAATGAGGCAGAGAAGGAGATGAAGCGTCTTCCCAAAGTCAGGGAGGCTCTGCAGACAAACATAGTAATGCAATGCAACGTTCTGAGCTGCTGTTTTACCCATTGAGCCATGCAGCTTCCCTCAGGAATTGAAATATTAATTATTGACCACGCACGCCGGGGTGAACGCACCGCTCACAATCTCTACCTTTATGGCAGGGTCTGCTTTTCTTGAATAGCATTACACATTGCTGCCTCTCCATGCCACAGAGCACACAGCTGGTTTCTGAGTTTCCCTGTTCATTCTGGTAGAGAATTCTGACTGAAACCTCCGCAAAAATAGCAATTTATCAGCTGATGCTTACAGCATGCATTCCATGGGGCTGGCAAATGTTATAATGCTTGGTGGTAAATGGTTAGCATAGATGTTTATTTAAACCTGTCCAAGCCTCTGTGGTTCTGGAAGCTGTAAAACTCCTAAGGCTAGGCTTATGAAAAAGTTGTGTGCTAAGAGGATGAGCAAAAATTCCAGACAATACAAAGGAAGGGCTTTGCTTAGTGTAAAAGACAGGGACAAGTTACCAGCCTGGGACCAGCCTGACAATGAAATAATCTGGAAAGGGATTTTCTTACTATGCTGCCATCTCTGAGTTTGGCTAGGTCCCAGAGAAGCTGAAAAGAGCCTTTTTGCACATTTTGATTCTTTCTTCTGCAGCTTTTCTTCCAATTCCAGGAAGAAAAGATCACTCAATCCCACTTTTATCACTCCCAGAATACAGTATATGGCCCTAAAATGAAAAACACAGGCAACCAAGAGGATGTTGTGAGTGGAGCCCATATCCCTTTTTTCCTGGCATCTTATTCACTCATTATTGCCATACTTTTTAAATGCTTCGATGCCTTGTCCGCTCAGGTGCTATCAACAAGTCCATAAGAATTTCTTGGAATGTGCATCACTGGGGAACACTTTCTCTGGAGTTTCTATTGCTAAACTCTGAAAAGACACTTATGGTGTTGATAAAGTTTTAGTTCTCTCACAGTATATACTGTACACCACTATGGTTTAAGACATAACACACGTTTCTGTTTTGCTGAGAGAAAACTCTGCTGAAACACTGAGACTCTCTTTATATTGCCTACAAATCATTCCATCTTTCACCACTAACGCATATGTTACCAGTTCAAACAGCAAGTTTTCAGTGATAATGCTTTTAGATAGGATTGTATTAACATTATACATTTTCATACACACATATGTACATTGCATACATTAAGAATTCAACTAAACCTCAATTGTAAGAGATCAGAAATCTCTCCTGAATTTAGTGGGAGTAGGATCAGGCCTTTCCTACACTTATTCTACAACAACTGACATTTATATGCCTTCTTAGCACCCTGCTCCCAACCTAGTGAAATCAACAGAAAAGGAAATTTCTCTGTCCATAGAAAAGGACTTCAGTGTAAGAACAGTTGGTCATTTATTCAATGCTGGTAGTTTGACATCATTTCAACATATCATCAAAAAACAGGGTGGGAGAAGTGAGAAGTCATCTAGTCTATTCTCTGCTTCAGCAGAGGATCAAATATAACTACCACATTCCTGACAGATGTTTGCCCAATCTGCTCTTAAAATCTCCCAGTGACTGCAATTCCACAATACTGTTAGGCACGTTCTTCCCAAGCTGAATTATTCTTATAGAAAGAAAATAATCCCTATTATCTAACCCGAATCAGTCTCTCCACAGTTTATAACCAGTATTCTCCCTGCCCACAACAGACAAGAACAGCTGGATCTGTACCTTCTGCAGGTCCTAGTTTTGTACTTGAAGGGTGTTGTGCCTTGTGATTGATTTCTTTGCCCTCATCTCTGAACAACTTCTTGCCTTTCAGTTTTTTGCTCAGGAAGTTCACCGAGTCTTTCTTGCTCCATCCCTCTGGATTTCCTCAAGCTGATCCACATGATTCTCCAAATGTAAATGGGCACAGCTCTTCAGCTGAGGCAGTACCCCAGCTGACTGGGACCAGCTGTACTCATCCCTCTGCACCCCAGTAAACATCAGCCCTTCCCCAGCAGCGTGCCATTGCTGACTTATGCCTCCCCTGCAGAAGTGCAGAAGTGCAGCTTGCAAGGCACTGTACCTCCCAGAACTGCAGGATTGAATCTCAGCCCCTTCTTCCTCAACCTTTGTGCAGTTATTCATCCCTAACCCTGGAATTCTCCTCCTTGAACTGCAACCTTTTTTTTTTCAGCTTATTTCTCAAGGCCAGTTTGAACTGCATCTATTGCTTGCAAAAAAAAANTCCTGCTATTGCAGGAAAAAAAAAAAAAAAAAAAAAAAAAAAAAAAGTTTTTCTCCCAGCTAGGCACTGTAATTTAGTAAGTTTGCTTTCTATTCTGCCATCCTTCATTCCTGAGAACCTGCAGCCCAGACACACCCAGGAGAGCTTCTTGCAGAGCCCTTCTTGGGATCTGCTCCTGGATTAGCAGAACCACCAGGCATGCTGCTTTCCCTGTAGTGTTGTTTCAGGTTTTAGACATTTCACAGAACCATAGAATCACAGAATGGCTGCAGTTGGAAGGGACATTAAAGCCTACCCAGTTCCAACCCCTGCCGTGGGCTGGCTGCCACCCACTGGATCAAGCTGCCAGGAACCCATCCAGCCTGGCCTTGAGCACCTCCAGGGATGGGGCACCCACAGCTTCTCTGGGCAGCCTGTGCCACTGCCTCTGAGTAAAAAATTTCCTCCTTATATCTAATCTACATCTCCCCTCTTTTAGTTTGAAACCATTCCCCCTTGTCCCATCACTGTCAGACCATGTAGAAGTCCATCTCCATCCAGTTTTAATACTGGAAGGTTTATTTAAACATCCAGTTTAAATACTGGAAATTTTCATCCATTGTCTCACAAGGCCGTGACAAAAGCCTGATTAGAGTCCAGATGTACAGCATCTATTTCTTCCACATTTACAATGTTGGTTACTTTATTAAGCAAAGAAATTAGGCTGGTTTGACACATTTAGTTTGTAACTCCACGCCAGCTCTTACTCTTTTCCTCGTTCCATGATTGTTAACAATCTGCCAGTATTTCTTGCAGTGCTTTTCCAGGAGCTGGTGCCATGCTGAGCGGTGTGTGACTCCCCAGCTTCACCATCCCTAAGTTTTTCCTCCTGCGCCTTCTGGAAGATCACCATCACCGCCACCCCAGGGATGCGCTGCTGGCTTGGGGCTGCAGCACTGCTGACACCTATTCCTGAAGTACCCTCTGGCAAATTATAGCAGGTCCAGTCAAATTTAAAATGGACCTATATTCCTCTTCTGTTCATTCCTTATTTATTGCTGTGTCTTCCTGGTGTGTATCTGGAGGAGTGTGGTCTTTTTTTTTTTTTTTTTATTCTAAACTAATCTTCAAAACATTTTATCTTGTCCTGCCAGGATACCAAATACAATATGAATTGCCTAATGCGTGCTCTGATTATTCCCTGCAGCTCTGTGAACATTATACTGACTGACAGATCAGCAATAAAATGCTACACAGTAAAATAAGTCACTAAAAATCTAACATGTTAATTACAGAGGTACTTCTTTGAAATAACCCTGAACGAAAGACAGACTGTAAGAGGAACCACTAAAACAAATGTAAAATGTAGAGTATTTTTACTGTGCTTTTCTTAATTCTTTTAGATGAAAAATATTTTTCAGTAAATATCTGTGATAAATGAAGTATTCAAAGCCTAGCAATTTCCAAAGTACTTTAATTCTGTTACAGTAGAAAATATGCTTATTTCTGTATTTGCTTTA
Organism: Alectura lathami; assembly: GCA_013399715.1. NCBI lineage: Eukaryota > Metazoa > Chordata > Aves > Galliformes > Megapodiidae > Alectura > Alectura lathami. The sequence continues at coordinate 59,774 of VXAV01011287.1, read as the reverse complement.
TTTGTATTCTTATTTCTTCTGTTTTTTTTTTCCCTATTAGTCATCCCAATCTCAAAGGCATAAATATCGATTTTTAAAAACACATCAATGATAATAAAGCTCAAAAATATTTTTCTACCATGATATTAATTGTTTGGTGTGGTTACTCAATTCAAACCAATTTTAGTATACAATTATCTTTAGACATGGCATTCCAGAGACTGCTTTTTACTGCAAATTTGACTTTCCATTTAATTATTCATGAGATATGCCCTGATGATGTGAAATATATTCCAAAACCTACGGTTTTTTTAATGCCAAGGACTGCAAGTAAATTGGTAGCCCTCAGTAACAACATATGTTTATAATTATGATTACCATCAGGGAATTCAACCTTACTGAAGGATAGAAAAGAGGCCCAAGCAGGGAAACCTCAAAAAGTGCACGGAAAAAAGAAAGGGAGGAGAAAGCTGAAATGGGAAAACCACTCTTGGATAATGGAAAAGACTCAGTTGTAAAAATAAGCACTGGTTTCAGCTGAGACTGCTACAAAAATTTCAATATTTTGGTGACCCATACATATTTAGAAACAATTTTTTTCTTCCTTCTAGTGAAATGTTCTTGTGCAGTGTTCAACTTGTAAGACCTAAGCATGTATTTTCTACTACTAATTGTCACAAAAAACTACCAACAGATCAGCTACCTGACAGCAAGATTAAAATGCTATGAATGCTGATTTCTGTTATTAATATAGCATGCATACATTTAAAACTGCAATAGTTAAATTAAGGTTTTGATTATAAAACTCGCTTTGAGGGTTCAATAGCTCAGATGTTTGAAATCACACTGAGCTGAAGTTGGCAAGCTTCACTTGTGTGCACAGAAGATATGGATTTTACAGCATATAAATGTATATTTGGGGTCTAAAAATGACTAAGTTCTTGGTGAATCCTGACAGATTGACATTTAAGGTTTAGTTTGACTGAGGAAAGCGCCTGAACCTCTTGGATCTTATGGCTGTAAGTGGAAATATCTAAGAATCGTTACTGTCTATTCATTTAAACTCAGAAGATTCGCAAAACAAATGATCCTCAGGGTCACAGAGACTCATTCATTAAAGTATTTTTTAATCTCAAAAATTCCTGCCTAAATTCATTAAGTGGGTGAAATGTAAATTTCTTTTATTACTTTTACTTTGATTTATTTTGTGTGTTACTTGTATTACTTTTATTAAGAGAAGACAAACAGTGACAACTGAATTAAATTCTTTCAATGAAATCCTGTATGGGCTCAGATTTTTCTTTTACCTTTTTTTGATTTTCTGGAGAACTTTCAGGCTAGGCCTGTTTTGTGATTTTAAAATGAGATAAAATTTAAATAATAAGTATCTTACCTGATCATCCGTTTTGTAAGTAACTTCAAAATGGTGCTTGAGAAACTTCGTAGCAGCCTGTTTTATGTACTTGTAATTGAAAAAGAAAATCTCTTCAATGTTGGAGAAGGAGTGAAGTTTTCTGCACTTTTTTACGCTTTGCGTCCCATTCTGAAGTTACAATAACTTAGAACATTCACACAGCATTGGTGAAAGCAATACCCTGTACCTGGCTCTGGACTCAGAAGGGATGCAACTCTGACGAGGCCAGACTGGTCTTACTCAAAGATAAAAGATCTAATGAAAGGAAGGCTGTCTGATCACTTAACACATAGCCAAAATAGGCTGCAATCCCTTAGACCTGCAGGGCAGTGCGAAGTCACAGGACTTCCCCGGTGTATATCTTCTAAAATATATCTTATATATTTGCTTATGAGTGAATCTCAACTTTATTTCCCTTTACACTTTCATCAGTTACAAGAACTGCATTTCCACACCTCAACTGTAGAAAAAAAAGGTCTGATAAACAAATGGTTCAAGGACAAGTAAACAGTATTGAAAAGGGTCAGGCTTTCAACAACATGTGGCAAATGTCTTCTGGAGTGCTAGGTAAAAGAAGCTTTAAGTTAACTTCCAGTTGAACTATGATTTCTGATGCTTTACATCCAAAGAGATGAAATACTAATAAATAACAAACTTCATTGTAAACACAGTGTCCTGTGCTATTGGTCAAATGCTAATGAACACTCATGCCCCAGGGCTACTGCATTGCAGAGGAAGAGCTACTGACCAGTTTCTGTGTTTTAGTAAGTGTTCAGGATCTGCTGCGAAGCGTTTCTGAAACACAGTAAATTATATACCAACTTATAACCTCAGGTAGAAATACTATTGCTCCATGCAGCAGAAACAGGCATTGGCCATTTGAGTCACCCAAAGCTCTGGAAGGCCACAGACATGGGCTTTGCAGCAGGCAGTCATCCAGCAGCACGGTCCCTGCAGGAAGAAGTCACATTGATCCAAAGGCTGACTGCACTTAGACAGAGGTGTAAGACACAACTTGTGACAGAGCCAGGAACAGCACCTGTAAATAATTTTCTGTTGAAAGAAACCTTTGACCACATGAATTTCCTGGAATAGAGGAAACTGGAAAGGAAAAAAAATTCCTCTCTTTGAATTCTTATTTCTTGATTTTGTTTGGGACGTAAGTCCTCAAACTTATCACTGTGGTAATTACAAGATACTTCTGGCAAGTGGGAGAGTTTGTCCAGGTCTTATAATCCAGCTTTCAAATTTTTCTTTTAGTCTTACAACCAAGATAATGTTCCATTACATATAATAAAAGTAAAGCCAGCCTTGTGCACTAAAAACACGTTCCCGGTAGAAATGACTGGCTAGAGGGCCCCATGTTTGTTTGAAATGGCTTTGTGTAGAAGTTATACGGGAAAATCTTATGAAGGATCTTTCATTTTTGGCTTTGTAACACTGACTTTATCCCTGCATCTTGGATCTGAGCTAGCATTACGTGATCACTAACAAGATGAAAGCAAATAGCCCTTCAGATTTCGAGAAGTGGGAACTGATCACAGTTCCAGTTGACTTCAGTGGTTCTTTGTGTGCTTCACATGCCTGATAATAACACCCTAAAATGCTGAACAGGTATGTCTTCATTAAGGCCAATAATCTTAGCAACAAAGTTTTATTTCTGAAATCCACTGTTAGAAGAAAAAATGCTTGATGTTCTTCTATGAGAAAAATGATGTACATAGCTGAGGAATTTATGGATTATTTTCTTTATATCTAAGGACCTACCAGCCTGTTTCCAAAATATATGAAGGATCAATCAATTTGAAAATAGATCTGATGGGTCTTTTTAAAATGTTTAATAAACTTTGACTATTTAATAATCATTCCAATGGTTATAAAATCAATATATTCTTATATATATATATACCANGCCCAATTTCTTATATTGCTGCAGACTAAGAAAGCAATCGGTCTCGAAAACTGTAAGAACGACGTAATAAGGAAATAGCCTGGAATGCGAAAACTGCAGAGAATAAAGCTGCAGGTGGGGGTAGAAACTATTATGCAAATTACAGAAGAACATAGCAAAGGTCTCCAAGACTTTCAAAGTCCTCTAGATGCTAAAATATTTTAGTGTTGAAGAGGTGACTGTTCCTGGCACTCTAGGTACTGCCTTCCGTGCCCATTTGTTATTTGTTGCTCTTGGTGTATAAGCAACAGAAACTTATCTGTTGGTTCAAGCTGCTTATGACCTGCTGTGTCATGGAGTCAGGGCAGGATTTTCTTCTAGTTCTTCACCCCATGGAACCCTAGACACAGAGGATTTGATTCTGCTTATCAACTGATGGGTATTCATGGGACCTCTTTTCCTGGTACGTAGAGAAGGATGTTTTGTGCGTCCTGACACACATACAGTGTATGCACACTTAAAGCATGCATTATAGATGTCAAAGATGAAAAAGGAAGTGCTTAGAAGAGCTTTTGCTTAGGAATTTAAGTCCTTTGAATTCATTTTTTTTCTTCGAAATTATATTGCTCCCACTTGCATCTTGAGAAGATGGATGGTCATTGAAACCTGAAATAAGTCTGAATGGTTAGGATATTGAAATATCTGATAATAAACAGGGTGGCACTCTGTGCTAAAGACAATACTTATTTTAGAGCTGTCACTCAGAGGCAAAGCACCTTGCATGGAAGCAGACCAGTGTGCTCTGTGACAAAGCTCGTGGCAAGGATCTGATTTAAAACAAAACAAAACAAAACCAAAATGAAAATCTATTTAAAAAAAAAAAAAACACAGGATAAAGTATTCTTTAACTCTGCAATATGTGGAGGAAAAGCATATTATGGACTGCTTCCGTTTAGAAGGCAGATGTAGAAATCCACCTAACAATAACAAACTTGTATTTTGCAGTTCAGCCAATAGCAACAGTAAACCAACTTAAAAAAAATTGAACTCAACATGAGATAACTACTTTACACTTTTAATAACAATTAAGATCAAATTATAAACTATAGATGGAACCTAGAATCATGATCTGATAACATTTAATATGGGCCATACTCAATCCTACCTGTAACATGAATCTATTGGAAGTTTCCAAACGGCTCATTTCCCAAAGCTGCAGAAAGTTCTAAGCTAGGCTGATGGGGCATAAACACCAAAGACACGAAATAAATAGAAATAAGGACTTGTTCAAGAAGAGCTCATTATCTACTCCAAAAAAAAATCCATGACTCTGCAATCAAAACAGGACAATTTGGCTGGGAAGAAAGCTAAAAACATTTAGAAAAAAGCAGGACAGGACTGGCAGAGATCTTGATAAATATTCTTGTTTTGTAAGGATATTATGGCCTAAGAAGGTGACCAATTTTTAAGACAGAAAGCTGACGTGTTCTATAGCTATGAGAAAATATAACGTATAATGAGACTGAGATGATATTTTGTAATGCATTAGTTCATAGCTGGGTGTTAAAACAATGACTGCTTGGAATAAATATTCTGGAGTCAATGGATCTCAATAATCTGCACCCAAGTATATTAAAGGAAGGGCCGAGAAAATGTTCATCATATTGATGTTAATCCATACTAAATCTTGTTATATTAAGGAAATTCTAGATGATTTGCAGCATGCTACTGAGCAAATACTCAAAAAGTGCCAAGTGATAATATCAGTTAAGAATTGGCCTAGGTTTAATCCAGTGATTAAACCAATGGGATGTCACATACAGTACTAACCTGAAGAAAAATCAACATAAAGAAGCCTCCCTCAATAATGCCAGTTAACGTTTTACTGATAATAACCTAATAAAATCTGGCTTAGTTTTAACAGATTACAAGTCTGACAAAAGCTGAAAAATTGATAAACATAATTGAATTGTATGTAACACACTTAACCTTTTAATAGGGCCCTAACTTGTGATGTATAACAACGCAATTGAAACACGAGCACAGTGCAATATCAATACAGCATGTGTTTTATGAATGAAGTCCTGACCAGCTGATCAATAGCTAGCACAAGGTGTCAGCAGGGGATCACCAAGTGGGGATATTTATAGTGGCAGTCACAGACTTTTGTCTGGCTTTAAATTTCTTAACTTTTTATTTCGTTGGTGATTTAAAAATAATAACAAGATCACTACTTGCTAGATTTCAAGTTAAAATTAAAACTTGAGGCAGAGTAAATATAAAGAAGAAAGTAGAATGATGACCATCCCCTAACAAAGTCAGCACAAGCCTAGTATTTTTAGATAGCAGAGATCCTGTGTCTGATTACCTACCGCCTGCAACTGCTGCCTGTACCCCCGTTCCTATTGGCACGCTCCGTGTATTCCAGTGCACAACCCCTATTCCCTTCTTTTTTTGTTCGAGGGGGCTGCCCAGACTCACACAGCATGCCTGTATATCACAGAGGAGTGAAGGTCAGAGTTGTACGAGCCTGCTGATGCTGTTTATGACCTGGAAGCAGTGCACAACTAATGTGTGTGTCACTTCTGCACTAGCATGGTGCCATGCTGCACTACGCCAAGTGAATACAACTGATTGCCTTACTTGTTGGGGAATCCTATACCCTGTATTAGAGGCATCCCCATAGAGTCACAGAGCTTAGGGCCATAAGCAACCCTCAGCTAATGAAGTCCATGCTCCTGTACAATGAAAAACAGGGAAAGTCAGCCAGTCACATCAGGATGAAACTTGTGGCTTATGGCTCAGTGTCTTACCTTGACTACAAGTGTCTGGACTCCACCTTGAGTGCACTCACCCGTGCTACTGCCCTTACAGCATATTGTTGCTGTTAATCACCTGTGTAGAGTTTGTGCCAACTCATGGAAGTGGAAAATATTCCACTCATTTCAGTAGGTCAACTCTTTACATACATGTGTTCTGCAGAACTTGCAAGTACATTTCCTTACACACATACACATGCAAATAACCCCAAACCTCAGTTTTTCTACTATAGGATGAAAACCACAATCCTTACTTGTATACATAGAAAATAAGAGTAAACAGTTGCAAAATTGCCATGAAAATCATAAAAACTCATCTAGTAGTACCTAATACTACTTTATTACCACTGTAATATGTATATATGCATGTACTGCAGTAATAATCATTTTTTCACTAATTCTGTTCTTTTACAACACCACATATATATTTGGAACCTTACTCTTAGGATGCTCTAATTCTACAGAACTCAATGCAATTTCAATATATAAGAACATTGTCTGAAAAGCCTATATAAACGCTATAAACTAAGTAGATTTTGACCAAAATTAGTTTTTTGCACTGAAAAAATGCAACTGTCACAATTTTTGCTACATAGTTCACCATTCTTTTCAATATACTGATTTCCTTTCTCAATTCTTTTTTAAGTAATCCTCTACCCTCCATATTGAATTACCCAGCTTGTATCAAAGGAAAGACTTACTATTTGTAATTCTATTATTTTAGGTTTCATTTCTTTGCTTTTGAGTGGTAGAATCACTAACAGAAAATAATTCAATTTGTAAAAGAATGATAGACTGGTAGTTGAGTAAACAAGGTGAATATAACTTGGAATAGAGAGTCAAAACACACAAGAGAAACAATAGTCTGCGAATGAATACAGTAAGAATCACTCAGCAATATCTGTAGTCATGGCACTGAATGGCGAGTGTATTTGGAACTTGTTAATTTCTTTTAGGAGAGAGTAGACAGCAGACACCAAATTACTAAATTATCCTATTACAATTTATTTAGAAATGTTCAGTTCATGCAGACAGACTTTGAATAGACTGGATTTTAACAGCAAAGCAGTAGAATTCAAGCTCAGGCACCAGCTAGCAGCAAAGATATTTTTCACCATCTGCTCTTGGAAAATCCAGATTTTCATTCCCAGTACAGCCCCCACACATTTTCTCTTAGAGTCTTCATCATCTATCCTAAAAGATTTCTAACCTGGTAGTATTTCTGAACCCAGAAACGTTGTGTAAATTCGTGTCCCACTTTGAAATCAATGGCAAAGCTGACTTAGACTTCGACAAGCTCAATAAATTGCCCTTTAAATTGCAGAAGTCTGAAGTTGGCCATCTGGCTCCAGATGGTCTGAAGCCAGTCTTTCAGGACAGATTCTCCAGAGCTATCTCAGAGAGCAGATTCCATTCCTGCTGGGACTGGAGCCATCAATTCTAGGGGCACCTCGCCAACTTCCACCAGAGACCAGCCCACTCAGTACTTCCTTAAATTTCCCTTCACCAAATTGCTGACATATCTTTTACCAAAGATTACACATACCGCCCTGCTTCCGAAATGATGGCCTCTGAATTTTTATACAACAGCACATATGCAAATAGCATTGCTGGGGATCATCTAGAGAATTATTCATTCTGGTTTTATGCATCTCTGCATTATTACTACTATTATTGTTATTGTTATTTTTATTATTACAAATTCTAAATTATATTCTGTCAGTACATTCACTCCATAATATCAAAGATTAACACATTTTGATGTTTTTCAAAACAATTTACAATTCAGACTCTGTTTAGAAAAATCAGTTGTGTGTGGGCATGAGTAGATGCAAACAAGCCATGCTTTCAGTCCCATATACCTCAGTCCCTGTACATTTCTTCACTGGCTAGTTGAGCTACCTGATCTTTGAAAGTGTTTTAACCACTGCATATAAGTTATTTCCTTCTTCTATATAAAATGATTTAGTGGTCGTGATTTGCCAAAATGTCCTTAAAAAAAGTTCATGTGTATAGGAATGTATATTTAATACAAAACTGAATGAAGGCAGAAGTCCTCTGCTTTTCTGCAGAAAAAAAAAAAAAAAATGCTGCTATTATGCAGCCTCTAATTTTCACCACATAACCCCATCCATTCTGTGAAGACCTCTTAGTATTCATTGTATGGAATTAAAAAGACATGACATGTATACCACTGATGGTGCTTTAATGAAAATAATAGAATCGTGGAGGTACTGGATTGAAGACAAGCAAATGAGGGAACAAAATATTCATGAAAAAAAGTGTTATGAAATTTGCTCTTGCATAAGTTTGATTTCTATTCCCAAGAAATGACATGGAGTTAAAAACTGCAAAACTATTTCATGATAATAGTAGAGCCGACTGAATAACGGGAAAATTATTTCAGAGAAAAATAATTTCAACATTGTTTCTATTCCACAGTGTACAGAAACTCAGACCCGTTTCCTGTTAAAAACAAAAACGAATTTTCATGTTTTAAAATCAATAAAAGAATTAACCTCAGCTGAAGCTAAGCAAATTCAAACTAGATAAAAGGTACATATTTCTACAGTGAACATAATTAACCTCAGAGCAATTTACCACGGTTTGTAGTGGATTTTCTATTATTAGAAATGTTTAAATCAAGACTAGAATGAGGCTTTGTTTTTTCTATCTAGCTTTTTTTTATTTATTTATTTCCCCCCTGCAAGATAATCCGTCATTAAAACAAAGCCACTGGACTCAAGGCAAGTTTTATACAGGAGTTCAGACTAGACCGTGACCATTTGAAGGCCCACCCGCCTTTAAAAATTATTAGCTAAACTCTACAGAGGAATAATTAATGGCATTAAAAAGACATGCTT
>VXAV01011287.1:35001-50737 GCA_013399715.1 Alectura lathami | reverse complement strand
GGTCATGAAGCACAGCTTTGAAAACTTTTCTGAAACCAATTCATGAATACTAATATTTGGAGAAGCACCTAAAATCTACTTAAGACAGATGGATGTCCCAAGGGATCACTAAAAAGATATGGATTTCCCTGTAAGTCAATCAGAATATCACCAATATTTTGCATATTCTGTAAATAGTACCTATAATGCTTTCAAAGCTCTTTGGAAAGGTGGAAAATCATTATTTTCCACATTTTATAGTTGGATGAATTGAAACTCAGATAAATAAAATAACTTCCCTAAGGTCATACAGCTTGTCAGAAATAAAATTTATAGTCCTCATGCCAAAATCTATTCTCCAGCCACCAAACAATGTGAGGACTGCAGTCCTCTTTTTGTGCAGGTGGCACAGAAACAAAGTAAAACTCATTTTTTAGTACTACACACCAAAGCCTCCCTCTACTCGCATATGTAGACAGCCTGTGTTTCTCAGGCCAAATCCTTTTTATTTGCAGCACCAACCAGCCTAGCTAGGAGTGTTTTACCCATTTGCCGTCTTTCACACGAGCTACAAGGGAGGACAGATGAAGAGAAAATAATGATGCCAGTGCCAGTCAGAACATCTGAATCGCCCAGTATATTTATTCCTTTGAATGTCTGCTGTCTTGTAATCTCCTTGGAGCCAAACTGAGTCTTATTCTGTTCTCCATTCTGCAATGATGCACTTTTGGCACTTGGTAAATGAATAATGATGTTCAACAGCATTCAGGAAAATAATCACATTTCAAGGCACTGTTTGACAAGTGTAACACTCACTACAATGCCACTTGTAAGACAATATTTAGAGTTGCTATTACGAGCAAATAAAAAAAAAAAATCCATAACTGCAAAATTTTAATGAACATTTTCTCTCAGGATCATTGTAAATCAGTAAATAAACATAAACACATTTTTCCCTGAAAAATCTCATTGTAGAAGAGGTTTTATAACCTCAAATATGTTAAATCAATGGAGTTATGTTAGAGTTATGCTAGCCTCAGCCTCTAAAGCCTTCTCATACTCCTTCATGTGTACCTCAAAAAAGCAGATCTTATCCAGCACAAGCCTGTAGGAAAGAATGATTGACCACAGCCCTGGACACTGTGCAGGATGCGCACAGAACCCTATGACTTTGGTAGGAGCAGCTCTCATCTCCAAAGCAGGAACCAGGCGCACTGAGGCCCCGTCTTACAGAGGAGCCTTTCAAACCCAAGTCCCCAGCACCCTAGAGAGCTCCATACTAAAGAAGGAGCCAAACACAAAAACGAAAGAAGTAGCTCTAGTGAAGGCTGAACTAGGTGAAATGCACATTTGCAAAATTCAAGTAGATTTTAAAAATGTCTCTCAACACAAAGTAACTGATATGCTAGTATAAAACTATTGTAGTGCAATTTCAAAAGCACTTTAAACAAATATATGGAAAATAAGTATCTGTACTCAGAAATATTGTGGATTGCCATAAAACTGCTACATTGCCTAAGTTTGCACTCAACATTGACCAGTTTCTGCATTCAGGGGGAGCAATCCTATTTAACATTGATCCTAAATGAAGATGCAATAAAATCAAGTGCACATTTCAGTCTCAGTTTGTTTTCCTAGACATGTGTTGTAAGTGTTTAGGAAAATGAAAACAGAGATTATCCAGTTCATTTATGTAACTATTCAGGAGCAATAGCACAGCAACACTGGGTTGTATTCCCTCCTTGGTGAGAAGTCAGTGCTGTTGTCATACGTGACAATGTTAACCTTAAGATATTCTCTGCATTTTCTATTTGCAAGTTGCTAGAGAGCTGCACTTATACAATGATTATTTTTATTATGCCTCTTATGTATTTAAAAAAGTGGTTCCTAATTTGAAGTTTAAGTCTTTGTCAGAACCCCTACAAGCCAAGTCCAAAGGTAAAAAGAAAAGATTTTCATTAATTTAGACGTCCAACCACCTGAAAAAGATTAAAGGTCCACGCAGTGCAGTTATTCTGCCATTTCCACAAGGCTTAAAGGCTTATTTGAAATACAGCTGATTCTTTTTTTTTTTTTCCTGCAGCGTAATAAATCTAGGTTAATGTGAAAAAGAATGAAATGGTACTTTAGAAAAGGTAAAGCTCCATCCCACTGCAAAAGAGATTTCTGAATTGAAAGCACACCTCTTGGAAGATCCTAGAACTTTATTCCATCTTCATTCTCTTTAAATTTTCAGTGTTCCCCACTCCACAGAATTCCTTCAATGAGCATTTGAGATTCCATGTTCCATGGCCTACTTAAGTGCTTTGCTTCTTGAGTTCTCAGCTGGAAGGTGGCATGATCTGCCTTTGGATGAAATATAGTAAGAAATCAGTTTACGGTCATCTCACTGAGTTTAGCCTCTAGGATAGCTGCTACTGTAGATTTTTGCCACTGGATTGAATCATGCCAAACAGGACTTATGGTAATACAATTTTACTAATAATTTTTGTTACAAAGCTAAGTGAAACCAACACAGTTTGGTCTAACAAGAGTGAGAAGCAATACGAAACTATCTGGATCTGTATTACCTAAATAATTCATTGTGGGGATGACCTGGAGCATGTGAACTCTGAAAACAGCAGTGGGTTTCTTGGTTCCTTTTCCCCCACACCCCATAAAACATTGCCTTGCACTAATCTGACTTAATAATATTTCCTTTCTCCTTAGAGTTATAGTCATAGAAGTCTGAGAAGAAAACAAATTTCTATTAACTTCTCACATCTTCATGCATTTGCAAACATAGGAGCTGTGAAGACTCTCATAAACCAAGCAAGGGAAATTACCTAACTTTTTGTAGGTTAAACATGTAATGTACATTAACCATGAATTATTAGAATTTTTTTTTTTTGGATGGCTCCTAATTACAATTATTAAAAAATATATGTTGAGAAATAATCACTAAAAAGAGTATTTGCATTTGTATTTGCATTTTTATTTTCTCAGAGAATGGCACATTACAAGATTAACCCACTTTTTGGTTCATTTATGACTTAGGGCTTCTTTCTCAAAAACTTCTGAGGCCTTACAGTTTGCTGCATATTGTACCAAACTGCACAGGCCCTCAGGCTCCCTACCTGATGCCTTCCATTTGAGTACATGATATGCCTTCCCAGCACTCCACAACAATCTGCTGTGTAGATCTGTATTGAGTCCCCAAACCCCATTTCAGCCCAACAACAGTGTGAAGACCAAATTCTTGATGCAGTGATGATTTCTCTCAGACTACCTTGGTATGCAGAGAGAACAGCTGCACCAAACTTTTAAAACACCATTACTTTATCCTTTAAACCCTTTCTTTACTTTACTTTTGCTGTGGTATTTACAAATCTCTTCCATCTGGTATTGATTAGGAATTACAAGCTCTACCTTATTGTTCTACTGTGTTCATTTAGCTTTTTCCCCTCCATAACCGCATTTCTTTGTTTATATCCTGACACACACACTGAAAGCATCATAGGATCTGGAGCTTATGCCTATGTCAGTAACATAAACGTGCCCAAGACCATAATGTGGCACTGAGGTCACCAGGCATGGAAGACTGAACGGCCACGCTATAAAACTGCATTAGCATCCCAAACAGAGAGGACAGCCCTTTGGGAGCAGTCCTTCACCAGTGCTAGTTTCTGAGCTACGTGTAGGAATCATTTGGGGAAGTATTAGCTTGCACAGTACAGAATGGCAGTGCCTAGGAGCACTGCTGTATGCTGCTTCATTCCCTAGTATGGCCACAGCAAACTGTCTTCCCTTGTGGTTGTCCATACAGCCTTTAGCATGAAGCAGTACGAGTCTTCGATTATGTCCTACATATTTCCATAATACCGATAACAAATTAAGTTGCGCAAAACTGTGTAAATTGTGGTGAGGCACTGGCACAGGCTGCCCAGAGAAGCTGTGGCTGCCCCATCCCTGGCTGTGTTCAAGGCCAGGCTGGATGGGTTCCTGGGCAGTTTGATCTAGTGAGCTGGTGGCTGGCAGCCCTGTCCACGGCAGGGGGGTTGGAACTAGATGATCTCTGAGGTCCCTTCCAACCCAAGCCATTCTATGATTCTATGATTCTATGATTCTATGAAAACTGTTGCTTTATATAAAACCACTGTTACATATAACTTCCTAAACTGAAAACAACACACTCCTAATAGAAGCACAGAGTAATTTCTTACAGAAATGGCCATACGAAATTCAAAAGTCTAGCAGCAGCTGAAAACAGATCAATTTGATAAGGCAGATCAGAGACTGAGGCTGATTTCAGGTTCTTGAAAAATGAAAGCATGAGAAGGCTGGATGTGACTGTATCTCAGCTGGTACCATGGAATACAAACCATGAGAAGTAATATTTTATTATTATTTGATTTGACTTGATGAAGTGTTGCCAGCAGGCTGAGGGAGGTGATCCTGATCCTCTACTCAGCACTGGTGAGGGCACACCTGGAATGCTGTGTACAGTTCTGCCCCCGCCCCGTACAGGAGAAAACTGGATGTACTGTGGAACAGAGTCCAACAGAGGGCCACCAGTATGATCATGGAACTGGATTATCTCTCCTGTGAGGACAGGCTGAGAAAGCTGGGACTGCTCAGCCTCGAGAAGAGGAGGCTCAGAGGGATCTCAGCAATGTCTGCAAATACCTGAAGGGAGGTAGCAGCGAGGATGGAGCCAGGCTCTCTGCAGTGGTGCCCAGTGCAAGGACAAGAGGCAATGGGCACAAACTGGAACACAGGAGGTTCCTCCGGAACACTGGGAAGCACTTCTGTGCTTTGTGGGTGACAGAGCTCTGGCACAAGTTGCCCTGAGAGGCTGTAGAGTCTCCTCCTTGGAGATATTGAAAAGCTGTCTGGACATGGTACAGATCAGCTGGCTCTGGGTGTCCCTGCTTGAGAAGGGAGGTTGGAACAGATGTTCTCCAGAGGTCCCTTTCAACCTCAGCCATTCTAGGAACTTGTGATTACCAAGTTTCTGATCTGAACCCATCTGAATCTTCAGTGGAAGTTCAGCAGCATATTGTTTCCCTCATCTTTATATACTGATTTGGATGCAAACAGAATCTCTGTAGATGTGCTGAGGGGCTCCATGGGGCAAATTATTTGCCAATGATTGCTGACACTTATCTCCATATAGTACAGTCTGACAAATATATATATTTTTTAAATAAATACCATCAGAATGGTAATGAAAGCAGATTCCAGATCTATGTCCTGACACATCAGTTACTGAAGCAGGAGTTGTTAAATCAACTATAATGGGAATCTGTGATACAACAGGCTATTAATACAGCAAAGTTTGGTTCTAAGGTTCAGAACCTTGGCATCCGTTTAAATAATGTGGATAATTAAGAATATAAAAAATTCATTGGCAAGGTATGAATATACGTTCTAGATTTTGACACATACCATACACTTACAAGCAGAAGATGAATAGAATGAAAAGAAAAAAAGTTACGAATTTTGCAAGCAAATGTTTCTTAAATTAACGGAGGCATGATGTGAAAATAGAACTGGACTCCAACTAGAGTTTGGGTTTAAGTTTTTTTAAAAACTCTTACTATTTCCAGCTGTCTGTCAAATTCCAGAAGCCGGTGAATCAAATTAACAAAAAGCCTTTCTTTGTTTTTCCTATAGAGCCTAGAACTTAAGTAGTAACAGTGCACTTAAAGCATTTAAGAGTAAAATATAGCCAAGCTTCAACGAGGGAAGTGAAGGCTGGGCTGTACTAAGGCTTGTTTTGTCTATCTTTGGTCAAGTGGTCTATTTGTTACGTTCCCTAAATTCATCATGCTTGATGTGTCATATTACATACTCTACTCATGGCATCAATCAAACATTGTTGTTTGACTCTATTTTTTCTGAACATGTTTAGTATTCTTAAAAAGTTAACAACAGTAGATGTTTAACTCTTTCCATCAGTGAAAACAGAAGAAATGCATTTTGTGAAGCTGTTCCAATCCTAAATCCTAAAGCATGTCTTCAATCCTAAATGTTAGGACTACCCATGAAGTCTCTGTGTCCAAAAATTTTCACCAGGTAGGATTTAAAAAATCATCACAGACCACATGCTGTGGCTGTGTATGTCATTAACTGGAATAAGACAAATACTTGTTTTAGATGAGACAACACCATCTTGCATCAGTCACCTCCACAGCAGCACAATACTCTGCATCTCATTCCTAAGACCCTGAAGACATTGCCCAAGGCTTTTCTGTAGCAGGAGTTAGTAGCTGTCCTGTTGGCAAACATAAATGCAATGTATCTGGAAGGCACAGCATTATATTTGTCAACATTTTTGTACTCTTTTCTGCTTGGCATTGTAAATCCTGGGAATGAATGAGTGAGTGGATGGGAAAAGCGCCCAAGTCACACAAGGGAATTGACATGTCAGTGCCCATTGTTGACTAGAACCTCCTTAGCATGCTGCTATGAATCAACAGACATTTCTACTTTCACACTTACATAGATCTGCTATAAAAGACATCCCAGAGCTCTGTTTCATCTTGCTTGCCTTACAATGTTTATATGCTGCCACTGGGACAGAGAACAGATGTGATGGATTAACTTGCAATAAATCATATGGCAGGGAACACACAGCATTATGATTCTAAAGAGGTAGCATTAAGTCTTCTACTAGAAATAAGAACATTTCCCTCTTCCTTGAAATAACTCTATCCCATAAATGACCTTTTCCCCTTGTGTCCCAAACTCTAAATCTATAATAGTGCTTTACTTCACTTTCAAAAATTGTATTATTTGGTCCGGTTCAATGAGAACAAAGATTAATCATACTCTCCAAAGTAGTGATACAGAGCACCATGTCCCACCATTTTCTCTTTCATTAAAACTAATGAAGAGAAAGTTTCTCACAACTCACAGAACTCCCACAAGTAAAGCAGCAACAGAACCCAGGCCCTGCTGGTCCACTCACATCCTCCCCAGGGAGCACTTCTAATCTCCCAACATCTATTTTCTGATGGCAAGATGCCGACTCCTGCAACCTCCACAAGGAACCCAAGAGTCATAACACCCCCTCATTAGTGTTTGCACACCATCTGGTGACTATTACTGAATTAACTTCTGACAGAAAATAAGTTTTTAGTATATAAATATAAAATTAGATTTTGATATGAAACCTTACTCTTCCTCTTCCATCTCTCCCAAACTGCAGAATTTTTAAAAGAGAAAAACACTTTTAGGGCTAGATAAAATTAAAAAGGTTAATAGGTTTTCCAATGAGTTTTTCCTCATTGCCCTTCTTCCCAATTTATTAGGATATGATTTACTGCGGACATAAGCTGCTGAGGTACAGTTCTTAGCCCCTATTTACTTTTATTAAATAGCATGCACATTGTTGAACAGTGGAAAATACTAAGTGCTAACATTATAGCAATTTTACACCAATCTAACATTTTTCTTCTGTGAAGATCTTCATAAGATTAAAATCCTGTGAGTTTCATTTGTCCCATTAAGTCCCTAGGTGCTGCAAGGAACTTCAGTTTCTGAAGCTCATTTCCCCTGTAGTACTACCCTGGGAGAATAGAAAAAGGTAAATCTTCAGTTTTGAGTCTTCAGTGCTAGTTATGGGAATTTCTTCTTCCTCTGGGGTGGAGAGATGCAGAATGTTGGGGAGAGAAAGGGAAGAAGAAAAAATGCAAGAGTTTTGTTTAACTTTGGGGGTCTTAATTTAGTGTCATTCCTTTAAAGGGGAAGAAAATCCTGGCAACACATTAACCAACTATTTAATTTCACTGATTGCTATTACAAATAAATCACAAACTACAGTCAAGATCAAAATTTTGGCAATACAGTATAACTGGTATGGTATTTGTTAGTTAAAAGAGAGACAAGTTTTCCACAAACAAACCAGAGTTTAAACTGTCTGTTCTGATGAACCATAGAGTTTCAAAGAAGCAAAACTCTTGATGCTGTAGCAAATTTAGGAAAAACAGCTGTTCAGGTTACATGCAGTGTTTATCTTTTAAATGAAATACATTGGTAATATTAAAGGAATTTTAATGCAACTGCAAAAAAAAATTAAAAATAAAATACCAAGGACCATATGGTACTGCCATAAAACATTTATGTCCAAATATTTGCTCTCATTCTCATCCAATGAAAACAAAGTCCTAACTAGGAAGCAGAACTCATTTCTCTCCTAACAACCGGTAAAATATCCCCCTGCCAAATTACAAAGTACAGCAAGCAAATGCCTCCTTGCGTATCGTAATTGAATGCAAACTTTGTCAGAGAAAGCAGGAGGTCTCTCTAAAGTTGCACCAAACTTCATTACCGTTCACCAGCAGCCATCACCATACTGCACTCCTTGTGAGATATCTGCGGGGAGGGGGGTAAGGAGAAACGCTAACAGTAAAGATGATTTTCTCTCCAAACCACTTAAAGACTTTACATGTTAACACTGAAATCTATGGGACTACTTAGGGCAGTGAAGTTAAGCATATGTGCAGCTGTTTGCAAGATCAGTTTAAGCACAACTGATGATGATTAAACTCTGCTTCTTAATCAATAATCTAGACAAGAGAGATTGAAAGTTATTTTAATTGCTGGTCTTGGAAATGTTAGACATCTGATTTCATGTTTAAGGGTTCCAGATTCCACAGGTTAAACCTCTTTAGTTATAATGCTGAGCATTTTGGCCCAAATCCAACAAAACACTTAAACACATGCTTGACCTAAAACACAAAGACAGCTGCACTGAACTTCAAGTTAAGAATTTACAGGATCAGGCAAAGAATGCTCAGTACCGTTCAGGATCGAGTCTAAACAACATAAATCTCTTTAAATGACCGATTTCTGAAGCTTATTCCTTCTGTAAGTTAAGACAGGGTATATGATGATGTGATAATGTTAAAATCTATTTTCTTCTGGCCTTGCAATCATCTATATTAACTACCCACAAAGAAAGAAAGGAAACCCCAATGACATTTCTGTAATTTTAAAAAGGGGATAAAAATTTTCCACTTGTGGTTTTAAACAGAACTTTTGCTTAGTATAAAATGCTTGGTGGAAAAAACACATGGGAAAAAGATGCAGGCGCTTCCCATCTTCTTTATGTTAGCAGGCTCTGAGAAGAGTAATTTTAATGCTGTAGAGGTGAATCAGGAAATTAATGCCAAAGAAACAGAACAAAAAGCAAAACCTGTAGGAAAGTAATTGCAGAACTATATGCCGTGGATTTAGTGATGCTATTATAAAAAACAGCCAGCTATCAGGGGATTGTGCCATTTACGGGGTCTGGAAGAGCGCGGCAAATCACAAACACCATCCTGTAAATACTTACACTCCTTATCACCGGGTAGCTTTCAAGTGTGGACTCAACCGAGTCATAAATAACACCGCACATGCAATTACACTTTCAGCAGAGGATCTCCATTACTTCTGATCTCATTACGTGGAGAAGCCAGCTCAGGGCATGCTTCACTTGCACTGGGGGCATGTTTACACCAGGCAACGGTGCGCAGAGCAAGCATCCTCCAAACACAACGTGCTGCGCGGCAGCACCAAGCCCACTCTGATTTAAGACCCACACAGCTGTGCCTTCACAGTGCTGTTCTGAAAGCCTTCAGCCCTTCTGAAAGAAAGGCTTTACTAGCCATGTTTGCATGTAACAGCACTACAGCTGCTTCTTGGAGCTGAAGCATCCTCTCCTTACCGAACCCACCATTTGCACTGTGCTGGGTGATCTCCCACTGGCTCCAGCCCCGCAGAAGCACTCACCTCCCTGTGTGCCAGTCCCACGGAAGGTCACACTTGTGTCCTGCAGTGCTGCCAGTAACAGGGTTTTCGACTAGTTGGGTGAATATGAGGTGGTGGTGAACCTGCATTTATTTGCCACGCTGTTTTGACTCCCAAAGACTGAGTGTCACTGCTTGCCATAATTCCATCTCACTATTTTTCTTCAAGCATATGAAAGGAATTANTTTTTTTTAAATATATATATATACAAACAGATCACAGAATCTGAGAGAGGATGATACCTACTCCTTCTATGGAGGCATTTCTCATTTCTCCAAGGAGAAAGAATAGTATGAATTTTTCCCTTAAAATCAGGGACTAAACTGCTTTCTACAGACTCTTATCAAAAAGAGATAAGGCTGAAAGAAGCAGTGCTGTCACAAAAACTTACTGCCCTGTATAACTGCTGTTCTTCCAAGTCATTCTTTTTTGAAAAAGAGTACAGACTTTTAACAAAAATACCTGTTTTATTTATACCTGTATTATGTTTCCTGCAACAGGGAATCATAGGGTTAAAGTCTTCAGCAGGATGTTCCACTGATTTTTAAAAGTGCATTACAATGGTTAACTTTAACCATTGTTTTTCTTCTGCTGTAACTTTCTGGAATTTTCTTCTCTGTTTCAGTACTTGTACACCATGGCTAAATAACCTTCTCTATTTGATGAGAAAACAGATGGAGATCTCAGATTCTTTCATTGCAGGGCATATTTTAAAAAATGTTTCAACAATTCTGCTGTTTTTCTCCCAACACTCTCCAAAATACTATCACCTTTCCTAAAAAGCAGGCACCTCAACTGAATGCTGAGTTAGCATTCTCATTAGATTTATACAAGATATCCCAAAATAAAATCCTTTCTTGTTCTTTACTTGAGATTTCCCCATATGATGCATCCAAACACCACACTAGTTTCCCAATTGTGGTAGCTGGGAGTTTACATTCAGCTGATAATTTAGCAGAATTCACAGCCTCCCACAATTTGCCAAGCATCACCTTTGCCCCTCTTTTGTCTATATTTGACCACAAGAAAACATGCATCACCTGCTTCCGCTTATTTTATACACACAGTTTATACACAAGCAGTCTACAGTCACTGCCATGTTCTCCATCAGCTGCTTCCTCCTACCCGTAATGCTTTTGCATAATACCCATTTTAATTCTAAACCAGTGTCGTTAAATAACAAGCTAATTTTCTGACCACTTCAAAGTCTGTCAGTAACTATGAAATGGATCCAGTAAAGAACCTAAACACGTGCTTAAATCTTAGGAACTTTACTCACACCAGCGTTATACACCTTGTTACCTGGAGACCCAGGACTCACTTACAGAAGGGAAATACAACAATCTCTATGCCCAGGATTCCGGCTCTGGCATCTCATTTAGAGATTTCAGGGTAGCCTGCACTAATGTTGTATACAAAAAGAAAAGGTTGAGGTCAGACAGAGAAATAATCAACTAAAATAATCCGTTCATAGCGCTCTTTTATCTAGTTCTTGCATTTCATAAAACACTTGGGTATGGCCAGGCCAGCGTTTGGACAGTAAAATGCTTCTCGCTTTGGAGAAATTTCCAAAAATTCATTCTACCCACCTTTCTATGAGAAAGATCACCGAGGCACAGTCTGCTTAGATTCACTCCCTAGCTGGATTTAGATTAAAATGTTTGGTTTGGGCTTAAAAGAGAATATTGTTTGGAAAATCTGGACCAAGAAATGAGAGTATCTTCCCCACAAGTAATTTTTTTACTATTTTGATGGGAAGGAAGACCATCGTTATGGGTTTATGATATACCTTGGAATATGCTGAAAGGAAAACAGAAGAAAGAGGAAATGAAAAGAGTACATCAATTCACCATAGTTACCCAGTTTCAATAGTTAAAATGCTGGCTGCTACCTTAAAGGATACTGCTTGGTTTTCCTTCAAACTTGCCTTTTGGTAAACATTCTGACAGATCTATTTGAAATCTATCATACCTTAAACCATCAAATATCTTGTATACACATGTCAATAGAATTTTCTGTTGCCTATATGAAAGGCTACAGCTTTGGTCAGGATATGGCCCAATCCTGACTCTACCATTGCGGAGAGGGAAAAGCCTGCCCTCAGTTCAGTGGGGAAAGATCAGACCTTTATAATGAGACCAGGATTACTGTAGAGGTATTGATTAGCTCACTCTGCACTCTGAATTAGGAACTGCAGTCCGCAGATAGAGATTCAACAGTTTGAACTCCTAAGGGTTTAATTACTGAAGCTAATACTGTAAATGTAACCATGGAAAATAAAATTAAAGCTTCTCAGAAATCGTATTTCAGAGGAAAGAAAGAAAATATTATTAGCTTTTGGGTGGGTGAAATTAAGGAACTGATTCCTTAACCAAGCCTTGCTGATTACCTTTTAACATGTCATACTCAGTAGGATCAAAACTCAACATTTTAATAAATTATGCATTTGCTTAAGCCCCATAAAACAAAGTTAAAATTTCTCTCTGGGCAGAGGTTGCTGCCATAGCAAGATGAGCCTGACCTGTATCTCTTCAAGATTTAATCAGACAGGAGTCCAGCCAGTGAAGAATCTACAACAGAAGCATATGAACCCTGTTCACTGACCAGCTGTCTCAACTAAAGCAAGTGCTTTCTTTACAGGAGTTAAAAATATAAGAAATGTCCTCCCAAAATTGAGTAATAAGAAAGGGAAAAGGTCCACTGCCCTTAACAGGCTTTTAAAACTCTCTGCTCTGAGAAAAAACACCTCATTTTCTGTTCAAACCCTTCAGTTTCTTCTTAAATGGGTTCTGGTTTTTTGAGGAAGATGGAGTCACCAGCTAATGCCACCTGCAGTCTCTAGCAGGCAATTCTTGGAGTTAATGCAGACACTTGCCATCCTGCTCCCAGAGACAGAAAATGTACATTTACTTTCTATGGTCAAGGNATGTATTTTTTCCACAAAAGAACAAAACCTGTTTTCCTGTTTAGAAAAGTGAAGATACACAGACATGGATAAACCTTCTTTTATTCCCAAGTTCCCACATTAACAATAGTGACATTAGAAATCTGGAGAGTAAATTTGATCGCTAACTTAGTTTCCATTTTCATCTACTCACAAGATGGTTCCAAACAGCAAGAAGATCTGCACAGATTGATTCTGCCAACTAGAATATGGTTTCATCAAGTATACAGAGGGAGAGAAAGACTTAAAAATGTGGATTAGAGAGAGAAGTTATCAGCAGACCACTGTTTCTGACACTTTTACACTTTTGTGTACATTGATGGTGACCCAGTTCATGTTTAGAATGCCATAACAGTTAGGGTAATATTTTTGCTTTCTTTGCAATGGTTTCCAATTTATATTTTACTAATAGTGTTGTTAATGTGTGGTTTTGATTTTTCAGTTGTCTTTTTTTAAACACCACAGCTATTAGGATTATTCTTCTGCAGAGAGAGTGACTGCATAGAGAACAAACAGAATTAGAGAGGGTTTTTTTATTTGCTTGGTTTTACAAAAGATTTAAAAACTAATTCTGCACTTTCTCCAAACATTTTAAGGCTTATTTCACA
This sequence comes from Alectura lathami, assembly GCA_013399715.1. Taxonomy (NCBI): domain Eukaryota; kingdom Metazoa; phylum Chordata; class Aves; order Galliformes; family Megapodiidae; genus Alectura; species Alectura lathami. The sequence continues at coordinate 37,429 of VXAV01011287.1, read as the reverse complement.
CTTTACTATCTGCATGGGAGTAATTAAAGGATCCAGACTAAATCTGAGGTATACTTGTGTTTGCCATCACATCCTCATGGTATTTGTTGTCTGATTTCAGGTTCCTCTGAAGGGAGGCACAATGGATGTGCTACTTTCTAGGGGCCAAGTTTAAAGCAAGGGTGCAGTCAACACTGTAGCTTCCATTATGTATATCAGGCATTCCTAAATGTGGTATCAATGCAGCATAAGCATCTAAATACATTCTTCTTTGTGTAGAGGTAGAAGGAATTGTGCTGTTACTTCCTCAGCTAGCTAATGCAGCATCTTAGTAGTATTGCACAAAACTCTGTATCTGGGAACCCCTGACTTATTTTATAGAGTGGAAAAACAAAACACTGAAAGAAAGCATCGAATACCACTTACAATTATTTCATTCTGTAATACGTGACTAGTGACAGGAAAAAATGGGCTGGATGCATTTTTTCAAACGACTTGCATACAGCTGAAATAAAGTCACATGCTATTTTATTTTATTTTATTTAGGGTATTAATTTTACTCAGGTCACAGGCAAACAGCAACACTTTCATTACTGAAATGCTCTTAAGCTAATTTCCATTTGTATGCAAGCAACATCATCAGGTTTAGTACATGCACACAGTCGTACATACTTATACTGATATCTGCATGAGAAGAAAGCGAACAGGCTGTTGATTTATTACACACAAATTGAATGAATAAGATAACATTTTATTAGTGAGATACCATTATAAAAATGACTATAAATGGATACAATACAAGTGGTGTATGGCCTTATCAGTAAATCTACTGTATGTTAGGACCTGGTACATGTTGTAATAAAAAGATAATTAAAAGTATTGAATCACAGAAGCATACCGGCAAATAGCCCAGTAACAGCAAGCTCCATTAGGGAGACAGAATGTGCTGCCAGCCTGGTTCAGAAAAGACTGAAAAGTGAAGTCAAAATTTTAGGAAGCATAAAAAAGCCTGAAGTCCAAGTAGGAAAAGAATAAAGAGGGGGAGTATTTTTCTGACTTTCCCTAAAAGAGACTAAAAAAATGACTTGACACAAGGCTTTCTTGTTTGAGGAGCTTTATCTCAAACCCTTAACGAGCATGTTCCTGCTAAGGTGATATTCACACTCTTTAACTGCTGTAAGTAATACCACACTGCTAACTGCTGCAAATATTTCAGAGGGCTTTTTTTTGTTTTGTTTTTCAATTTTATAACTTGCACTGTCTGGCTCTGCAAACACGCACTGACTTCTCCTCCTCGTCCCTCCCCTTTCCCTCAGGTCAATGGCTTCCCTCCCTCCCTCTGGTCAGTTTAAGATGGAGATGCTGCCTAAGCGCCGCTGTACAGAATAAGCACACAACATTTTCTCCTGGGAGTTGGTTCATGCGAAACACTGCCCCGCTGAGAGAGTGGAAATTTACCCATAAGACATTCTTCCAGCAGCAAGACTCCAGAGGAAACCTGATCAGAATTTTAAAAAGACATGCCTTGATTTTCTCTCTAATTCCCTCAAAGTTTCATGGGCAAAAAAATACAAACCAACTGTCTGAGGTTTGTTATGCTTGCACTTGACTAGAAAAGACTGAGATATAGCCTAATTTGAGGATAAAAGCTGAGAAGAAGACAGCAGTGGATTATTTTCAATAGATTTTCTGCTGCTATGTCTTCTCCTATGATTTCTTTTTGTTTTTCTTTCCTACTCCTGACTTTCAGTTTATAGTCTCTGCAGTACTTCAGCTGATCAATACATCAGTTCTCTCCCCTCCACACAGGCAGAATCTGACTGCCTTTAAGACGTGCAGGTGGCATTTGCAAAATAGAACACATTTATTTTTACTACTTAAGTTTGTGTCACTGATTTACCACAAAAATACACTTCCAAGTAACATAAAACAAGAGAAAGTTGATGATTTTCAAGTTATTATTTTTTAATGACCCTCGGAAAAATATGTACACCTACATAGTGAATTTAAAATCTCTGAAAATAAAAGTTCTGATTTTGGGCCTGATCCAAAGTCTACTGAATGCTCCCCTTGCTTCATTTTGCTTTGAACCAGCTTTTTATTGTTTAATCTTACTCTGATCGATTTCAGCAGCAGAGCTCCCACAGTCTTTTATTATCATAATAAATTTAACCTTTATATTTTCATAGTACCTAAAAGTTGCAAGCAGAGTATGACCCAATGTGCCAGGTACTATTTAAAAGCGCCTTGTTAAAGGACAGTCCCTTCCTTCAGAGGTTTCAGTTGTTACAGGCAATTTGCAGACAGATACATCCTCTGCACAGCAGGTAATGGGTGGTCAGGACCTGATGAGTCGGTGAAGCTGGGAGAATAAGGGCTCCACAGAACCAAACTTTTACATGATGACACTGTTTGGAGAAGGAACACATCTCCTTTTTAGTCTCAAGCA
>VXAV01011287.1:23493-34977 GCA_013399715.1 Alectura lathami | reverse complement strand
CAAACAAACATCCCTAATTAAGGTGCAATGCCAGAAACTTTTTCTCCCTCCATTTTATGAAGCAGTGAGGAGATCGTTCTACACATCTTCGCAGCAGTCCTCGGACACTATGCATGCTCTGATGACCACATTTTTTAAAGGATATTGAAAGTGGATCCAGAATTGTGTTACAAAATGATGCAGAAATTATAATTGAGATTCAAATTTGGCTTTGGTGTGTTAGAAAAACAAGATTGAGATGTGATCCCAACATTTAAATACCTTAAGAAGAAAACACCAAGCTGTAAATGGCTCATTAAATTCCACAGAAAGAGAAATATCAATGAACAATAACTGGAATTTATATCTATATAAAATAAAATCTGGAGGGAAGGCACAGCTGCAACAATGACAGCAATAGATTCTTGGAAGTATCAGAAGTGAATGCCCTCTGTCTAGAGCAAAACCAACTAGACAAACAAGTTGTGAGTGTTATTAAATCAGTGAAATTCTGTGGCTACATATAAGAGGTTAGGTTACACTGCTAATAAATCTAAAGAACAGAAGAACCACTTCCTCAGATAGAAAGTAAGGATTTTATTTATTTATTTTGGTACTATGTAACTTAGATTTCAGCTAAAGTGCTTCTATTTTGGTAAAATGTACTCTTGGGGTACATGCCTTGTACCTCAGTCCCAAACATATTTTTAGAACTCATCATTACTAGGAATTCTGAGGTTCACACTACACATCCTCTGTATTAAGCCCGCTGTGCATGCACCACTTCATCCAGCAGAATGCTGACACACCAGTGCCCTCATCAGTTCCCTCACTGCTGTCCTATCTGCTTCATTCTCTACCTGTTTAGCTGGGTACCTCTACTGCTCTGAGCCATGCTCATCAGAGGCCCTTTCACTGTTTGAATTGCATGCAGCTAATTCCACTCCTAAGGAATTCCCATAGTCACGTCACATTTCTGACTGTTCATCAGCCACCTATTGCTTTGTTACCCTGTCTGTAGTGAGATACTATCTAGCCCTGGGGAAACATGTTTAATCTTGCCCAAGTGTCCAGATGTATAGTAAAGCAAACATAAAAACAGGCATCCCAGTAAATGACAAATAAGAGACACACGTGGGACACCTCTCACTGCTGTAACAAAGTAAGGGTAGTTCAGATGAACTGCAGATAGTCCCAGTACAATTTGATCACTGCTGTTATTGTGAGGTGCACAATACTGTTCCAGTTGACTCTGGTCTACCCCACATGCCTGGGATGCTCGTGACTCAGGCAACCCAGCACCAGGCAGAATCATTGAGACATTGAACCGCCGCAGACTGAATGACAGTTGCAGGATTAGCCTGAACTACAGCAGAAACTCTAGCTGTGGATGGGACCGATGCCAGTAAGCCTCACATGATGCGTTGCAATAAAACTTAATGAGGGTCAGGGGAGAATTTAGGCATTCCTGGGAACTGGTGGGCTAATTTTTCTCTGCCTCAGGGGCATGTGAACTGGCATTCACTTAATGACAAAAATTAACTATAAATTCTCCATTCTTTCATTTGATAATGCAGAAAGACAGACACGGGCATCTTCTTATGTCCGTAAGCTGAGCACTGTACTTACTCAGTTCTCTCTCTCTGCCCAGTATGTTCCACAATACTGTAACAAAACAGAGGTTAATACTCAAGGAGACTTATTTTAAAAAGGTGTATATGCTATGGACAGTTTCGAGGAAAAAGGGGTCCATTCTCATTCACACACCATGGCCCTGCGCTTTGGTGCAGAGCCACTCTACCTCTGCATGGTTTGAATTCCTCAGGATGGCATGCCACACTTCTAGTTGTAACAAAAAACTTTACCACAAAACACAAGTCTCTCACAACTGGCCCTTTTACTTGATGACCAATATAATATTTCAGTCACTCTGTGCTTGTGGGTGCAGGCCTGATTTTTTTCTGAAACTTCCACTCTGGCCACTTGAAACTTTCACCTGCTGATCCTCAGAACACTCTTTTCTTCTCCTGAAGGCTGTGAAAAATTCGTTATGAAACTATGACACAGAGAAGATGTATCCTATTGATATTTATTCTCAGTCTCAAGACGACATTTTTGCTTTCCAGTCTTCCGAAAAGCACACTCTGTCGAGATTTTACAGCTACTTAGGATCAGTTTAAACACTTCCTTTCTTTTGTCCACCCATCCAGTAAAAGGTTTCTTAAGGTAGCAAGAAGAGGTTAACCTAGAACAATGGTCACACTGTTAAGGTCCATGAACAGATGTCCTGTCATCCCATAAAATGTTCTGTATCCTCTGAAAATTCAGGTAGCATGGACCTTTCTAGATTATCCCATTCAGAAACCATCAGCCTTACATATTACATGCCAACCCTGGAAACCGTCCTTGATCTGTCAAATGCTTGATGCTATGCACAATGGCCATACATATGGCATGCATTGGAACTCTTGCACTTCTTGGGAGTAGAGGCACTATATTTGGCAAAACACTTTCAGTAACTGATCCACTTTTGCTCTAGAATTTAGTTCATTTTTCTGTGGGGTTTTTTTTTTTTTTTGGTCATTTTTTTTAAGGTGCTAACTGATTTTAAAATTATGTCTGAGTGGAAGTAGGGAATGTGAGAGGAAAATAGATAACATCTTCTTAGGAACAAGTGCACAGTATCATTATTTCACTGCATATATCCATGGTTTCCCTTTTCAGCAGCAGTATGATGGGTAAGAATATGTGACAGTAAACTTTCAGAGAAAATTGGCCATAAGATTTTCCATGGTGCTATGATAGCTTGCACATGGAGAAGAAGCATAGAAGTTACTTAGCTTGATTCCAGATATCATACCTCTGACAGCTTCAGGTAGAGGTCCCATAAGGAGGAGTATATTAGCCCTAAATCCATAAAGTATTGCTATGAAAGAATATACATAGAAATCCTGGACCAGAATATATGCTGATTTCCAAACACTGCCCATAGTGCACGAAAAAATGTTCATCACCTACTGTGCACACAGTGCAGACAACAATACCACTAGTGGCTTGAAAGTTAAAACCTGCCATTAGAGTATAAGTTCTTCTTTAGATTGCATATGTTGGACAAGGGCCATGTGTTGGCAGTGAGGATTGACTTGTTTGCAACAGAGTACAGCCTCAGGGCTTGAGTAATTACAATCAGTCAGATAACATTTCTTTTATTTGCATTATAGAAGTGAGATTTACCATGAATTTACTGGCTTGAAAGCTCTTTCACAGACAGAGGAAGCAAATGAAGTAAGAAAGGTGAATAATAACTCCTCCAAGATACCTCTGTTTTCATAGAATGTAATTTTCATTGAGAAATAGAGAATAAAACTAATTTTTTCATAGAGAGAGCTATCAAGCATTTATACCTATGCCTCTATACAACATCAGACACTAAAGTTCATAAAAATTCTTTGAGCATTAATACTGTATAATTTCCTTTTAAAATTTCTTTAGAAACTCCTGCTTACATTAAAATTTTACACCAAGCCACACAGCACAATACAACCCGAATCAGTTCACTACAGCATCTGTATCCTACACCAATACTTAAAACACAAACATACCTGTAACAGATGAATTAGATAAACAACACAGATAAAAATTCAGACAGAAATTTACCAAAACTTTGCAAGTTGAGAAAAAAAGAGTAAATTATTTAAATTCCATTAATGAGAATGAGGGGATATGCTATTGAAAGAAAACCTTTCTAAAAGCAAAGAGCAATTACATTTCATGCTCAAAAGACCACAGATTCCACATAAAACTCACAAAGCTGCGCCAATTATTTGGAGTTCAAATTCCCTTATTGTAGCAATTGAAACAATCTCAAAGAGTGCAAAAATTACCGAGTTGAAAAATCTATTCTTTAAACTATACCATGCATTCATTTTGCACATAAACGATCTTAAAGTATTTCAGAAGGTGCTGCACTTTTTAGTTTTAAAAGTAAAAATAACATCTATCACTTTAGTAACACTGTTAGACATCTTTTAAATAGATATTTAACAGAATTACAGACATGTTGGAGAAGATAGCTTATATTCACTGAAAAGGCTACCGTAGTGCATTAGTCTTTAGATAATGTAATAGGATCTTTTCCATGTATTAACAATCCTCTACACAAAAGATTTCTTAAAACTTTTTAAACAGCTTTATCAAGTCAAGGTTACAAAGCACAAATGGGTAGCTAAATGATACATTGTTACTGAAAAGATATTGCCTGAATCCTTTCAGATTGTGATTGCTATAGGAAAAAGACGAATTTGCAAAGTTTGCTTCTTTAAAACTAAAAGTATATTTTAAAATTTAGAATGGCATAACAAATCTCACTTTTGTCTAAAGAACCAGATCAGATTTAAGCTGAAATGCATTAACTTGTCCCCCCTGACATGATCTGAGGTGAGCAAAACACTGAGGCCAACGCCACACTGAAACCTCCAAAATTTCTTGGTGACTTTCCCTTTGCTGCTTCAATAATTGCAAAGTCTAGCAACGTTAATGCTAATTTCACACTGTAAGCAACTATTTTAAAAGCAATGTTTTCTTAAATAGGTAGAGTCGTGTACTCTCCTGGTCAAACTCCTGTTGACAGCAGTAAGAGCTCTACATTCAAGAGGCTCTGATATATACAGCTGCTCACCTTTGCAGAGACATGTGTACAATTATCTACCTCAGTTGAGCATCTGTCACTCCAGAAGTGATTGAACTGCCTCCAAATGTGTATCAGTTTCTGGTTCCCCCTTCTACTTCTCAGTCTTAATCAAGAGTGTCCAAACAGACTAGTACACCTATACCCACAATTTGCCCATTTCTCTGGTTCAAATTTCAAAGCACTCAGGATCAGGAAATATAAACCCAGGCATTTGGCAAGGCACCCAAAAGTAATAGAAAAAAATACGTTGTGTGGAACAAACGATGAATCAGTCTTTTATTCATTTTTCTGCAAGGTTTGTAGCAAATAAATGAGCCTTTCTTTCTGGTGCTACCACAGCATAAAAAGAGAATCACTGGAACATGCTGGAATAGCCATAAAAAGTGAATAAAAAATAGCAAGAATGGCTCTCAAATGCCTGCATAAAGCTAAGTCAGGGCTATAAAAACTGCTGCATCTAATTCCATAATTTCTTTCTGCGTTTTCATGCAGTCAGCCATTCTGAATGGTCCTGGAGTTCACTGTCCAAGGATATTGCAAAAAATCTTATCTAATCCATAATACAAATTATTTTTTTATTACCATTATTTCCTATTGATGTCATCATTACTGAAAAAAAGGGTGTTAACTTCAAACCAAATAATTACTAGAATAGGACATTCACTCTTTTGCTTCCCCTCCCCCAAGATTTTTACAGACATACATTTCATTTGGTTTTCTGTACACCCCTTAACAGTTTGTGAATTTTCATTCCTTTCTAAGATCTGAATATATTATACTAAGAGATATTATATAAATGAGACCATTATTCAAAATGAGAACCTTCTCCGCTAACAGCATCACTATTTGCAGAGTATGAGACAAAATAAATGTCTCCCATGAGTGACTAAATGCAAAATAAAAAGTAACCACTCAACTTTAATAGTTTAAAAATGCTATTAAACATAATGGCTCCTCAGCATTCAAGCACCACTATGTTTTAAGTGATCTTCGTTTTTAAAGAACTATTTTATTTACATTTAAAATATTGATGGTGCATAAAGTTCTGTTCATGTAGTAATTATAGTCAAAAGTATTTAAAATAATTGCCACAAACCCAAACTCATAAGCTTGTTCTGTCCCTAGGTCACTGGAGACTCCAGTACTAAAAATGTAAACAGCGTCTGAAGAAATAACAAGAAACACCTATTCCACTCCGCATAATTCTTGAAAAAGTATCTGAGTTTTCTAGTGACCAAAACAAAAAGCTAAAGCTCCTAGATTATTAAGCAATAAAGTAGTAACTGAATCTGTGTTTTTTTACCTGTCAAGAAGAATTCTGGCTCTGAGCATATGTTCCCACAAATAAACTCTTTAGGTAGCAGTCTTATCACCAAAATTTTAGATGTAGAGAAGAAGCTGTTTCAAAATACAGCAAAGATCAATCTTGCATTTAAAAAGGTGAAAAAAGAGCAAGTTCGCTTTTCCTTTGTGATGCCATGTTAAAAACAAAAAAATCACAGTAATATTTCTTGTGCTGCCCACAGCTGAAAAGCCAAATGCTAAGGAGATACTAGATCTTATTTCCCAGACTACTTTGCCACCTGATATCAAGCCAGCACAGCATTCACACACCATAGCAAGATGTCCTTTTAACAACAAAGTTGTGGGAAACCAAAAAATACTCATGCCACTTTGAAGGAAAACAAAAAACATTACAGGCCAGTGCAAAGGTGTATCAGCCTAGAGCAGCCTAGCAAATGATGTGAGTGGCCAAATTGGCTGGATGTGTCTCTAAATTCCCCAGAATTAGCCAGGATGCTGAAGCAGATGAACAAATCACTGGTTAAATAAACAAGAGAGTTGTCATTTACTGTTTTTGTTTAGGTTTTTAATTAGTATCTTTACTTTCTATTTTGTAATCAGGAAAATCAAACTCAGACTGTCCAAAATAGATAAATATTTATTCTAGAACTAACGGATTATAATAATTTTCTTTTTCCAACAATACCGTTTGAAAAAGTATAATAAATCTAGAATGCTTCTAGACTCAAACAGTCAAACTTTTAGAGGCAGGCAACCTTAATGACAATTGCACTTTCAAAGCTGAAAAAGCCCGGTAGAAATCCCAGCACTGGGGCAGAAAGCGAGGTCTTCCCAATGTAACGAATATCAGCAGTGATAGATACATGACAGATGGTGACCTTGGCATATCCTGCAATGCCTCACAAACTCTTTCACGTTGTCTTGTTTTTCATTTGTAAATTTATTAAGGTAGCACGTAAGAAACCCCACTGGAAGTGAGGCTACTTGGAGTATATTCTGTGTATGCAGATAGTTTAGATTAAATGACTTGTCCGGCATCACACAGCAGGACAGGGACAGAGCTTAGAGGCAATCCAGACGTATATCTGTGCAGCAAACCATCTACTTCTTCCTTTCCTTTCCCTGGCTGACCTCCCCTCCTGGGCAGGGGAAGCCAGGCACAGGCTCCAGCCACCCGCGCGTTGCCGACAGCTCAGGGCTGCGCGCCCACTCACAGTCGCTTTGTGTCCCACCAATGTTTCCGACTGCCGTAACTCCTAGCTAGAACATGGGCACCTCTAATTCCCAGTCCCAGCACTGTCCACTCCTTCCTGCTGTGTCTCTGTCAATACTACAGTCTTCTCTGCAGACACCATAGATACCTGCCCCTACACTGAAGCCGTATCACCTAACATACCTCTCCCTCCAAATCATTTGTACAGTTCCTTTTTTTCCTCCTTTTAGAGTCAACACCCTCCTTTCACATCATGAAAGTCTCCATATACCATTCATAAGCACAGCACATTGTAAAACACATCTGTGTTTTCTCTGATCACATTCCCTCCTCACAATTTGAGCCTCCACTTCTTTTCCTCGGATGCGGCCTTTTCCTTGAGGCCTGCACAGCCATGCCACGAATCAGCCTTGGTTGCCATGGCTACAACGCCAGCCTCACATCCAGCCTTCCATTTCCCCACTGGCAATTTCAGGCTTGCTTTCAAGATGCCCAGGATATTTGAAAATCCTTTCGATATTCAACCCAATCTAACGACCAACATCTATCTTGACATCTACAAGCATGTGTCAGCTTTTCAGTCTTGTCAAACAGCAGCATGTCGTCTTTGATTTGCAAAGCTTTTGAGTGATGGATCTCCAGCAAAATCTGAACATTTCTTGCAGACCACCAGACGCCCTGACTCACAGCTCAGAACTCTAGTAAAGCACTATGTTCTTGTGGGCTGCCTGCATACTTCCTGCTATGACCTTGGGATGTAGTTTGGAAAACAAGTATTTTTTTCTTATTTTCACATAAAGATTTTCAAGATCAGTGAGATCCTGTAGGCAGGATTCAGGCTAAGTTTAAAGAAAAAGACATATCCATCCTGACCATGACACTGTATCTAGAGCAAAACAGCTACTTGGACAGCACAACAGTACCTACCTGCCTCAGACCTCCTGAAAATACCCCATCTTTATGAAAGCAGAAGGGGGGAAGAGAGAAACAGCCCCTCTTCTCCTTTGCACAGCCTGCAGAGTCTGAAAAAAGGAAGAAAAGGCCTGCAGCAGATCTCATCACTGCCACTATTTCTGAGGAGGGAAGGACTGCAGGGGCACTCCAACACAAGCTCTGTTGCCTTTTGTTCGGGCAAAGGATGGGAAGAAGTATGCCCAATAAAGCTCTTGTTGGGGCTGAATTGTGGAGAGTGGAAGAGACAACACAGCCAACATGGCCAATAGCGTGTGGGAGGGCAAGGAAGAGAAGACACTTCACGAGCAAGAGTGAGACACCGCTCCTCTCTCCCAGAGCAGCACAAGGACAGGAATGTCACACAATTGAGTTTGGTTCAGCTGTGACCACATTTTGTCATTAATCAGCTCTTAAGTACTTCCACACCTAAGTTTTACCTACCTCATCTCATCTAACTTCACTGGAGCAGATACCATGCTTCCATTTGTATCTTGCCAGAAAAAAATAAACTACATGTGCACAAAACAGTTGCTAAACTGCATTCAGAATCTCTAAGGATCAGGTTACTTTATGGCATTAAACTTTTAGATTAACAGGAAAATGATCAACCTTAACAATTCTACCATTTGTTTTGGAGTTTCACTGCAAGCATCATTTTACTTTGCTACTTCTAGATTTTTAGTAATGTGTCTAGTTTGACTTACAGCCCCAAAACCGCAAAATATTGTTCATTTCTAAACAGATAAGATGCAGGCAAACAAATAATGTATTTTTCTCATGTTGACTAAAATTTTGTTTAAGAGATATGCTCAATTTGTATCAGTCATTGCTTTTGCAGCAGAAAATATGAAACAGTAATTCACACTGTACTTGTTCCTCACCTCAGTATATCCACTGGTGCTGTTAGCATGGCATCAGTTCTCAGCCTTCGCCTTTTAACAGTTCTCAGCAGAGGGAATGAGCAGGGATGCACATCCTTTGTCATCAGTGGCATTTTTAAACATCATGACAGGTTCTCAGTCGCACAGTGGCCCTGCACTGACAGTAGGTTGCTTACACCTGGTATTTTCTTGAGGGAGAATAACCCAGTGACACCGGACAGAGCAGGTGCAGTGGCAGCCTGTTCCTCTTGCACAGGCATGGCTGATGAACCAGAAGAATTACTTGTAAAGCCCGTGAGGCTGTGACCCTCAGGAGCCACAGTGGCCAACTACTTCTTGGTATTTTTCCCATTTTATTTTTCTCAATGATTTTTCCAGGCTAAGATTTGATGCAAGCTAACATGCTTAGGAGAATGACAAAACGAGATTTGTCTTTCCTTATCCATCACATAAATACATGGAACAATTGCAGTCTAACCCTTACTGTATCTGCACATGGGTACGTAGACACAAAAACAAAGATATCTCCCAGTCTCAGGTGAAGTTCATATCTTGAGCTCTGGTGCTGGGGCTCATCTCTGCTCTGCTGTGAAAGTAATCTGAAATGGCAACACTTTCCAAATAGAGACTCTTTTTCTTTATTATCTTCAAAGAGCATAGCAGACTAAAGGATGAACCAGAATTCCTCTCCTTTATGTGTACTTTTCTCTCTGTTTTAGGGAAAACCAAATAATCATTCATGTTCTGTCAAATCATGTAGTGAAATATGTGTATCACAGATCTACTGTAGTTCCATGGTCAGATGTGCGTGGTGTTTGAGCCTCACCACACTGCATTCAGGGAAGCTTAGCTTTCTTTCAGTCTTCAGCAGTGTCTTTCTTTGGCACTCCACCGCATTTTGTGTGTGTATTTTGAAGTTTAAGCAAAGCCTTATTCCTTTCTTTTATAGTTTTCCTGTCCAGGGAGACATATTAGTCTAACTATGTAATTCTGAGACTTTAAAGAGGTTTCTAACATGACTATTTTTTCACATGTGGAATATATAGATGCAGAGAAATACAGTAAAGCATGAATACATTCTTTGCCTAAATACAACACTCAAACTTATGTTTGGTATCCTCAAAGGAGCCTCCAGAATCTCCTCCCCTAGTAAATGTCTTCTAAATCATGCAAATCTGCTTTAGTTCTGGCTACTCCATCCACCTCATCTTGGCCCAGCTCCCTCTCCAATGCTTGGTAGCAGATTTTTTCTCACACACTTTCCATGTACTTTGACAAGACTTGATCAGAAACACATAGCATACCTCAGATGATAACTCACTTTTAAGCAATGACCTCATCAATTCTTTTCTATTTACATTTACAGGGCTGTTGCCAGGTAAACTGTCACTGTTGGTCTTTCATTTCTGGCCCAGTGTAGAGGTAAAACAACGAATGTAAAAAGGCATGCAATCAAAACAAAAACTAATGCTTATGGAGACTCAGTGATGCCTAGCAGAGTTCAGAAGTTGCTCATAGACACATTTGCAATTGTCGTTGTATGTAATGCCACTCTCCATTCTGGGTGCCTAAGGATGGTGACTAGATTTTAGGGAATACTTGTGTATCTCATGTTCTGCTGTATTTATCTGCAGGTGAGAATGAGGCAGCAAGAGAACTCTCTCCGACCAGTGTGCAACAGCAAAAACACAGCATTGTATCTATGCAGTAACGTTTAGCTTAGATGAGGTCAGGAAAAGGACTGAGCTATTTGCAGTGATAGTTACTGCTAGCATTATTCTTTTTCTACTTGCATCTTCGTTTTATTCAACCCCATGGTACTACGTCCCCAAGTTTCGTCTTCCCTGGTAAAGAGGTCTGCCACTGTTGTTGTCCCTAGTCTCACCTTGGCTCTGCTTTAAGAGATCACTTGCAGTTCTTTTCTCCCTCATGCAACTGAAGCCACCAATAGTGCACCTTTTCACCTTTTACAAAACTTTGTGCTCTATAAAAAGCTCTATATTAAGTTTCCATGTACATTTAATACCGCCCCCCATGTTGAAAAGAAATATATATATACATATATATATAGGGGAATATATATATATATATAGGGGAACCTCTATGAAGACAAGCAGTCAGGATTCCATAGGATGTCAGGGTTCTCCTGTGCACTCTGTACTTCAGAATTCCCTGGCACCTTTTGTTGCTCTCATTCCTGTCTAATTTTTTTTTTTTTTTTTGAGTGAGCATTTAGAGTTTGATCAATATAAAATCTGTGATTTTTCTAATTGTGATTCGTTACAGCTTCTCTAAATTGGTTACTCGAAGAATAAAGACTAACCTTTTCAAACCTCTCATCTGGAAATATTATGATAATGAGCAATGCCTTAGCTTCACAAAGGATGCCAGCAATATTACTACACTACAGAAGAGACAGATCTTTTAAAACAGTAAAAGGTTGCTTCCAGAAAAAGCATCTT
>VXAV01011286.1:93704-113520 GCA_013399715.1 Alectura lathami | reverse complement strand
GGAAAAAAAAAAAAAAAAAAAAAAAAAAAAAGAGGTATTGTAATATAACTGTTGTGGTGCAGATTTTAGTAAAAGCAGGGTGCCCCCACCCACACCCAGGTGAGGACGTGTTGCTGTGCCCCTGCAAAGTGACACGTTGTCCCCTAGATGGAAAATATTTCAGCCCTTTGCTTTGAAAATGCACAGGGATGTTAACGTTCCCCTGGGGAAGATGCACATTATCTGCCATAACTGACAAAGCGCGCCCGTGGGTGAGTCAGATGTGACATTTACTTTGTGCTGCACAATGGTGTGAGAAAGCCATCACGCAAATACTGTTCCTTTCTCATGCAGAAGGATCACACAAACCCTGCTTGGGTCATTTCCTACATACCCTCTCAAAATAGGGCTTGCCTCAGCTTCAGACCAGTGTGTGGGCTGAGAATTTCACCATTAAAGGTTAAATCTGAGTTAGCATGACACCATCTGTGCAACTTGCACATTTTACACGAGAACACGCCAGGTGTTTGCCGACATTTTGAGGGCTGTGTAGCATGGCTGCATGGGCAGAGCCAGGAGAAAAGCGGTTTTGGGAACCACAGCAGCTTTATGTACAGAGGTCATTAAAGCAGGAGAATAGGATGTGCCTAAAGTGTTACTTCCTTGTGCAAGGCAAGAGTTTCTTTAAGCAGAATTCAAAATCAAACAACATTGTAATCACACTTCCTAGCAACTTTAAGTCTATAAAGGCATCTTGGCATAACTGGAGTCTAAATGAATAGCGAAAGGCAAGGACTGATAAAGGGGAGAAGTTCAGCAGCCTCTTCACTGCTGGGACAGTTTGAGAAAGATCCCTTTCTTGTAGCTATGGCTATAAATTCTGATTTCATGAACTAATTTCTAACTGCAACCCTCAGTACACGTGAAAACTCCTGATCTGCTCAATAACAAGTCCTATCTACGTCCCTGGAAGGCAAGGCCCAACGCCAGCACGATGATACACAGACATGTTGAACCAGTTTGGTGCAGCTGAACTTCTGAACCAGGGCTGGATCCCATCCCAGCACTCTGAAGCACAGAAGAATGTAGCCACATGACTTTCCCCACCAGACCACATCAAGGTGCCCTCACAGTCAGCATCTGGACTGCTGTGACCAGAGGGGCTGAGCGGGACAGAGGAGCTGTGTCCAGGAGCAGCAGCCTGGACAGGGTAGAGAGAAAACCTACAGCCCTGGTGCAATGATGGCACCAGTGGGGACAAGGGGATGGCGGGGGAGTTTGAAAGATCTTTAGTGCTGGTATCTGGAAATCTTCAGTGCCTGCATCCGACGGGCAAGAGGGACATGAATGGATACGGCTTTGCTGCACAGCATTGATCTCTCCCAGCAAATCTCAGCAGAACCAACAAGAGTGCTTTGTGTGTACGTGCCTAAAACCAGCTGCCCTCAATATCTGAGGACTGTAAAGGGTGCAGAACGGGCTGGCTCCCAGAGCTGACACCTGAAGATGGCTCTGTCAGGACCTCCCCCCCCACCCACCGGCCCAGCCCCAGCGCGAGTACTGCGCATTGCCAGGCCCATTCTGAGAGGTGCGTTGGCATCTAAGGCTGAGGCAATGCTGAGGCTGTCCGGGGGGCCAGGGTGTGGGTGGAGTGATATACCCCGTGCTCCCTCTAAGGAGAGGACAGAGGTGCCTCTGGCTGCAGGGACCTTCTGAGGTGTGGCTTTGGGCCTTCTGTGGGGCCCTTTGCTGCACGAGGTGTGTTTAATGGCTGCTTTCTAGAGCAGAACCCTGAGGACTTCAAAGGCCTCTCCAGTTTTCCATGGTAAAGCCTTCATTCAGGTTGTTTAGTGGCAAGGATTAGGTTTGGGGTTTTCTCCAATAACCTACTACATCATAATTTACTTCCATTACTAATACTCCACCAGATTTCAATGACCTTTGTGAGAATAAAATCAGACTAGATTGGCATATTTGCTTTAGAAGATACTAATCAATATCTATTTTGTTAGCCAATATGGTTACGTCTCCTGTTATTGTGATTTATTCCATTGTTGTTGACCAGAGGTGGTTGAGTGGGTGATAACAGTACGGAAAGTGGCAAGGGTTAATAAATTCAGATGAGGTTGTCATCTTATTACCAGAGTGCAGGAAGTGAAGCACAGCCATTTAATTAACCTAGTCGCAATGAATTTCATGCAACACGCAGTTAACACTCCATCTATTAAAACTGCGAAGCAGATGGTAGAGAGCAGTTTTGTCTGCCGTAAATAGGGTACCGATTTAAATTACTTACTGCATGGGATTTTATAGGACAAAATTATCTAGATATTAAATGGCGAGATATTTAATAATCTCTTTCTTTTAAGTCATGCATATATAAGACTCTTGGTCCAAAAGTAGAAAACTCAATTATTTCCATGAAATCCCCAAAACAGAGAGCTAAAAAAAAAAAAACACAAAACTTTGATGAATTGGCATTTCTTCAAAACTTCAAGGCCTTCAATAGTCCTCTCTGCTGGAGAATAAATACCCATTATAAAGTTCTACCCTACTTTCTCTATCTGTGAGAGAGATTTGTATTATTCACGCAAATGGATAATCCTCGTCGGCTATTAAAAGGCCACATTTCTCAACAGACCGGTAGCTTCTCTCTTGCGAAATGAATGTGATAAATATTATCAAACTTAACATTTTCCTATTCATTTCTCACAGCTAGGGAGAATTATGTGAGCACATGGCCGCACATACTGGCAAGCAGCCATCCATCAAAGGTGCTGCGACTCTGAGTTGCCATTTTGCTTCCACTGGTAGACAAATTCTGTCTCTTATCCCACAGAGAGGCATGCACTCTTAAATCTATATATATGTGTGTGTGAGAGAGAGATGTGGCTTCATAAGCTCATAACGATTGAGATGCTTTTGGAACTTACCAGCTGCTGCAATGTTTTCATGTTACAAAATCACTGTCCTCATATAAAATACAAGGTACAGATGTTAGGAAGAAGCAAAGATGCTCTCCTAAAATCATTATTGCCTCAGGACTGTGTGAAATTCATTTGCCAGCAGAGAAGCAAATGTTTCTTTGGAATCAGAGGAAGAAAACTGAAGGCTGAGCTTGAAGAGCAAGTGGGTTGCCGGACCCACAGGAGCCTTCAGCTTCCCAGATCCAAGGGAAGGGCAGAAAATTGCCTTTCGCCTCCTTCAGAAAATACAAACCTGATGGACCAACCTTTTTCAGCATTCTCCTTCTCCGTGCAAAGACAGAGGCTTGACAACAAGGCTCTGCTGCTGGTGCATAAGGTTCATTAAGCCCACAGAAAGCTAGAGGGTGTGCATTCATTTATTTGAATGACTCTCCGTGACTCCTTTATTTGAATGACTTTTTCCTTAGAGAAGCAGAAGGCAAAGTGTGTCCTTTGTCACCTCCTCTGATTGCTCTGTCCACTGAACCGCTAGCAATAGCTATCAGAAAGTCTCCAGAGATTCAGGGCATCACAATCCATGACAAAGGACATAAATTGCTCTTTTCACAGATGACATCCTGCTTTATCTCAGTAAAACACAAATCTCTGTTCAACGCCTAAAGAAGTCCTGCAGCATTACTTCACTGGATCCAAGCTTCACGGAAATATGACTAAATCAGAGGTGATTCTTACACAACCACCCAGCAAGAGTTTTTTTTCCCATTTTTCATGCCGTTGACCCCCAGGCAAATTCAACTATTTGTTGCTACCAACTCCACCCTATTTAAGCAAACCACCACACTCCTTTTTTAATCCCCCACATCAAGGTCTGTCAATGGCAAGAAGAGCTTCAGTTGCTGCTGTTCATAGGGGCACAGTTTTGGTTTGGCTTCATCCAAAATGAATCATAAGTACAGTACTAAGTAACAAGTAACATGCAAAAGAGAGAGNAAAAAAAAAGAGAGAAAGAAAAAGAAAAAGAAAAAGAAAAAGAAAGAAAAAGAAAAAGAAAGAAATATAATGAAGGCTCACCCCTAAAAGGGACATTTCCTTAGTGAGTAGTTTTACACCCACTCCCTAGGGAAGGGTGTGCAGAGCTCCCAGCTCTCTGCCCAAGGAGCCGTGGGAGCACCTGACTACAACTTGCCCTTCCTGGATGGTTTGCGACAAAGGCTTATGGACCTCTTGAGGACCAGAGGAAGATCTGGAGACCACCAGTCTCCTGTGGGAAAAGGCCACTCACATCACCGCTGTGCAGCCACTTTCACCTCCAGGCTCCCACAGGTCACCACAGCAGCACAACACTGTGCTTGAAACATGGGAAGGAGTATGTTGAAGTGAACATGATCTTTGTCTAACACCATAACCTAGCAGACTTTGACCAGTTCAAAATTAATTTTTATTCTGTTCCTTAACAAACATGCTTTGAACCATTTCATTCCTAGAGATCACTGCTGAAGAAGAAATGGATGAATAGACAACCAGGTGGAGGAGACAGCACCCTAAATCCAAAGGGAGGAGACTCATCCTAACTCAGGAGCTACCACTGCTGCGAGCAGGAGCCCTCTGCCCTTCTTCTTTACTCAGAAAAAAAAAAAAAATAGGCATGCTAATGCTACAGGTTTGGGAGTGGCAGCATTTAAGCTGCTATAAATTACCGTTGGCTCTGTGGATACCAAAGCACATAGATAACCACAGCTTGAGAATGGCCCCCTGTTCTTAAAGCATCGTTAGCTGGGTTTCCTATGAAAACACTTCAAAACTTGGAAGAAGCTGCAGAAAGACTTTAGAATAGATAAAAATATTGATAATATGTTGTTGGATATTGATTTCATGTTGATATTGATTGGGTATTGATTGGACAACTCAGTCTTGTCTGAGATGCCGAGGCACTTCAAGGCAAAGTGAACTCGAGAGGTCAAAATCAGCCCTAGAAAAAAAAAAAAAAGTCACCTGACTGCCGAATCAGTGCTTTATCAACAAAATGCATTGCTCTTTAGTATATTCATTTATAATGCAGATTAGGTGGATGAGAGGGAAATTTAATCATTTAGAATGACTAATAACTATGCTAATGTGTTCAGATAAAGTAAGCATTCACATATGCTGAAAGCCTTTATAGTGTAATAAACTTCTGTTATCTTTTGAGGCGTGCAGTACTTTGATTTTCGTATACCAACTCCTCTTTATTTCAAGTGCAATAAAAGCATATTTCATTGAAGGATTGAGAAGCTAGCAACTGCTGAACCTCTTATCTGTCATGCTTATGCAAGGTGATGACAAACTGCTCAAAGACAGAGGGCTTGATGCTTTTTTGGTCGGTTGGGGCTTTTTACTGATTGGCAAAAGGTGTCAAACCAGCTCAAAGACCCGGAATTCAGAAGTGAGAAAGAGCTCTGAAGGTACTGATTTCAGTGGGTCTGAGACTTCACTCTGATCCCCATGGAGGTTATTTTTATTCACACAACACTCCTTTTTTTGAAGCTGGCCAAGCACACGCTTAGATCCCCTAGCTAAGTTCCTACTGTTGCTCGCCATCACACAGACACACTTTAGTGTCAGGCACCACACAATAGCTCAGCAATTTTCCTCTACTCATGCAGACACTGTGGGCCCATGATCACATCAGACCCTTGCAGCCTTGCCTGTGCCTTCAATTTCTTTGCTACTTCCCTCACAGTGCAACCAAAGATCCCACAGTTAGAAGCTGAGGTATAGAAAATAGAAGGAAGTCTGCATGGGAAAATGCGGCTCTTTGGCAGCCTGTCAGGTGAAATTGCCTGCATGCTCACACCTCTGCGGTGACACACAGCTTACGTTTGGCACTTCAAATTTTGTTATTTGCACTTCACTAAGGATTCACCTGTGAGAACCTGTGTCTGAATCGTGCAGTTCTTCAATCGTGCTGCAAAGCAGCACTGCCGAATGCAGATGTAGTGAGTGACACTTCCGAGTCCTTCTTTAAATAGGTGCTGTTGGTATTTTCTAAGCTAACCTAATTTTAAGAAGATGATTTGGAGGAGTAGGGAGGGCTTCAGAAGGATGCCCTCAGGTAGACTTGGGAGCTTTCTCTTTTATGCCCCTAAAGCTGCCTGTGAAAGGCATTTGGGTGCACTTCAGACCCTGCACTGATGGCAGGTGTTATGGAGCTGGTGAGAGGGGAGCCACCAAATACCATTGAGTTTGATGGTAAAAGCAAACCGGACACCTAAGTATACACATTTTCCTGACTCCACAAACAGCTTCCTCAGTGCGGGCTGAGCCCCTGGAGGTGAGCTAACCTCAGGTTTGTTCCGTCCCCTCCGCGAGGCGGAAGAGGTTTGGCTGCTGGAACCCAAAGCTGGTGCTGATGCCACCACTGATGCCTTACTCCCTTTGAATGGGCCTTTTGCCTCTTTGGGGCTTTTGATGTCCTCTTTGCTATCCCAGCCTGAGTGCTTCCAAATTTTCTGATAAGCATACAGTTTTTAAAATCCAGATTCCAATGGCTGCATTCTTCATGCAGAAAGGCCAAGTAAAATAAAGGGTAATAGAATTTTCAGGATTTAACATTTTCCTTCAATCATGAAAATAACAATCAAGGAAGCTGGCAGCTCCCAGGCAGTTCCCAGTGCTGATGCCTGCAGATGGTCAAAAGCTCTCGGCAGAGCCCTGGGCTGCCTTCTTCAATCTGGCACAGCCTCGCTGGGCAAGCAAAGATAACAGCCTTTAAAAAGGTGCTTCTTTCACCTCCTTAGCAGAAATGTCATAAATAAATGCCAGGTGGGAGTATTTAGGAGGAATGTTTCCTTATCTTTTAATTAGGAATGTTATAGAAGTGTGGTTTTTTTTCTTTTTTCATTTTGCAAAGTGTATAGAGTGGTAGATTTTTCCAGTCCAGCCTTTTGTAGGCCAGTCATGTGATATGCAGTGAGAGCCATGAGAGGCATTTAAATTATCTCTTCTGAGCCCTCTTCACTCTTATTTCAGTTGCAATGGAATTGGGTCTGTTCCATACGTCCTGATTCACTCCAGGATGCTTTTCTTGTCAGAGGAGTGGCTCTGTTTGATCAAGATGGTCCTGACCTCTTTTGTGAAAGCAAGCACCAGCTCAGTGTATGGGGAAGTGTCTGTCTAGCAGAGCTTGCAACCAAAAACCTTTAAAAAAGAGCAATTTATGTAAGTTCTATTCAAAGTAAACCAGAAATATATATATATATATATAACATTAAGCAATGTCTTATTACATAGACATTTGAACTCCTGTTCACCTGATTAAAATTTTCATCAAAAAAATCTCTTCTGAAATAAGAACACCGTCATGCATTTTTAACAGTCTTGGGGTTCTGTTGAAATATGAGGTGCCAAAACAGTAATAGTAAGACTGGGTAGTTCTTGGGTTTGGCTCTGTGTGTGTGAAGAAATGGATGCTACTTTTATCTGCCTGTTCTGATACCCTGTGCACAGGTAGAGAAACAGAGGAAAAAGCTTTGCACAATCATAACTGACTGAACATGACAAAGGTGTATCACTAGGTCAGCAGCTCAGCCCTTTTTTATTTTTACAGCTGCCATTTTTGCAAAGCTACATCACAAATAATTAAAAAAATAATAATTAAAAAAAAAAAAAAGAAGTGAAAGACATATCTGGGATATCCTCAATACAAAGCCTCAATAAAAAGATGTTGATTAGACTACATGACTATATTTAGATACATGTTTCCCTGAATAGTGTAGTCACCAGGTTAAAGTATTAACACTGGTTTATTGTGCTGCTATTTCCCTTTTACTTCCTCATTTGTGTGTGCACCACAGAGCAAGCACACCCTGACTGGGGCTCATGGGGACAGACAGAGGTGGGGACATAGCACTGGGTAGGTGACGGTGTGACACAGTGCCCAGGTTGTGTCAGGAGAACTCCGGGTGAAAGCCTCCTTCCCCATGGCCAAGGTCAGCCAGAGACGGCGGTATGGAGCTACAGGGAGGAGACTGGTTCCTTTTCACTCTGTTTTTTCACCCAGGGGAAGCCAACAGGCGGGACTGAAGGCTGTTACACGGGTGGTTTAGATCCAGGCCATCTGATCCAAAAAAAGGGAGCAATTTTTTCCTATAACCTGTCTCTGAGGGCATCACAAGGGCTATGCGCCCAACACTGTCCTCTGCAAATGTGTTGTGAAGCTGGCTTGGCAAGGGAAATAGCAAAGCTGCATCCCAAAATAGCTGTAGCAAAGTTCTCCCTACCCCTCCATGAGAAGTAAGAGAAAAAGTCTCTCTTCATCTACCTGAGCAAGCTGTGATGAGGGATGCACACACCTGGTGCAACGACATGTGCACCTCCGCTGCCTGCAATGAATCAGCCCCTGAAAAACAAACAAACAAAAAAAACATGACTTCAGCCCAGCCAGCGTACAGCCATCAGCTAAACCACCGCAGTGGACACACTCGAGCAGCATCAGCAGCTGTGGGCTCTGAGCCGCTGCCCGCGGCTCCCTGTGTCCCCTGCCAGCGCAGTCCCAGCGAGCGCGGCCAAGTGCCCATGTGTCCGGGTGGCATCATGCAGATGCGAGCTGGCAAAAAGTCAGAGGGAAAAACTTCCTGGCACCAACAGATGGACTTTGCCTCACCTGCAGCAATGAACGTGGGAGGCAGTTCATAGGAGTGAGTAAGTGAGTAGCAGCACTTTTTTGGGCAAGGAGCTGGGAACAGAGGGGCTACATGCTCTGTTTCTCAGCTTGAGCATTCCATCATAACTCTGCTTTGCAACAGGGAGAGCACCAAGCATGCCTGAAGTCTGACAAATGATGCAGAGTATTTCCCCCAAATAAGTATGTAAGGAGGAGATATTCACAGGGTCTTCTCCCCTCGTACTCAGCGAGGGGCTGTGGAAGGGTTCCTCCTGGCGCAGCATCACAAACGCAGCGCAGATTTGGATTTACATTCTTGTGCGAAGCATCCATGCCTGGCCATGGTTAGAGGCAACACAATACACTGCTGCAGATGGATTTGTGGCATACTCCACTGTGGCAATTTCTGCTGCAATGAATTTCTAGGAATATGAGGAGTTTTGTTAATGCTGGAGCCATGGCAGCATCCTCTGTGTTGCTTGTTCCAGCTGTTAAACAGAAGATGCTTTCTGCCTTGTTGTCTGATGCTGATTTTAAATGTAGGAGATGCACCTGATTAAATAGTGTCTGGTATGCAGAGATCATATTTTAACCGCAGGGTGTGTGAGAAGGAGACAAGCAGAATGAGTTAGTGTCTGAATTAGTGTTTGTAACAGCCCTGCAAACACTTAGAGAAATTCATAGTCAAAAGGATAGTGCCAACATTTTATTTAGAAGCCTTTTTAAGGAGTCTCATTGCTGTAAGCTGGAAATCTAATCTTTAAAAGAGCCAATGTCTAAAAGTTTGGCTTAAATCTCGAATGTGCCAATTGATATTTTCCTTCATTTGACCTATTTATCTTAAAACATTTATAATCTGTTGGGGGGACGTCCATATCTAAATGTCCAATTTGGTTTGTTTGTTTTTCAAATCTGCTGTTCCATTGCCAAGAAATTAAACAAACAGATGCCACTCTTTTTGAGGGGCTCCATTAAATACAACGTCTCACGCACCATCTGCTGGATCTGCAGCAGCAATTAGCAGATAGGCACTATTCCCCGAGCAGAGCTGACATCAATTGATGATGCTGCAATACTGGCAATTTCTCCTTCCTGCTCCTCACTCTCCCTCCTCCAAACCTCCTAAATATCTATAATGCAATATTTCTGTGCAAAGGTCTGGGTCTGCTGAAAATAAAATAAAATAAAATAAAATAAAATAAATGAATGTAGATAGGGAGTTTGAAATACCTGGGTGATCCCCCCTGCATTGTGAGTACTGGCAGTGATTCATGTGCATTGTTTGACAGACAGGCAAACAGCTTTATACCAACACAGTCTTGGAGACTGAGGCTTTTTCAGGTTGGATATTAAGAAAAATTTCTTCTCTGAAAGAGTGGTCAGGCACTGGAGCGGGCTGCCCAGGGAGGTGGTGGAGTCACCATCCCTGGAGGTGTTCGAGAAATGTGTAGATGTGGCACTTAGGGACATGGCTTAGTGGGCACGGTGGTGTTAGGTTGACGGTTGCACTAGATGATCTTGGAGGTCTTTTCCAACCTTAATGATTCCATGATTCCATGATTCACAGGATCTCATGGAGCTCGGGGGTTCGCTGAGGTTTCAAGTCTGTTCAAATTGACACAGAAAGTCTCCTTCTGAACAAGTCTGGCTGCCTGTTCCCATAACTGCTGACACATCTTTATGACCAGCTGTGTTCTTGTCGCCAAAATTCACTGCAAAGCTCTTCAGAACAAAGGCAATCATGCCCAGGCCATGGGCACACGGTTTGTACTGTGGGTCACAAACACACCTGCACTGTTGGCAACAAGTTGCTTGCATTGCTGCTGATGAAAGGATTTCTTTGCTTCCATTTGTCAAGCCTGCCCTCAAGAAAAATGATTTATTCTCTAAAGCATGTAAGAAGTAAGGTGATCTCGTGGTTTAACATCTCAGATGCTTGCCCTGACCATGGCTGAATATGGATCCTCACTCCCATGACATTTCTGGGCCACCACTGCAGCTCTGGACAGGCATTCAGTGTGGAAAAATTGTGACTGATGGGGGACTTTGGTGGAATTAACGCCATAACCCAGCTCCTAATATATGCACCTTCCTTGTCCTGAGGTGTAGTAGTTTGTGTGGGGCAGGTTAAATCTTGTGTTCGCATGTTGTAGCTGGATCGGGATAGACAGCTGGGCATTATTTTGGAAAAGAAAATTTCCACCCTGACAATAAATCTGTATAGTAATTATCCTTATTGCCCTGTACGGTGGTCATCTGCAAAGGTGATCTGAACTTTAAAAGGGTGCCTGTAAATCAGAAACAATCTAAAAATCTTCCAATAGTTTGTAAATCTACCCAGGATTTAGGGATTAATTGAAGCAGACAGCTTAATACATTAACCTCTCACCTCTGTGGACCTCGGCTCAAAAGCTGGCTTTGGTCAAAAAGTGAAAATGAGATTGGTGATTTCGTTGTCATTGTTAAGGGACATGGCTGCTCATATAAAGGCTCTCATGTAAAATCCGCTCATGGCCGTTCGCATGCAGCCCTCCTGTTGTGATAACGGGGCGAGGAGGGGATGGGGCTGCCAGCTGTGTGGGACGCCAGGAGAAACGTGCCTTCAGGGAAGGTGACAGGATGTGGCTTAGCACTGACTGCTAGGGGCAAAACACATCAATTTGTGTCCAGGTAGGGGAAAGGGACTGAGAAATAGCAGTGTCAGGAGCAGACATCTCTCCGGGGAGCTAACCGCTCCCTGAATCCCTATTAAATAGTTAGCACACGGCTGGGAGTCACTTGTCGGGTCTGTCCCCGTCTGTCAGCCTGTGAGCATGCCTGTGTGGATTTATGGTCCTCACACCCTTAAGACCACCCTTGAGAAATACCCATCCAAACATAAAAATTACCCGTGACCCTTGGCTTTGACCTGTGACCTCTCCCTTTCCCCGCACATGCCCTGTCTGCTTGTGGTTTGTCAGCTGACTAACCAGGTCGGGTGAGATCTTGGCTCTTAATGGGCATTTGAAAAGAAAATGTGATCCTCTGGAACCCACAAACACATGCAAAAAATCTACCAGCACATTTCCCTGTGGGTTTTTTGGGGGTCTGCTTGGAAGAAATGTTATCCTAGGGGAGTTTAATCTTACAAAAATCCATTCCTGGCTTGTGTGGGCCAGAGGAGAGGTGAAAAATACACTGTGAAACGCAGTGATAAAAAGCTTAATCTTTTTTTTTTTTTTTCCTTGTATCTTTTCACTTGTTCCAGCTGGTTCTAAAGTACTTGGAGCCTACCAGCAAGGATTACGCGATGGAAAACAAACCTTTGCCAGCAGTAGAACCAGATCAGCAGAAACAGGACAATAGTGTTTTTCATGCCACAAAAATGCAACTAAGCAGCATATAGTTTCATGTGTGCTTCCACTTTTTCCCCCTCCTGATTAAATTATGAAATACTATTTACTAGCAAACATTATAGTCCTCTTTTTAGAGGAATTAATATCATTAAAGGCTTGGTTGGAAGCAATGATTGAAGTTCCAACTATTAAAATGCACATCAGTGTGCAGGGAAAATAAAAAGGCACTGAAATTCTTTTCTAACCCAAGCACCAGGTGCGTTAATTACATTTCATTGCATGTTGGTTTATTACTGCGGTCACTTGTGCCTTATGATCTGCATTAACACCTGCGTTCTACGGATATCTTGGTATTTCACTAAACAAGATGAATATTGGCCAGATGGTGACTCCAGTAGGAAGCTTTTCACATAGATTTCCCTGCTCTGCACAGTTGCCTGTAAAGGAATCCTGAATGTCACACTAAACCAAATCAAACAAAAAAGGCACACCACAAAATTTGAGATGAACTGCCTTGATGGTGTATTCGCAAAGGATCAGGTGACGGTGGGATCCAGGCCCTGTAATGTGGACCTTGCTGATACATCTCCCACATGCAGTGCATGCCATCATTTGTACAAACATTTCACCCCGTGGGGCAACTCTGTCTGGTACAGAAATACAGTTCCATGGAAAAGTGGATCAGCCCAGCTCTCCAACAGATAGCACACATGACTTGGTGGTTTTGTGTGTGTTTTCTTTCAAGTTGCATGCACGACCTTTCTTCCATAGCACAGGTTAGTTAATGTACAACAGGCATTCAGCCTCGACAACAAGTTAGTGCCCAAACCTGACCACCTCTGGCACTTTACCCTTTGACCAAAGCAGGGAGGACGCCAGGTATGGAGGAGAGTTGGGAAGGGACAGACCTTGCTGTCCCTGTGCTGCCACTGCCTGGCTCATGCATAACACATCACAAGTGAACTGCTGACCTGAACGAGAAAATAGCAACAAAGCTCAAATTCCTCTCTGGCATCGTATTGCACTATTAAAAGTTAGTCAAAATGTGTAATCATGCCTGCATCAAACCCACACCGACTAGAAAACCCAGCATCACTCGAAGTGACAGGAAGCTGAAGCACATGAATTAATAGCAGACCAATGTCCTGCTCTTGGAGGAGTGTGGGCAAATCCTATTACAAGATTAACCTTCAGTCAAAGAACTTACCAGTGCAGAGATCAAATATAAAAGATGCATGTTCTGTGTCTTCTGTTTAGCAACCTTAAATTAGCTCACACGGGTGGATGGTGCTGGCCAAATGGCAGTACATGTGCTGGAAATGGAAATCAGAGTAGAACAGAATCCTGTGGGATACCCCAGGCAATTTTAAAGCAGCTATCTTATTACCTAGGCAATTTTCAGGGACAAGCAGAATCCAGACCCAGCCAACAGTGGTCTCTGGTCCCACCTTGGTGAAACTGCTTCATTATTACTTCAGTGGTGCCTGGAGAGCCTTGCCTGGCTCTCTGGATTCTCTGCAAAACCCCTCCCAACAGACCACACAAAAAAAGGCATCTCCCACCAGCAAGGGCTTATAGTTTAATTTAAGGCAAGACACAGCAAGTGGAAGTAACAACCAGACAGGTTAGCAGGGGGAGAGGGATGGAAATGGTCAAAAGCACTCATCCCTAGAGCCCCACTGTGTGTACACATAGGTGCCCCATGTTGATTAATGTGCACCCAGAGGTTTTGGAAGCCCCTTACCCTGAATATCAGGCATCCAGAGAGAATTAATAATAGAAACGCAAGTATGGGGTGGAGTGCTGGAGGATGCTGCCCCAGAGGGATGCACACCAGCCCACCGGCCAGGCAGGGAATCAGTGCATCCTGGACCTCCCATGGTGCAGCGGGGGGCATGACATTTCAGGCCAACTTCTGAGGGAAACAAGACATGCTGAGCCTACCCCTCCTCTTACCGCCACCCAGTATCGCTGCTACAGGAATACATAACATACAGGCACACATAACTCAGGAAGAGTGCTCTAAAACTGAAAAGCAATTTGCAGAGGTACTGATGGCTGCAGGATGCTTTGAGCATTTCTAGGTTTGTTTGTTCAGAGCTCGGGTATTCTCAGAAGAGGCACAGTAATGCTATTGAAGTGCAAACTGCTATGAAGGTGACTGATGTAATCAAAACCCAGCACCAGTTTAGAAGCAACATCTTAGCAACATCTTATGAGGCAAAGAAATAGTTTTAAAGAGGTCACTTCAAATGCATATATATATATATATATATATGTATATGCACATATAAAAATTCCTCTAGGTCAACAGCATCATGTACATCACTCCCAGAGGAGGAGATTCCTCCTTGCTTCCAGCCCAAGGAGCATAACATGCAGGCATTTCTTATGTAACACTGACAATGTGTAATAAAAATTCACTTTGAAAGCAGAGCATCTCCGGTGGTGCCTACATGCTTTTGACTTTGCTCTTTCCTTCAAACACCACTCGTGATGCTGAGCACTCATTCTCTTGGCCTATTTGTTCCTGGCAAACAAAGAGCAATTTCCCCTGGGTACAGCAATCCATTTTTAACACTCTGTAATTATTTAGAAAAATGTTTTGATAGGAGCAATGAAAAACTGGAGCATTTCAGGTGTCCCTGAGAAAGTTCTCAGAGCACTATCTGAAATGGGGACATGGAGACACTTTCTTTATGGCACTTCAGAAAAAATAAAATAAAATAAAATAACAGAGAAGTAAACATTCTCAGCTGAGGCATTTGAACCTCTGGATATCTGCAATTCATGGAACAGCCCCATCTGCCCTGTCACCTCCAAGTGCCAAAGGCACCAAACCCCTGAGGGTTCACTGCAAAATGGTGAGGGAAGGAGGAAATAAGGACTCTGCTCCATGAGTGCTGCCAGCAGCCTGCACAGCCAGAGATCAGGGTCTGGAAATCTGTCCCTTTCTGAGCAATTGTCTCCCTCCGTCCTCCCAAAATCTATTGGGCTTCATATGTTAATGTACCCTTTTGGGAAGCCCTCTGATGGAAGGCGTTACGGCAGAAAATGTCAGAGTCCTTCGGAGGAGGCTTGCAGCACGATGAGTTATATGGCCCAAAGGCACACGAGCTTCTTATAGACAAGGAAATGTGTCTCCTGACGTCTTCTGGCCAGCAGAGAACGTCAGATACAAAATCTAGACACTAAATGTCAACTCCATTTTGCAACAAGGGTGAATTTCTCTTTGAAGAAGGAATAGGCAGAAAATCACCCCCAGCTCGGGCCCGCACCCTGCTCCCCACGCAGCAGCCTGCACAGGCACTGCCTGTCAGCTTCCATGCGAGTCACGCACACTGCTTCTCCTTCCCTAAATGTTTCTGTTCAGCTCCTGTGATGCTGCTTTACGCTGATCTGCAGGGCTTAGCCACGCATATCGAGAAGGTAAATGGTAGATGTTGGGTGAAGGGGACATTACGCAGAGGAAGGAGTTATGGGGAGGATATAAATATGAGCGATGGAAAAGGAAAATTAAACAGAAACGAAAGCATTATAGCCCTGTTGTCCTCAAAGGACCCGTTATCTTTCAGGGAGTATGTACAAGTGAAATAAAGGGGAAAAAAACATACTCAGCATTCTCACTGCCATCTCCTGGTGGAGAGAGAAACAGCCCTATTCCTCCCTACCCCATCAGCTGCCTGCATATTATATCATTTTTAATTTGTTCAGAACTGCAGATTTAAATGCTGTGGTTAGGAAAGGGCACTATTCATATTTTTAAAATGTGTTGCATGTGAAAAGCAAAAGAGTTTCAAGCCACTCGGGATCTTTTGCCGAATCACATTCTCCTGGACCTCAGCAGGAGCAGGGCCGACGCCATTTCTGGCCATATATACAGGTATGCGACACCTCTGCCACAGCTCCTGTGAGGACTGTGGTGATGCTTTGGCCAGAATCACAGACTTGTCAGTTAGTTTTTCATCTTTTACTGGCAGGTTTTCACCCTCTACATATAATTTGTTGTCTGGAAAAATCCTTGAGTGAAATCAGGACCTGAGGAAATATTAAAACAGAAAATGAAATGAGCCATGATGGATAAATTGTATTGTGTTACCAAGAGATTGAGATATCACTGTTTCCAGCAAAATACAGGTTCTGCGGCTTTATACAGATTGAAATGAAGCACTCTTACTTCCATTACACTTCTTGCATAAAAACATTTTATTGATGCAAAAACCAATGTGAGCAGGAAAGCGGTGAAGGGCACAAACCCAGGAGTAAAACTGGATTCCCCAGCTCCTGGGCCATCACCCCTTCCTGACTCGGCCCCCACTTCCCACCTCCAGAAAAACAGCACGTAGAGCTGAGATCAAAGCCAGGGAAAAAGATTTGACTTTGCCTCCAAGACAGGGATTAGAGTAAAGGAAATCAGCACTTGCAAACACAGTTCAGTCAAGCTGCTGCTGCTGACAGTTTTCAGAGCAGGAGCTTTTTACCCATTCTCCTCCCTGTGGAGGCAGCTTGCAGGCATTTGCTGCCTTCCCCAAACCTGACTACCCCGTGGTTTGAGCCCTATCAGTGCTGAGACCACCGTCTGCTTCTGGATGAAAGGCTGAGGGAACTGGGCTGAACAAGACAAGGCTCTGGGGAGACCTCATTGCAGCTTAAAGGGAGCTTACAAACAGGAGGGAGAGCGACTTTTTACATGGTCTAGCAGTGATAGGACATGGGGGAGTGGTTTTAAACTAACAGAGGGAAGATTTAGATTAGGTGTTAGGAGGAAATTTTTTACTCAGCAGGTGGTGAGGCCCTGGCACAGGCTGCCCAGCAAACCTGTGGGTGCCCCATCCCTGGAGGTGCTCAAGGCCAGGCTGGATGGGCCCTGGGCAGCCTGATCCAGTGGGTGGCAACCAGCCCATGGCAGGGGTTGGAACTGGGTGGGCTTTAAGGTCCCTTCCAACCCAAGCTGTTCTATGGTTCTCTGATTCTGTGAAATGACCTTCTAGAAGGACACCCTCAGTGTTGGTGAGGTGCCATGGGGCAGGCCTGGCACACAGGAAGCCATTTTACACCTTTTGTTGTTTAGCAGAGCTGGTGTTTCACACACCAGCCAAGATCTGAGGCCTCCTAACCAGTGGCACTGGAGGGGAAATATTGTGGCAGCTTTTAGTTCTGGAAATACAGCAAGGAGAGTCAGGCCGCGAGGTGTGAAAGCAAAAGGGCAGAAGAAAAGTGGATTTGTGCTGAGGAAAATCTGTTTGAGCATTTTTCCAGGATTGCTTCTCCCTCTCTTGCTGTTTGCAGTGTTTTCCTTCTGTTACTTTAGCCTCTGGATAAAAATCTAGAGAGCCTTCTAAAAGAAAAAATAAATCCTTTCTGTAGTGAAATGTAGGCTATTGATTTCTGCCTGGCTCCAAAACCAAGCTGAGATCTCCAGCTGAGCAAAACTCCCGCAGAGAAAATCCAGTTCCCTTAGGTCTGCTGTGGTAAGTTAGGCCACATCTCCATACCCCTGTGGGACAGTGTCATCTGCTGGGAACCGCAGTATGGCCGCCTTCTGCAGCATGCAGTCCTGACCCAAAGTCCAAAGTCGTCACCCTTCATGAATTGGTTTGGGCACCAGAGCACAGCTCCGATGAGCAGGCTTTTTGAGAAGTGTCAGCAGCACTGAGAAGTTGATAAGGTTTNGTAAGGTTTTTTTTTTTTTTTTTTTTTTTTTTTTTTTTTTTCAAAAAAAGAGCAGCTCCCCTCCTCTGCAGCTACACTGACGTCTTTGCCTGCAGCTTTAGAGCCAAGTGATTCCACTGCAGTTCTAATCTGATCGGTGCTTTCCATCCGTTTTGCTTATTTTGCACTGTTGCAATTGCTTTCGTAAACATTGGGTAGAGCTGACGATACTGCAGATCTTCAAAGAACAAATGATGCATTGCTAATTTCTGAGTGTTATAGAGAGAGGCCACATCTCAATGATTGGGTTAAGTCCTAAGACCCTGGCTCACATCATACAGTTACACTAATCAATGTAGTTACAGCACAAGTACAGATACTACAAACATCCTGTCGTAGTTCGTCGTGTAATCCATCTTACAGTTCCCAGCTTACTTGCCCTTGCAAACAAAATACCTTCTTGCCCTCACTGTTTAGCTATTCTTAAATATTACAGAAGTCTAAGCTCATTTCTGTTGACTCTTCTGTATTTCGTTACTCCTCCTGTTCTACAGAAGGCTTTAATATTGGGTTTAGCCAGATAGATACATCTTGTAGAATATTGAAAGAAAGATATCTCTGGGCTAAGCTACAGATACGCCAGAGCAATTGATCTATTTGAAGAAATATGGATTTGTCAGCCAAGTTTTCCTCTGGGCTGAGGGTAGGTGATAGCCAGCAGGCATCGTGCTGGGTGCCAGGGCACCTCGCTTCCCTGAGCAGCCAAGATGGGGTGCTCCAGGAGCCAGTTCTGGCTGTGTCAGAACCAGAACAATGGCGTTGGTTCCACAGAGAGAGGAACTTTTCACTCCTATTTGCTAACAAGAGGAATGTCATCAACTGAGGTCAAAAGTCTTGATCCTCAGTGATATCTTGTGCTCATTTGTTCTACAGGAAGGTTTCATTAGAGCTTCCCTTCTCCATTTATGATGACTGAACAAAACAAGGCAGCTACTTTCTATGACTCATTATTTTGTACATAATCCTCATGCTCTTCCACAGCCCCTTCCTCCCCCACGGCCACAATTTTGTGGTTTTCAGTGGGGGCAGAAATGAGGGTGTCAAACTGGGAAGGAAAGATGACTCCTTGTTTCATGCTTTGGGGATGCTCAGTGAACTGGGATTGGGGGAGTGCAGAGGCAGGGGAAGATGGGAAGAAAATGTGGGAGCACAGGTATATGGAGTAGTTCAGAAAGCTCTCCCTGCAGCAGCCTTCTCACAGCCCTGTTCCTGCAGCAGTGCAGATGTTCAGGACCATTTGTTCTCCCTTCTCTCAAACAGGCAGCTGCTTCTGTTTGGGGAGGAAGCGGGGTGGGGAGCAGCGGAGGGGGAGCAGCCCCTGTCATAATTTCACCTCCTGCACAAAAACTTGACGCTGCTCTGATTCTCCTGGAGAAAGGCCAGTTGTCAGTCAGGGCAGTCACAGACACAGAGTATTGATTAATATTTTGCAAACAGTGCTTCCTTTGTTGTCATTCTGTGCTGTACATAGACACATTTTTCTGTAGATTTTTTTATCCACAGGTTACACATAGCCAGTATAACTTGCTGATCGATCTGCAGGTGTTGAGGGTTTAGACTGGGAGACTGGTGGCTCCAGCCATGCCTGCAGCTCGGAATGGTGCCTGTTGGGCCAGGCACACAGCACAGGATCTTTCCATTCCAGAGGATTTTGCTCTTTATTTTTTTGCTAGGCGGCCAGCTCAAAGACAACTCAATCACTGATCTGAACTCCTAGACGTTGCTACAACACTGCTGCTGAGCAAAGGCAGGCTTTGATTTATGCTGTGAAAACAGAGTGGGTGGAAATGTCTCAGGATTCAACAGCCTGTCTGTTTAAAACTCAGCCTCGGTCCCCATAAATTAAGTCCATATTAAAAACCAGCTTGGAGCTGCAAGAATAAATTGGGGGGATTTTGTCTCTCCCCCTATCCTGTTCCGTCCTTCACTCCGTATTGCGGTCACAGCTTTCCATGGAATGTAGCATTTCCAGGCTTTCTTGAGATAACATTTTGTGCTCCCATTTGGGTTTCTGAGACAATATTTTTTATGCTTCCATTTTGGGTTTGGGAAACAGAAACACAAACCACTGCAGTTCCTGTTTTTGCTGAACGAATTTGCTTTAACCTGATAGTTTGTTTAATTTACTGAAGCTTTAGCTGTAACACCTGCAAGGCACAACCTCATATAATTTTCCAACAAGCAGGAAAGAATCCAGTAAGGAAATGAGTTTCCTTCTTTCT
>VXAV01011286.1:55664-86431 GCA_013399715.1 Alectura lathami | reverse complement strand
GAGTGAGAGAGAGAGTGATCAATTCCATTATCTCTTAGCAATTCCTGATGATGTAATTCTTCTGACTTGCAGCACTATTACACTTGGGCTGTTTGGCTATAGTCACTTGGGAAGCTTCAAGAAACTTTGAAAAACAGCACTATAGAAATTAGAGGTCTCTCTGGTGTATGAGAGAATAAATATTCACAGTGCAATTAGTTACTGTGGAGTTGTACTCTCCAGGAAATATAAGGGGTGGAGAACAGGGAAATTCTGGAACCAGAAGAGAAAAATACTTGGAAATTTTTTAAATAGAAACCTATAGAAAGCAGGTCACATGGGACAGAAGAAAGATATCCTCGTTTTTCATCATTAAAAAGAAACAACATTGTAATTAAAACCAGATTCCAGAGTGCTGGTCTGTTTATTCGCTATAGATGGATTGAACTAGCAATTGGTTAGGAAACACACACAACAAAAAACAGGATACAAAATAAGGATACATAAGGCTGCATTTTTCCTTTTTAGGTTTCCACATCCACACACACACATCTTTTTATCTAAGACTAGATGTTCCCATCACTGCTACGGTGAGCTAGCTGAACATGCCTGGCACTGGCCGGGATCATGATGGTGATGGTCTTTGCAGCTTTCCCGGGTTTGTTATTGCTCCAACTTCTGCTTTCTGCTTTTCCAAATTCCTTGCTGTTCTTCCTATTACATTTTACCTTCATTTCCAAGCATTGAAGGCTGAGTGGAACTGCTGGGTGGGGGTGCAGGGAACCCTGCCTCCCACGTGGTCTCCGCTGTCCCATCCACAACCCAGCACAAAAGCCCCAGGGAGCCAGGCTCGCGCGGAGTCACAAAAGCCCCAAGATTGATGAAACTCCTGCTTGGGCCCCTAAAGCCTGGAGAAAGCTGTACGTGTGCTGTATTTTGATAGGAGGTTCTTTTAGTTTTGTTTTTGGTTTTTACCCCTGGAGTCCATTACAGCAGTCTGGTCTGCTTAGTGCCTCTCTTGACCTTAACACCGTTTCAGACATCAGATTAAGTCCATCCAGGTTTGCAGGGATGCTGGAGACTGCAGGCATGCTCCAAGCTTTGTTATGGGATCAGTGGGCTGGGAAGGAGCAGAGTTTCCAAGCCCTTTCTCCTGGTGCAATATGCAAACCAAGGCCAGAGGCCAGGCTGGGCAGCCTCTGGCCCTCCTGCAGAAAGACATATGACGCTGTGGGAAGAGACACTAAGGCTGTAGTATTTTCTGCTTGAGGCACCCCACAGAAAATCTACAAGGAGTGTTGGAACCTTCAGCTGTGCCTGCTCACTAGAAGCACAGTGAGCTGCAGTGTCTGTGCCACCCCTGTGCCACACGATAACAGAGCTGAGCTCCTGCATTTGGCCTCTCCTCTGTGCATGTGTCCCTTTACATCCCTGATTTCAACTTCTGTCCTTGTCGATCCGTATCTGAACTAATGAAAGAAAGGCTTTTCTGCTAATAAAAATAGATGTTCCAGCTTTTTAAGATAAATTGCTCATACTGGTCAGTGCTATTATGCTACCTCAGTAGTTTAAAGCAGTCAGGCTAATTGTGACAGCAGTGATTTGTTTGTTTTGATTCAGATGTTTCGCTTCAGAAAGTTACCAGCTATATTTTGTTACCATTAGTGTCAGAGAACTTCTGTAGGTCAGGAAATGCATGCAGCCAACAGCCTACTCACTTGGAGAACCATCCATAGACAGTAAAGTTTTATGAACAGAAATTTAATGGCATGAATCTTTCCAGACTTTCCAAAGAGACTGAGCTGAACTAATTTTTTTGGTGCTGAGCCCTTGTAGTTAGGTATTCTGCTGCTAATGCACACCACATCCTGTTCCACTGCGGTATAATGGTGCCATCTGTAATCAATCGCGCTCCATCCACCCTTAGCTTAGGGGGGTGGTATCAATTAACTATTAAAATAATCCTTTTTCCATTTAAAAGAAGAAATGCCACCCTCTGCTAGCAGTTTAGCATCTGGAAAGGCAGCCTATCAGACAGAGAAGGAACAGCAGAATTGAATATACATGTGTATATTCACACATAGCATTCGGTTTTCTTGAGCAATTGCCATTTTATCTTGGAGTAACCTTTGAATCATTTGCAGGAGGATGTCAGATAATGCTCTCTTCAAACGCACGCGAGCTGTATTTGCAGCCAGGGAGAACCACAGGGTGCCTAATGTGCCAGGCTGATATTTACTGTGGCACGAAGATAGCTCTAATGACTGTCTGGCTGTCTCATTGCATGAACACAGAGATGTACTCAGCGCCTGCCCAAGAAATGCACTGATCAAGGGCCACACTGGGTGAGCTGGAAGATGGGACACTTTCTGAATTGGGTAGAACAACTGCCCTTTTTCAGGGAAGAGGACTTTTACAGATACTCCATTCATAGAAAGCACTCTCATCAGATAAAGCAAATGTGTCTTTTTCATGCTTTTGTTTTCCTGATTATGCATTGCATGAATTCAGAATGATTCCTATCACTATTTGAGGTATAAAGCCTTTTCTTACCCAGTTCTCTGACTGTAGGGATTAATTGCTAGGACATAACCATGAGTTTTGAGACTGGATAACTGGGCTGTGAGACATTCAAATGCCATAATACTGCCTGGACCGGACTTCAGAAATTCAGCACAAATTGTCATGTGCACACAATTAAAAATTCACTTTTTCTGTGTTTGAATTTCTTTTACAGTGAGTTTTTCACCTATCCTCAAGCTCAGTAGTGCTTGAAACACTCTCATAAACAGCAGTTTTGAGAGGTTTGTGATGTTCTCTGCATTTCCTTTACTCTGAAGAACTCACTCCTCATAAAACGTGATTAGAATAGATGCAGCCCTCCACATCCAAGTAGTAATGTTCTATAACATTTGCCCAGGCAAGTTTTATATGCAGGCTTAGCACTGAGCTGCACCTGAGCTTAAGGGAGTTCAAGTCCAGACCTCCTGCTGCTCAGGAGGTTGCCTGACCACCAGCCTTTGGCTTCCTCTGCCTACAGGACAACACCTACCCCTCCATTAAATCTTTGCCATCTTGCAGAGGAAATTTTGCGAATCCAAGGGATTCACTGAGAAAATGGGAGCTTTATTTGGTTTATATCATTTTTTTTCACCTCTTCACATTCGTGGGTAAAAGTAAGGATGGAATTGTCAAAAGAAATATGTTACAAGGGATTAGAGGTGGTTCACCAAAAAAAATACAGAGTTTGCCTTTAGCTATGTTAAATGAGAGAAATTGCCAACACAGAAAGAAACTGGATTAACTAGTACAGCTTAGATCACCGTGAGAAATAGGAATATTAACTGTGTTCTACCAGAATGATGGGATCACATAAGATTCTTTTTTTCCCAAAAAGATTTATCAAAAACTGTAATATAGTCATAATTTGTCAGCAGCCATGAAGTCCAGGCACCTTAGGCACTTTTTCAGATTCTACATAATCCTCAATTTACCCTAATAATCCTCAATCCTCTAATATACTATGGGAAACACAATGAAATATACCCTGTTCTTAACTGATTCCTTTTGCATCACATTTTTCACACAGGCTTAGCTGTTGGCCTTTCTTTGCTAAGTAAGGGTTTCAACAAGAGGAGAAGACGGATGGCCAAACCAATCAGCTGCAGAATATGCAAAAGGTCAAAGCACTCAGCTAGCACATTGCAGGCTGCTTCAGATAAATGAAGCATAATAAATCAAATAAATCGGATAAATCAGATAACTTTCACTTTGAACAAACAAAATAAGGAAACTTGAAAGCAGTTCAAGCTGATGTTTTCTTTATGACTTGAAGTGCTACATGTATAGACCTATGGAGTGTGGAATGGGATAAAAGTCCTTTCCTACCCCATCGGGCTGAAAGAGAAGAGAGCAAAAATTAGTAGTTTGCATATGTGAGGCTGAAGGGATTCAGGCCATGTAAATTCGGATCGGTGTGTGCAAGCAGCGAAAAGTCGTTAACTTTGGGTACATCTGTAACATTCTTCTTCGTAGGGGTTTTGAATGAGGGGCTTGTAGAAACGCAGCCTCTTTAGTGCGCCCTTTTGTCCCAGACAAGAAAAACAGCAAAGCTGAAGGGAGCCAAGTGCTTCAGTTCCGCTGTTGTCACAGTCTCTGCTCATGATCTCCAACACCAATGGGCCTACATTGCCTAAAGTGTGGTAGAGCCCAGGATTTGATGTTTTGCTGGGCAGTGCTCGGGGGTCCCTGCCCATGATGGAGGTACTTCACTCATGTTTGCAGGACACTGTGGATGGCACCATGCACAGCAAGGATAGCGGCGGTGGTGCCAAACCGCTGGCACCACTGGGCCAGCAGGGCTGGCTTTCCTGCAGGTACAAACTCCGTGTTTGTAACAGAGAAGACTGTTAGTGGTGCTTAGAGGAACTGTTTGGTTTCCCAATACTCCCAAACCAGTGTGTGGGCTAATTTTAAGTGGATCTGTTACTTTCAGGCTTATCTTTAGTTGCTGCTGGGCTTGACTTGGCAGAAGAAAAATAAATCCAAGCTATTCTTATTACACTGTCTTGAATACCAATCATATTTTCATTCCACCTAGCCAACTTGAGTAGAAGATAAATTGGTGGCCTATTTCCTCTTTCTCTTCCAAAATAACGGAGAGTGGTAAGCTGAGACCTCGTGGACAGGAACCTGTGGTGCCTCTGCTTCATAGCCAGCTATGAAGAGAAGACAATAACCCTGCTCTGAAAGGGACGTAACCTGACAGATGTGGTCTTCATTTCCATTTCCACCATAGGTCACTTGTGTGGATTTGGAAGAAATAAAAGCTGGGTATTTAGTGAAATATGTCCATAACCTGTGAAGGGTCTTCGGCTCAGACCATGTGAGAATGGGTACAGTTTGCACAATGCACTCACACTCATCTTCTTGCTACAGAAGTTTTTCCTTCCCCCAGATACAACGAATGACATGGGAAATGGCAAAAAGAAACAGTCCTTCCTTGCTTTCCTGCAGGAGCAGAGTCAGATTGATGTGATGCAGGCACATGCTTGCAGGGATTTCTGTAGCTCCCACTCAAGGTAACGTGGAGGGAGACCTTATTTTGTTAACTTTGAAGAAGGAACTGTGCCCAGTGATACAAACATGAAATTTTCTGAGTAACACAAACATCCAGAGTTTGGAGAACAGCTATATTGACCTGCAGTGCGATATACTGGAATGCTTTAAGATGAATAAAAGAAAAAGAATCAGAGCAAAGCAGGAAGGTTTAGTAACTGAAACCAGACAGTTATGCAGGACAAACCTGTTCTTTCTGCTGTTTAGTTCGACATTTGGAACAATGGTCACTCTCTGTGCTTTGAGAAAACTGTACTGGAGAAAAAATGAGGTAGGCAATTTAGATAAAACATTGCTTTTTGGTGATGTCAGTTTACAACAGACCTTACTAATTCCAGGAACCCTTTATTATTTGTAAATCCATCTGTAAACCTCACCAAGTTCCCAGCAATGGCCTATGGCATCAAAGCATTTTTGCAATTCTGGTCTCTAAAGACACCTGGTGGAAAAGTGTGCCATTGAAGGAAACGGGAGGGGAAAAATAGCAGGAGAAAAGCCCTCCTCATCATATGGGAAAGTATGTAGTTGAAGTGAAACTCCAGCTACAATTTTAATTGCTGGTAAGCAGTGGAGGCAATGGAGCTGCAATGCTCTACCCTGTTAAGACCCCAAGCTTAACGCTGGGTTGATCTGATTCACTGAAGGGTGAGAAATGCAGTGTGCTGTACTGCTTGCAACAGAGTGATTGACTTCAGAACAGTACACACAGCACAGCTGTTCCAAGCTGCTCCAAGCAGTTAAGATTTAAACCCTGCTTGTTAGTTTTATACTGCTGACCAATGACTGAATGGAGGTGCAGACCAGAGGTGACTTTAGTTAGGTAATCGCATTGGGTAAATGAGCTTCAGGCTGTGTTTTCTAGCAAATTTAGGCTTAGAATAAATTATACTCATTTGAAAAATCACAGGCCCTGTTGCAGCTGCAGTTTGCATCCCATACAGATACAAAAATACATGTGGAGTTAATCCAATGGTACTTAGATGCCTTCCTGAAGCGTGTGCCCACAGCAGCTGCTTGGTCATCCAGACACCTGCTGTTCCTCATGGACATGTCCCATCCTGCAGCCATTCAGTTCTTGGACATCGCCAGATGGATGCACCAACTGGGAGTCATGAAAGCAGCACCCTTTTAAAAGGAAGGAAAAACTTTCCTCTGTTTTGGCATCATATTTCCTTGCAATAACTGATTATTCTTCTCATTTGGGGCACTGAACAATGGCATACTTCTGTTTACCTGGATGAAGTTTGTCTTCTTTCATACTGCTCCAGATGAGGAGGGAATTAGGCTTCTGGCTTTTAGCAGCTTTGTGGCTTCCTAAAGTGCACTGTGCCAAATAAACCTTCTCATTCTCTCAGTATTGAAGCAAGATGAGTCCTGAGAAGCTACATTAACATCCTGACAATTGAATTGGATATTATCTGTATGTAAATGCATTCATTCATAACAGAGGAAAATCTCAAATTTCAGCATCGAAGGATACTTCATTTTTAAATTCCACAAATTCTTATTCCTTCCTGCCAGCAAATCAACTGCTCAGTGGTTCACTGCAAATGAAAGATTTTATTTGATTCCTGGCTCAAATACTTGTGCTGGAAACATCCTTGGTACTTATTAGAACCTGCTGAATCTTAAAAACACTTTGCTGAGAGAAAGGACTTAAATACATCATCAGGCAAACATCCCAGCTGCTTGCCTCATGAGAGGATTAAAGATGACAATTCGTCAAGGGTGTGATGACTATGTTCCTTACATCACATTTACTCTCATGCATCTGTTACATGGATTCCTGTTTTTTTTTCTCAAGACACAACAATCTGTTATGCAACAAATGTCCACATGTACACAACCGTATGAAGACTTGTACTCAACAGCGAGGCAAGAAGACAAATCACAGAATCACAGAATCACAGAATCACAGAATGTTAGAGATTGGAAGGGACCTCGAAAGATCATCCAGTCCAATCTGCCTGCCGAAGCAGGAACACCTAGAGCAGATCGCACAGGAATGCATCCAGGTGAGTTTTGAATGTCCCCAGAGAAGGAGACTCCACAACCTCTCTGGGCAGCCTGTTCCAGTGCTCTGTCACCCTCACTGTGAAGAAATTTCTCCTCATATTTAAGCGGAACCTCCTATGTTCCAGCTTGCACCCATTGCCCCTTGTCCTGTCACTGGATGTCACAGCGAAGAGCCTGGCTCCATCCTCCTGACACCCACCCCTTACATATTTATAAACATTAATGAGGTCACCCCTCAGTCTCCTCTTCTCTAAGCTGAAGAGACCCAGCTCCCTCAGCCTTTCCTCATCAGGGAGATGCTCCACTCCCTGAATCATCTTGGTGGCTCTGCGCTGGACCCTCTCCAGCAGTTCCCTGTCCTTCTTGAACTGAGGGGCCCAGAACTGGACACAATACTCCAGATGCGGTCTCCCCAGGGCAGAGTAGAGGGGGAGGAGAACCTCTCTCGACCTACTAACCACACCCCTTCTAATACACCCCAGGATGCCATTGGCCTTCTTGGCCACGAGGGCACAGTGCTGGCTCATGGTCATCCTGCTGTCCACCAGGACCCCCAGGTCCCTTTCCCCTACGCTGCTCTCCAAATCCATGTTTGATGTTTCTGTGAGATGAATTACTCAATTTTTCCTAACCTCTGCAAGCTGGTGTGTTGTACCTGTGTGGACACAAATGCCAAACACCTGTTACTGTTTCAGGAGCTGTGGCTAGCAGCTTGATCCTACCACAGCTGCATCTAGACGGAGTCAAAAGCAAGAAAATGAATGTGCTGCTGAAATATGAAATAGTAGCATAGAATTGTAACCTTAGAAGGATTAAAAGTAAACCTATCTCAGTTACTAGTGAGAAACCCTATAAAAATATCAGTTTCTCTTCCAAAAAGTTTTTAAAAAAAAAAAAAAATTGTACCATCATTTTCTGCTGGACACTTAACGCTTCAAGTCTTGCAGAACTCTGTTCGGTTTCTCCACCACTTTTACTCCTTTCACCTCCAATCTGGCAAGCACATTATGTGAAAGAAATGGCTTCATCTCCTTATTTTTAAGAGTTGTTATGTAAGAATTCCCTTTCTCTCTGACAAAGCTTTACTGTATCCTCCTCTTTAAGCCACCTTCTCCATAACGTAAGAGCCAATCTGTTAGCTGATTCTTTAGCTTTGTGCTGGAGACCAGAGAAAACTATTCAGGAAGTCTCAGATGGCATAAAAGTTACTGGATGAAAAGAAATATTTGACTTTTGATACTGCTGCTATAAAATTATTGGGATTAACATAGTTATTTATTATTACTTAACCAATGGCTATTTAGTCCTTAACCACATTCCTGTGAGGCAGGTAGGTGAACGCAAGTGAGAAAGACACTTTGCAAGATCCGTCCAGAGCTAGGCACGTCAGTGGCAGAGCCTAGCTTTGTAATTCCTGCCGGTCTTCTCAACAGGCCGTTAAAAAACATTTGTTTTCTTTCCTATGTGAAAGGAGCAACATCCTCTTCTTCTCTGAGAAAGGAATAGGAAGAGGATGTATCAGCTCACATTTTCCTAAACAAGAGCAGAAAGAGGCCAGTAACTGAGAGAAGGATGGCAATTCCCTCTGGATGATTTTTAAAAATTCTAGGTAACTCCCATGAGCATACCAATACAAGTTTCCAGTGTTGCCTGTACCTAAAGAGGTATGCACAATGCCTGCTCACAAAATGAAAATTAAGATACAGAAATCATCGGGTTTCTACAGTACACTAAAACAACATGGTAGGACAGCATTTGTACTTTCACTGCACGTTCATCTGCAACCAAGTCCACCAGCAGATTATTAATTTGTACTGAAATGAAACTCCATTGGAAAAAAATTTGGCTTTCCTGAAACCCTTTGTCTCATCAATGGCAGCAGTATTTTATCTATATTGATTGAATGCACAGGAGCCTGCTTTTTAATTCTCAGTTAAAAATACAAAATATTTCATATTTCAATGTCGTGTGAACTAGAACATTCAAATGAACAACATCTTCTAGGCCCACTTCACAAGTGGCATTTGGACTTTGATTTTGTCATAGAAGATTGATTTCCTCTTTCAGGTGCATCAAACACTTTTGAAAATTTCAGTCTAATCCAGTCTAATGATTCCATCTTCACTTTAGCAAATTTTGCAGGAAAGCATGGCTGACAAAGCCAAGTCACTTAATAACAGCAACAATAATCCTTTTGTCACCTTAGCATCAGCAGGTCTGATAGATGCATTTCCAAAAGCACCCGGTGATTTGAGACATAGTCTGAGGTTGGCTATTCAGGATCCTCATTTCCAGATAGTACGCAGCATAAGCAACTAGAGAAGTTTGTTATGGTACTGACATGGAAGTTGGGTGCTCAGAGGAATTTCCAAAATCACAGTGTTTTGCAGCTTAGGCCTAGACATTGATGCCTTTATGTTTGCTCACTTTTAGCTGCTCTGCAGAGAGACTCATATTTGCAAAGCGGAAACTTTATCAATTCATATGCGCATATCATATGGGTCAACGGTGGCTGGCTGAAATAAATTCCTTGCAACAAGGAGGAATTACTCTCCTTCCATGTAAGCACAGGCAGCTCTTCTGCTGGAACAACACTTCATGTGCTCCACTATCTTAATTTGAGCAAAGCAGAACAGAGCCATCCCCAGTCAATGGATGCCTATGAAAATCGTGCCTCCACTATTTAAAGCTTGCCAGTGTCTCAGAAGATAAGATTGCTGTCTTGAGTTTATTTTGAACCTGACCTAAATCACATGAGGGACAAGTCTGGGACCTCAGCTTGGGTCTCCCAGCCCCCATGAGAGGAGCACCCTGCACTGCAGCAGTGGAGGAAGCCCAGGAGAAAGCCCTGGACCTGTCCCCAGAGCCTCAGACCGAGGACCACTGCCTCTGAAAATACTGGGAGTCTTCTGGCCGATTTGGGGAGCAGGCTCCTTTGGCGTCTCTGAGCACTTTGTGCATTTCAGGCTGTTGCTTCTTCCTTCACTTTGAGGCAGATGGTGCTCCTCCCAAATCCCACACTGAGGGGACGACATGCCAGAAAGAGCATGATATTTTCCTCTTCCCTGTGTCTTTACCGAGAAGGAGACAACTTGGCCGATAATGCTTTCCAAAGATGATATAACGTTACCTCGGGGAGGCTGTGCCCCACGTCCTGCTAGGACTCTGTCCCACCGCTTCAGTCTGGAGCACGCGCTGGCTCGTTGCTCCATGGTATACATTGAGTTCCTTCCAGCAGGAGTTTTACAGCAAGCAGACAGTTGCTTTAAATTAGAAAAGCTGGCAGCTGTCCGAGGAAAAGAGTGGGAGCTTATTTAGCTGAGACAGACAGTTACAGAGCTCAATACAAGAGCATCAAGCTTCAAATAAGTTTTAATGAAGTACATTATCTGTCATC
Source organism: Alectura lathami (assembly GCA_013399715.1). Lineage (NCBI taxonomy): Eukaryota > Metazoa > Chordata > Aves > Galliformes > Megapodiidae > Alectura > Alectura lathami. The sequence goes on along the minus strand of VXAV01011286.1, from coordinate 75,921 downwards.
GAGGCGTTCGGATTGGCTTTAACGGATTTCGAATCACCAAAAATTACCTGTTGGCTTGAATTTACAGCTTCTACAGCACGACCCAAAAGAAGCCTGTTGCTTTTCCTGAAAAAATCTGGTGTCCTCCACTCGAGCATAAAGGTAAGTTGTAACTGATTCTACTTTGCTATTCTGACTTCTCCAAAATGCATTTAAAGAGGGGAACACACCTTTCAGAAAAATGCAAACTTTTGCAGGGATACACATGATTCCATTAAAAATCTGCTGTAGCAGGGCTTCTGTGGAATCTGTTTCTGTATCTTGTAAGAAAAATACTTTGACATGTATGCATGTAACCTTCCCATCAGAATGTCACCAGACAGATTTTTAAAAAGTGAAAGACACAATTTTGTTGTAAAAGATTATTTATAGAAGCCTACGTTTCAGAGGGCTGAGGGTGATTTAATTGCTTAAAATCTATTAAATATTTCTTTCTGTTTAGCTTTAATCTTAAGTTCCATCAACCCAAAATAGAGATTATAGCTTTTTCCCTTGTGAATGATTCCAGCATCATTCCAAGTATTTAACCTTTGTTGCTATGGTTTCATAGAAATTTGTTTTGCAAGAAAATCTGTAAATACTGAATAAATCATTTTGATTCAGGGTTGTGCTGTTACAAAGTTACTCGCCTGAATATAACTTATTAAACTCTCACAAAAATATCCATTTGTTATTTTGCTGGGACATTTATTCTGATGTGGTTTTCCTTCCCAAGGTCTTTTAACTTCTTGTACTTTCACTGCTACTGGCAGCATGCTTTGTGGCTATGTGCTACAAACTGGGGAGAGAGTGGATGTTGCTAAACAGAGTGTAAGTGATTGAACACAACCATGGTCTGAGTAGGTGAGAGTGGATAAGCAGTTTCTTGCTCTTTTTTTCCCCTGGGTCTCTACTTACCATTATTCAGATGGGGCTGAGGCAATGCTTGCTTGCATGCCAGCTGCCCAAAACATGATACTCACAATGGTGGCTAGTTTCTCTAACCCACTCACTTTCAAGGAAATGATGAAGATTTTCAGGCTGATGAAGTTTTAGGAAAATATGGGTGTGAGCACAGCATTACCCACAGCGCTTGGAGTTGTGCAACCTATGGAAATTTGCTATTACCAGCTCTAGTGATGGATGGAGAAACAGCAACCTGCTTCAGAAATCACACAGCCATCGTGTTGTACAGCATGGTGCAACCGCCTGCTCCCTGATCTGCCTGACTTGGGACAGTTTCAGCTGTGCTGATGGAGCAGATTGTCCCTTTCAGAGCAGGAGGAAATGCAGGGCTGCTCCACGGAACAGCCCAGCCCATCCAGGAGGCTGCGTCCCCATGGCCATGCTCCACCTAACAAATCTGTTTAAGAGCAGAGAAACACTGAGTGGGGAGGGCAGGGGAAATGATGTGGAAAAGCTGTACGGAACACAGAGGTGCTGATAAGCCTGGTCCACTGGAAAGAAGGAAATCCTGAAAGTCTGCTTCCCTTTGGGAGCCCCTGGGTTAAGTCTTGTGCCAAATGGGAACCCCGCTATCGCCATCCTTGCTGAGCTGTGGGTAGTAGGCAGGGCCAGAGGTCCCAACACACATCTCTTGGGAAAGGGCTATGTGGCACAGGGTCTGGGAAGTTCATTCCCTTTCCTCAGTGGCTGCCTACTCCATGTCCTTCCTCCACAACACCCCACCAACCTGATGGGTAGGTGAGGGTGAAGGCGATGAAGCCTGGTCCTCTTCCCCTCTGCTTAGTGACACAGAAAATAAGGGAGTTCCTGAAGCCATAGGAAGTAATGCAAATACAAAGAACCTGGTGTTCGTATTATTTCACCTTCTCTTTCATATCCACACTTCACTGCAACAAATACATACGGTGCGTTAACAGCTGCAAGGTGAGAACGTGGATGGAAATCCACAGAGAATCAGTATCCTGAGGGCTGGAATGAGTGTTCTGTTCAGTGTGATGGAGCTGACATATCCTTAACTCTGTGATGTGTCCACTCGTGGGTCTGTCCCATGTGCTGGAAAGCCTAATGGCCAGGGTCCTTAAACTGATGCTACAGCAACATTACACATCCTGTCATTGCAGGCCCAGGTAAAATCCATGATCCCAGAGAGACACATTGCACATGATGAAATGCGGATTTAGAGAAGCCAGAAAAAATTAACCTTAGATCTGACCTTCTGATTCCTACAGGTTTCTTGTCACAGGTACAAGAAAAGTCAAACTCCATTTTAAGTGCTGATGTGGATTTTTTGTTAGTCAAAAGGACAGCAAAGCAATTCTGTGATTGCCTTGGCAGAAAACTCTAGACGCTCAGTAGGCTTGGTTTTTTTTGTGATCAGACAGGGAAAATAAAGGCTGCAAGTGAGAAAAGTACTGGGCATATTTACATTTTAGTGACAGGCATTAGGCTGCAACTGTCAGCAAAAGGTTTTCATTTCTGCTCATAAGCTCTCTAAATTAAGAGGTGCAGATCAATAGTGTCATTTCTCTTTCAGGCTGAAGAAGAAATCCAGATTAGTCCAATTTCACAATGCTGAAGTAAAATGTTCAGGTTCTCCATATATTAGGATTTAGTTTTTATTTTGGATAAAGCATTGTGGATCTTGTTTTGGATGTGCAGCTCAAATATTGCATGCAGACTGGAAAGCTCAGAGTAATGAAGGCAGCACTGCAAAGGACCTGACTCAAGCCTTCAGAGATATTTTACATTTTCACTAAATGTAGAGCAGGAGAGGATAGAGTTATATGATTAAACAGTCTACACATTTCTGTCAGGTGTAAGCGGTGGGAAGGGCAGAACTGTTAAGTATAAATCCAGATCTTATTACAAATCATAATGGGATCAGTTTTAAAGGGAAATACGAGGCTGTGCATAATGGGAAAACACTCCTGGCAGTGAGAGGTGTATGATTATAAAACAATCTGATGGAAAGAGGGGAAAAGCTTCAGTGCCTGAGATGTTTCACTTTGTCTAGGGCGAACCTAGAAGGAGTCTGAGGGGAGCAATCTTTCCTAGGCTGCTAGATGTGAGAGTCCATATGTTGTGCTGGCTTAAATTTATTGGCTTGTGATCAGTCTATCTACTGGATTTGTCTTCCTCATCTGTGTAGTGTCTCTCAGCCCCAAGTGCAGTGCAGCTTACAGAAGGGGAGGCCAAATCTCAAACAAGATTTAATTGAGATAGTTGGCTGTGTTTGGACACCATCAGGCCACCCATCCTATTTGCAGCCTATGTTCTCCCCTCCCTCTTTGGAGAGACCTCAAACCCAAAATCAGACACCCTGCTACAAACAGGAACATCTGGCAAGAGTCTGAGATTAAAGCAGGGGAAGGAAGGGAACCGTTCCATAATGGGAAGCTTTTTAGGATGTATTGCAATTCATGCACTCTGTTTTATTTCTCTTAGTTTTTGCTACATTCTTTCAAAAAATATCTTTTCTTTCAGGAATGGAGAGGGTATTAATAAGGAAACAGGACCTGAAATGTAGTTTAAAAAATGTGCAGTAAAAACAGGGAGTGACACTGCTGTGAAAACATGAAGGGCTCAAAGGGCAGAGCTAAAGAGGTGTGTGTCAAGCTTGTGCACCCCACCTCTTTCTTTTTGTCCAGTGGGCCTCGTCACTGGCTCCAGGCTCGTGTGGGGGACCTGATCTGGGAGCTGCTGAGTGCGACCTCCCATTTCTTTACACTTTGAGGGAAAAAAGAAAAAAAACACTCTTTGCTGGATTGGTCCAGGAAAACTCTCCCTTTTCTTGGAGGGAGAAGCTCCCTCCTGCTGGAACACGTCTTCTGTTCCCGCTAGCTGTTAGGACTGAAGACCAAAAGTCCTTTCCCTTTTCAGCAGTCCATAAAAACTTGATGTTACGCCAGTCTTGCTAGCCTGCACTAATGTGCCTGCATAACTCTGGTCTCCTGTGCTTTGATATACTTGGGGACTGATCCCACCCCCTGACACATCCAGACTGTTGTTTCAAGTCCTTTTTCACATACAATTTCTTTTCACTGTCACTAAACAGTGGGTTTTTTGGGACTTAACAGAGAAACACATAGGTTACTTTTTGCATCCATTGCTCACTCCAGACACCATGTCAATATTTTGTTACAGAGCAATTGGCTGCTTTGAGACTTTCTGAAGTCCAGCTCTGCATGGATATGCTCTGTAGGTTACCTGCCAGAGCCCATCCTTTTTTGGCCCTAAATACCAAGAACAGCCTTTGATCACAGCCTAATGTTAGAAACTCTCCCAGTTCCGCATGTTTTTTCTTGTCTCCAATGATCCTTCAAATCCTCTATTCTTTTCCTCTTGTAAATTGCCTATCTGGTATTCTTCTTTTTGTAGTCCTTCCATTTTCCTGGTGCCTCTGCATGCTTATGCAGGGGTTCCCCCTTTACCATTTGCTCAAGGGTGCTCTGGAGGGGTCCTGCTGGAATCCACTTCTCCTTGAAGCGATGGTGGTCACTGGGCCACTCTGTAACCCCTGCTCCAACAACATGGGAAGGCCATGTCCCTCTCAAGCCTTCAGGTGGCTGACTTCCTGATGGCTGGGAGGAAGACTCAGGCTGCTGTGGCATCTCTGAGTTGCTGTTGTTGTTATTCAGTGCAAGAGTTCCTGCTAGAAGGTGGCCACACATTTCTCGAGCACCACATTTTACGTGGGGCAGCAAGAAGTCATTCCAGAGAGAAGCAGTGATTTTGGGGTGGGAACAGTATGGTCTATGCTCCAGCAAAGCAATTCCCTTGGCCTGGAGTGCAGGTCATATAGCTCCCACTAACATCCTGGAGGAAGGAAATTTTCACTTCCCTCTCCAGCATAAAAGGAAAATAAAATAAATAACTAAATAAAAGGAATATCCTCTTCAACGTTATTTCATTACCTGAATATATGTCTGAATGCCCGATGTAGGAATGCAAAGGTCAAGTTCTCCCGAGTGTATTACAGCATTTAACGGTGCAGCATGGGCAGTCAGACAGAGGAACACAGCTTAGGCAGGACAAGCAGGGCCAGTGGTTCTGGCCAGTGGTGAAACAGGTCGTCACACCTGCCTCTCGTCATCCTCCATCCTGCACTCCCCAAGAGCAGGTTTCCCGAGAGGGACTGGGCCTCTGCTTCATACCTGGGTATGAATATACCATCAGTCTATCTACTGATACCGTCAGAGCTGTGAGATGGCCCTGCACCAACAGAGAGGTTTTTGTTTCTCTAGAAGAGTATCAGCAACATTTTACCATATTTTAAGATTTATAGTGGGGTTACACTGCTTTACATAAGAGTGGGGGCTTTGGAGGCTGCATTTTTAGAGAAAAAAGACCACAAGTGGCCGTCGGTATCTCAAGGAGAATGGAGTTTCCTCTGCATGACTGAATAGGATGGCTCCCTGCATGCATCTCAGCTGTAGTTTTGTAGCCTTCTTTAGGCAGAACTGAGATTCAAAACTCCTATGCCTGGCATTTCTCAGGCAGAAATAAATTCACATTGCATCACACCTCAGTCATGCCTCCTGAACCTTCAGGAGGTGCCTGGCTCATCATTTCTGTACTGTACAGCCAACATGCAGTGACTCTGCCGGGGTTTTCTTGCACTGACAGAGAGAATATCTTGCTCTGAAAGATCCAACCCATTATTTGAAAACCTTGGCTAAATGGCTAAATGCATATAACCCTCAAACCTATCTGGAGAAGATAGCCAGACACAAAAAGAAGGCATCTTGGGAGCAGAAGCTGTCTGTTAGGAACCTCCTGGCATCTTGGTTTCTCCCTTTCTCCAGATGTGCTCTGTCCTTGCAGCATGGGGCTGTAGTCTGAAAGATCTGAGTATCAAAAACTGGAGCAAAAGCCTGACCCATGTGTGTAAAATATCTGGTTCTGCAGTCCTAGTAAAACTCTGCAGTGAGATCCAGGCCCCTTCAGAGGGGCCACACAAGGGAATGCAAGGATCAGGTTCATCAGGGTGCAGCCCTGTGTATGCCCAGATTATGTTTGGGTTGCTGCATCTGGTAGGATTTAGCCCGAGTTTTCCACTTCTGCACACAGTGGCTCACACCAAGGAGGGCTGTTTTCATACCTCCTTCATGAGGTGAAAGCCCATGCAAATGCTTTGACACAGTGCCCCTCCCAGCCATTTTCAGCCTGTCTCAGTGATCTGGAAGTTGTATCACCTCTGTGGAGAGATGCCGGGGTTGTAAAACATCTCAGTTCCCTAAACTGGCACCCTTTCTTTCAGCAGAAGAGATGGCGGGACTGCGCTCTCTGCGCGCTCTCACTGCCATTGCTCCTCGCGCTTGAATGACCTCTGCGGTTATTCTGGAACAAGGGCTGGATTCCTTGCGATTAAGACTAGATGATCCCATAGCAGAAACAATTTTGCTCGCAGGGAAGAATTGCCAAGATACCCTTAAAAGGCAGGATCTGCCTAGCACACGCTGCTGGAAACCTTCACCGCCGCTCCGGCCTGCCTCAGCCACCAGCCGGGCCCAGCCCTGCAGCAGCCGTGGGCCTTCCCCGCCCTGTGCAGTAGGGAGAGGCCTCATCCTCCCGGCTCTCCTGGTCAGAAATCGACAGGACCGTGCCCAGAGGCACCAAATCCCCTCCAGCATCCCAGCAGCTTGCCCGGTGTGTTTGCTGTACGTGCCTCCTTCCCAGTGTCAGCGGAAGCAGATGTTTCTAATTTATCATTAAAAACAAACAACTTAATCCCAAAAATATGCAGCAGCGGGGGGATTGCGGGGGGTGGGTGGACTCCCACTTAAAGCTGATTTATAAATTGGATAATTAGTGCTAATTTATCCATGAATGAAGCAAATGAGTGTCAGATATTGTTACCAGTGCTTCCTCCTTGTAATTTTTTGCAAGCCCTTGGAATTGCTAAATGTCCAAGGTCTTTTAAACCTGTGGTAATGAAACACTTTCCTGTTATGCCGGCCAAAAGTGCCTGGCACCACTTCCTTTAATCAGCAACTATAATATTTGTCTATTTAGGTCTTCAGAATGTTATTTATGTATAACAGACACTGCAGCCCTCTGTCTTGTGCATGCCAAGCCAGGCCTGAATGAAGGCTCCAGCGCACAACCCTGCTCGCTCCTGAAGACGTTATTTCATCCCTGGCTGTCTGAGAACGAGCTCTGCAGCAGAACACAGTGCCCAAGCGAGACCCAGAAAATCATTGGTATCACTTGTAAAAAGAAACATGGCCAGCAGGTCAAGGAGGTGATTCTCCCCCTCAGCTCTGCTTTTATGAGACCTCACTGGAATACTGCCTCCATCTCGGGTTGGTACCAGGTCATCTTTAAGGTCCCTTCTTACCCCAAACATCGCATGATTCTGTGATAATGTAGCAGGCCTCAGCTAGCCTCAGAGAGCCTGAGCACGTGCACATATACTGAGCCGTCCAGCCTGCAAACAATATATGTGCCCTGCTTCTGCTGACACCTACTTAACACCACCAGTTCCTACTACTTGAAGTTTGTGTTCTTATTCATTAAAAAAGGCTCTTTTCCAAGCAGCTTGGCACCTAGCCACACCATGTCTATCATGCACAGGCAGCATTGAAGTAACAGCAATGCAGTAGCAATAAAAAGACCTTGAGAGCTCCTGGGGACACAACAGCAACATTAGCCTAGTTATGCAGAAAGGCTTTATTAGTGGGCTGCTACCAAGGCCTCTGTGCCTTGACCATCTGCAAAAATTGCTGCACTCAGCAAAGATCATGAGACCTTACAGCCTGTCCAGCCCCAACCCCCTGCCATGGGCTGGTTGCCACCCACTGCATCAGGCTGCCCAGGGCCCATCCAACCTGGCCTTGAGCACCTCCAGGGATGTGGCACCGACAGCTTCTCTGGGCAGCCTGTGCTAGGGCCTCACCACCCTCTGAATGAACAATTTCCTCTTAATATTACTCCTGGCCTGGGCCCCAGGCCAGGATGCAGCACTGCAGGTGGGTCCTCATGAAGGCAGAGCAGAGAGGGACAATCACCTCCCTCTCCCTGCTGGCCACCCCTCTCTTGATGCAGCCCAGGACACAGTTGGCCTTCTGGGCTGCTGGTGCACACTACTGACTCATGTCCAGCTCTTTGTCCACCAGAACACCCAAGTCCTTCTCCAGAGGGCTGCTCTCAATTAGTTTTGTACACATGTCTGGGATTGTCCCGACCAAAGTGCAGCACTTTGCACTTGCAAATGCTGAACCTCATTGTGTTTACATTAGCCAAAGTTTCAAGCCTGTCCAGGTCCCTCTGGATGGCATCCCTTCCTTCTGTTGTATCAACTGCACCACTCAGTGTTATCTGCAAACTTGCTGAGGGTGCACTCAATCCCACTGTCTATGTCATTGATAAAAATGTTAAAGAGCATCAGTCCCAAGACAGATCACCTTCTCATCTTGCATGTGCCTGAACATAAATTCCAGGAGGATCTGTTCCATGCACATGTGCTAAAAATACAGTAACACTGTTCAGTTAGGTGTCTTCTCCCAGTCAGTACTGCAGTGCACCCCATTCCTGTTGTGCCAGTGCCTTTGCTGCAGCAAAGGACCCTGTGTCACAAGCTGTCCCCTCTGGCACTCTTGCACACCAGAATAAGCTCCAGCAGCCCCATGCAAGTTGGTGCATGTACTGCAGCCAGGGAACGGCACACTGCTTTTGGAAATTTTGTTTTTCAGGTTTAATAATCAGTTGCAGAGTGGATTGAAAGCAAATGCTATTCACCTCTTTTTTTCTGGGGACACAGGAAATCAAACCTTATCCTGGAATGGTGGTAAGGCTGTAGGGTGATATTGCAATGACCAGCACTCTTCTCAGCAATCTCTTCTGCTGTGAGCAGTGTCTCTGATGTTTTGAAACACTTAGTCTTCAATAGCCTCTGATGGAGTAGCAGTAGTTAAAATCAGTTTTGCTTTCAAGTGAAGGTAAGCCCCACAATGAAAGTGTGAGACTGTCCCTGCCTTCAAGCATCTACAGTCTTCATCCATGTTTTCTGACCTCTAAAAGGCAAGGCAACTTATTGCAGAATCCTTTCTGACCCTCAAATAGAAGATTACATTGCTTCTGATGTGCAGGTTCAGGACATTTTTATATGCTTGAGATTTGCTTCTGATGTATTTTAATGGTATGTGTTGTCTACATTCTTAAATTATATACTCTGTGAAGCATTCAAAAACAAATGTTCAGCCCCTATAGGTTCTGGTAAAAGCCTGAAGGATGAGTTTTGATGTAGATATAAAGCCATGGTAGCTGTCAGGTTTGAGTCATCTTTGAGTGGCACCCACATGATCAGAAAGAGAATTTGTATTCACATGCTTCTGCACATTTTTGAGCCAGAACTTCAGCTGGCGTCAATTAATTATGCTGCTTTTGCAGTCCATGCAGCTGTACCAATTTATGTCAGCTCAAGATCTGGCCAGTCAGGTTTCAAGACTGAGAAGTTGTATCGACAAGGTAGGTTTAAAAGAGATGCCAGAATTCTTCCTTTTTAATGTGTAATTTAAAGCCTCATCAGGAATTTGCAACTCTTGAGTTCTTGCCCATTATTCGCTAGTTCATATACTAGCTGAGACCAGATGTTTGAGTGGCGTTAGCATTTCACTGTAAGTGAGATATAACTGCAGTCCTGATTTTGCTGACTTGGCAAGCCTGAGGAGGTAAACTGAGCATGGTTTTGAAGACAGGGGGGTGGTAGTACGGGGCCTCAACATATGGGTTGCAAAGAACCTTAACTGGATAGCTCCAGGAAGCAGACCAAGTCTAGCACAGGCCAGTGAATCCTGCTATATATTGTTTTTTCTCTAGAAGCAATATATTGTTGCATAGCTACATGTAATTTATTTATATATTGGAGGAAGCCCTGCACAAATATGTTATTCATATTCACCAAAAGCGAGATGTGAAATTGAAGTGAGAAGGTCATGCATAAATAATTATTTAAATGCTTTCATTTTAGTTCTTGTATTTCAAGACAATACTATCTTGTCTTTCAGTTCTTTACAAGCCCTCCTTATGTAGGAATAGAATTTCAAAATAGAAATTGATTCCAGATGTCTTAAGTGTATTTTTCCAGGCCTGCAATTTCAACAAGTTGCAGCAATACTCACCTTCATATAGTTTTTGATCATTATAGTATGAATTCTCACTGACAGGAGTGGAGATCATGGGAGCCCTTCCTGGTTTTCAACACCAGCTTTTACTAACTTGGATTCCATTCCAGATTGTCAGATGTGCTGTGTGTTAAGGAAAATCACTCATTTGATGATGCGTAGTACAGCTGCCTACCACATGTACAGCAGCAGCATTAGCACTTTTCAGGTTTCCCCCGCTTTCAGCTCCAGTTCTGGAATCCATTACACAGCTAGCATCTTGCTGTTACTTTGCCCCTTGCCTCAGAAAATGCTCCATAATCGCAGGCTGGCTTACACACTTCCTCTAGCCTGTAAATTTAAGAAATGAGATGAATACTCAGTTTCTTGCTCTGCACAGACTATGTGACCCTTGTGTCATCCTTGTGCCCCAGATCCACACCTGCAGAATACTATTTTTTGGTTTCCATGTCAGATAAGTATAATCAAATGATCAGATACTGCAATAACTAAGAGTTTGTAATTACCTGGGAAAAGGTATGCAAAATCCCTCTGGATCATAATCATTGTCAGGTACCACTTGATCTCAGTGGTAGTGCGGGTCAGCTGCGCTGTTTGGGAAGGGCTGACTGGCTTGGATATAGTTCGGTCCACATGCTGTGTGTCTTAGCACGTGGACCCGAACTGAAAAAACAGAAATTCTCAACAGTGGTGAGCCAGGGTTCTGGCTGACTGCAAGCTGAACGCAAGTCAGCAGTGTTGTCTGGCAGCCCAAAGGGCCAACCGTGCCCTGGGGTGCTCAGGCCCAGCACTGCCAGCCAGGCGAGGGCAGGGATTGTCCCGCTGTGCTCTGCCTGGTGCAGCCTCACCTCGAGCACTGGATGCAGGTTTGGGTGCCACAACATAAGAAAGTCATAAAGCTATTAGAGTGCATCCAAAGGAGGGCTGTGAAGATGGAGAAGGGTTGGGAGGGCAAGGTGTGTAAGGAGTGGTTGAGGCCCCTTGGTTTGTTTAGCCTGGAGAAGAGGAAGCCCTACAAATCTCAGACTTTTCTGTATGCGTTACAGCTTCTGGAGTCCTGGCCAAGCTTCTACTTGCAACTGCAGTTATAACTGTGACCCTTAGTTTGTGAAATGTTTTCTTAATTCCTATGCCAACTCATGTCTGTGAATCCATGTACAATATGCAGTAAAGCAGATGACATTTTCAGTGAGGGAACAGGCAGAGGCCACTGCTGTCTCCGGTTGTGAGACACGATTACATGCAGCCTTGGTAAAACATGTTGCCCTGACATTCCTACAGCTTCCATCACTGTGTTAGGGTTGAAACGGGCTGGGGAATGGACAGAAATGACACAGCCCACACATGCAATGCTGCAAGTGTGCTGCCTGCTGGCTTGAACATCCTCTGGGTAGTGCGAGGTCTCAGGGTCAGAAGCAGAACCATGCCTGGGGATAATTAGTGACACAAATTAATGCTGTGTACCAAAAATATCATTATGGACACAAGATTTGATCCTCAGAAGGTAGGTGTATAGTCTGTTTTTCTCAAAAGACATCACAAAGAAGGAGGTAGTAGCTCCCAAGCAGGTTTGGGAGTTTAGCCAGTTGTAAGTACAGGCAGAGAGCTGAATGGAATGCCAATGCGCCCATTCATAGGGCTGCCTTCTGCAGTCTGGGTGCGTGTGAGCAGTCCTGTGCTCCGAGCACTGTTCCTACAAACCAGGTGATAAGACCTCCGCATCATAAAATCAAGTTAAAAGAAAAAAAATCCCAGTTACTTTCTAAAAATAGAAAAGTTGAACTTGATACGGATTTGATGGGTGGACTGTTCGATGGATGAGGAACTGGTTGCTAAATCGCAGTGGTCAATGTCCGGATGGAGATCAGTGACGAGTGGTGTCCCTCAGAGGTCCATTCTGGGACTGATACTCTTTAATATCTTCAATGACATCGATAGCAGGATTGAGTGCACCCTCAGCAAGTTTGTGGATGACACCAAGCTGTGTGATACGGTCGATACACCTGAGGGACGGGATGCCACCCAGAGAGACCTAGACAGGCTGGAGCAGTGGGCCCAGGCTAACCTCATGAGCTTCAACAAAGAGAAATGCAAGGTCTTGCACCTGGGTCACGGCAACCCCCACTATCAATACAAGCTGGGGAATGCAAGGATTGAGCAGGGCCCTGCTGAAAGGGACTTGGGGGTACTGGTGGACGACAAACTGGACATGAGCCAGCAGTGTGCCCTTGCAGCCCAGAAAGCCAACCGCATCCTGGACTGCATCCAAAGAAGCGTGACCAGAAGGGCAAGGGAGGTGATCCTGCCCCTCTGCTCTGCGCTGGTGAGACCCCACCTGGAGTGCTGCGTCCAGACGGGGAGTGCTCAGCACAGGAGGGACATGGAGCTGTTGGAGCACGTCCAGAGGAGGGCCACAAAAATGATCCAAGGGGTGGAACACCTCCCCTGTGAGGACAGGCTGAGAGAGTTGGGGCTGTTCAGCCTGGAGAAGAGAAGGCTCCGGGGAGACCTGATAGCAGCCTTTCAGTATCTAAAGGGGGGCTACAAGAAAGAAGGGGACAGACTCTCTTGCAGGGTCTATTGTGATAGGACTAGGGGAAATAGTTTCAAATTGAGAGAGGGGAGATTTAGACTAGATATAAGGAAAAAGTTTTTTTACTATAAAGGTTGTGAAGCACAGGAACAGGTTGCCCAGAGACATGGTGGATGCCCTGTCCCTGGAGACCTTCAAGGTCAGGCTGGAGAGGGCTCTGGGCAACCTGATCCAGCTGTAGATGTCCCTGTTCACTGTAGGGGAGTTGGACTGGATGGCCTTTAAAGGTCCCTTCCAACCCAGACGATTCTGTGATTCTATGAACTGTGAGAAAGAGGGGAAAATAAGTGCTTGCTGACAGCCTAGCAGAGAGGGAAGAGGTCTGTCATGGTAGTTTACAATGGCTTGTGAATCAGAAACCTGTAGAGACATGAGATGTGACAACGAAATGAGTGACGGCTGTGCTAGCTCCAACCCAGATATTCCATGTTCCTGACAGCGCATCATGCCCAATCTGAGATACACATACATTCTTTAAATATTACTTCATAGTTTTAAAACATAGGTGGAGAAGGGGAAGAGAAAAGCAGCAGAAGCAGTTGAAAAGATTTGAAATGTGTTTATTGTAGACACAGAATTTCAGTTTATTGTAGACTTAGAGCTCCTTTGACATAGGAATTGAATATAAATGGAAACTAAACTGAAACTGAGGTTTCTCTCAATCAACACAATATATCACTGCTACACAGCTACAGCTGGGAGAGAGAATTTATTTACCAATAAACAACTTTGAAGTTGTACCTGTGTTTTAGAGACTTTAATAAAGTTGCAGAAATAAATAAACAAATAAATAAAAGTCGAACCTAAGTCTGAGGTTCAAAAAAAAACCTTGATAAAACAAATACAGAATGTGCAGGAGATTGTTCAAGTCCATTGGCACACAAAATTAATAACACATTAGACAAAAGATAATTTGGTCATTTTTCAAGATTCTCAAGATAGGAATGCTTACTTTTGAAAGTTTTGAGGGCTTTTTTTTAATCTTCATATTTCATAAAAGCAGGAATTTTGCATTTACTCTGCCTTAAAGTTTGATATTTGACTGTTTCCCTTTTTCCCTTGTTTGCAACTGAATACAACAGAATAAGTGATAACTGTGGTTTTCCTCCTATCTTATCTTTTTGCTACTCCTTTTATTATGCCTATTTTTTTTTTATCCTCTCCATAGAACCTCTGCCCTCATTGTCTGGGAATTGAATGACTATGTTTAAAATAATGTTTTTATTCTTGTAAATATAATTTTACAGCCTAGCAGGGAGCTGCTTTCACACTGAAAGTTTACTTTTGCCTGTTCTAGGCTACATCACTATTTTTTCATATTTGTCTAACTATTTGTTCTACTGAGAAGTTGTTCAAAAAGTTACACTTGTTACCTTATGAAGTTCAATAATTTTAAGTAGACTAAAATAAACAGGGAAAAAAATGAAGTAAACAAATCTTTCAAAAAAGGAAAAAAACTCTAAAAAAAACTCAGTTTGCTTGCCAGTAATTCAGTGCATCTATGATGTCATAAATGCTAAACTTTATTTTGGGTTACATTTTCTGGCTGAGATACGGAGATTCTCAGAAAATTGAGGTTTGAAATAGAAAGTCAGCAGTAACCTAATTTGGAATGTAGTGAACCTAAGTAGAGGGGACAGAACTGAAAGCGCTGCCACTCGGGAGTTGCGAAATGAAACAGAGAAGCATGTCATCTTTGTTTTATCCTTAAAATATGCGAACAAAATAAATGCTGGAAACATGCATTGTGTTCATTTTGCTGTGCCTCTGCTAGACACATTGTTCACATACCTTACCAATACATAACATGACATGCCACGCTTTCTGCACTCAGATTGTTCGCTCTTATGTTACCGCTCAAGTATGCATTCAGAAAACAGCCAACAGATATAGCTGATCTACTCTAGTTGTTGAGGTCAACGGCTCCTTTTTTTTTTTTTTTTTTTTTTTTTTTTTTGGACTCAGCTAAGAGGGAACTCTTTCCTCAGTAACAACAGAGAGGTTTTCTGCTTTGCAGTCTGCTGTCAGTGTGCACCACTGATATAACAATATCAGAGGATATTTTTAAAGGAAAAATCAGGAGATTATTCATCAATAAGAAGCATCAGTGTGGTCTCCAGTGCCAAAGCTACGGGGCTTTCTGCAAAGAACATCTGCATGCACTGTAATTCAGAGACTTCAGCTGCTGCAAGCTCTTGCAATTCATGTAAGTAAAGGGCTTTATTCTGCTGAAGCAAACTTCATATAGTCTCTTGCCTCATAAAAAATTCTTAGATGATCTAAACTTCAGATGAGTTTCCTCATACTAGTACTGTTGTATTATCTTGCTGTGCTCTCTTGAATAATGCATGTATGCAGGCACAATAAATAACTTACCTTTCTAGAAATGTTTTGTGCTGAGCAGTGTGAGGAGCGGGATCCATATGTGGCTCGAGCAGACTGTGCTTGCTTTTACGATCACTGCCAACTGCAGTTCTCCCTTGACAATCGGTGTGGAGAACAGCCTGATTTCTTATAGTTCTTGTCATTGTTATTTCAAGAACAATGGAAAGCCGGCAGCAAAATGCAAAACCTGTGCAAAGGAAAACAGAGCAGCAGGCTAGTTTATAAAGCACTGTTAGAGAACCCGAAACTGATGTGTAACCCCAATGTTGAACTCATCATTTTGTGGGTTTTTGTATCCCCTCTAGGGAGGTTTAAGAGGTCACAGATTATGTGACTAGCAGGAAAATTAAATGACACAATCAATATTTTCTTTGGTTCATAAAAATTCATCTTGTTGATATTTAAATTAGTCACTTTCTCTATGGTTATTTGGGGTTTATTGCAGAGGATGAATCAGCTTTCTCTTATCTTCACAATGTGATTTAAGATCACAAAGTATTTCCTTGTTCTCTATTCAGTTTTTGTGTGCATTGGCATCAGTAGAGACAGGTAACGAAATCCTAAATTTCTCTTGTAGTCTGTGGGATTCTCCCTGTCCTTTTGATGGCTGTCCATGTGCAGGTAGCGTGATAAGTGGAGGAAAAGTGGCGGTTGTGTCAGGAAAGCTTGATTAGCTCCACTGGCCAGCGTACAGCTGGCATTATCCTGAGTGAGAAATTTAATGGGTCCACCTGCAGGTAGGTGCTCAGGGTTCCCATTACCCTTCTGCTCGGAGTGTTTCTAGCTCCCCTCCAGACCCACAGGTCTGAAAGGTGCACCCAAACCCTCACAGTGCAAACCTGACACAAACTCAGGGCAATATCAACTTTACTTACTGCAGATCTGCCACTACAACTGTATCGGGTGCTCAGAGGAATGCTGTCACTGTCCCAGAGAGCTTGCTACTGCCTCCAGCCCTCCTGTTGACTTTGCTTTTTGCTGGAACACAAAAGCCACATGGGGAAAGGGGCACTCTGCACACAAGGGAGATGCCCACAGCTCATCGAAGTCAACAAGAAGACTCTCCTTGACTTCACGCAGGCAGTTAGACTGGATGCTGAAATACTGAGACAGTTAATAGACCACTGGGCTGCGGAGCTGCGGTGTGCTGCTCCCAGAGAAGCAGGGCTGTCACCTGCCTGGGTGAGAACAGGGAAAGGCACGGTAAAGAGAAGGCTGCAGAGCGGAAATAATGTTTGGAAGGTGCATTGGCAGCAGCTACTTGGAGACATAGGGTGTCAGTGTGTAAGCCAGACAGCTCTGCTGATGGAGGAAGGTGTTGCTTCTCAAGACTGGACAAAAAGAGTGACAAAAAGCTTAACAGAGCTGAGGCAACTCTTTTATTTTCTTTGCAACTCAACTGTCACATAACTAGCTGGTGTAACTGCACTCCAGGGAGAAAATAGCAGTTTGTTGTATTTTTGGAATTTATGTATATTTATGTGTTCCATTAGTCTCTTGGCAAATGCATCTTTTTAGCTCTAAAGCTTTCTGAACCTTTCATACAGTCCTCTGCTTTGAAGCAACAGATGTCTGTGATAAGCAGATGGTTATGGCTTTGAATCTGAACATCTTTAAAAACTTTGCTGTGTATATTTTATGAGGAAGAATGTACTCTGTCTTACTATGCAGAAGTGATGCATTAAATGAAAAGTATCCATGTCTGGATACTTGATGTCACTTTCTAGCTTGCAAACCAATAAACCACACGTCTTTCAGGACTTTTTGTCATGAGATATTTTCACCCTATTACTCAGCTTACGTTTTCAAGTTACAAACCAACTGCAAAAGGCACTAGTCTGATGTGAGCTTGGTCAAGGCCAATGTGCAACAAGAAGAGTTGAAGGAGCTGCCAAGGTTGTGAATTGTATTCTCACTCTAATGCATACTAAGATCGGGCTGAAATCTTCCTTCTGTGGAATTTTCCAGAGGAAATAATGCAGTGCCTATGAAAATAACTGAGAAAAACTCTTTTGATCTTTCTTATAGTAAAATTTCTTTTTTTTTTTTTTTTTTATGAGAGGTATGAAATTTGATGTGCAGGGAATCTAGGAACATAAGATCTTAGACCAGGAATTAATCTGTTAACACAAATGGAAAGAATTAATCTTAAATAAGAACATAACTCTAATTTTCTTTCAAGGAAACGAAGCCAGACAAACAGATTTCATCCAAATGATTTCCTATTGGGTATTCATTTACAGCTCTAAGGAAATACAGTTCTGTTCTCCCTCTGAACCTCACTTCCAGACTTGAACAGTTTGTTTTTCAAAGAAATTTCTTCAGACAGCCTGTGACATGTGAGAACACTGTTTAAAATTGAATTATTTGATCTTTCACAGATTGTCAAAGGCTTTATTAATTATAATGGCACAAGATATGTTATTGCATGGAGTCAGTGCTCACACAAGGCACCAGCCTTACCTGAAAGAAGAGAGAAATACCTCATTTCAACCAAGCTTTGGAGCCTCCCACCTCTGAGAAAGAACAGGGCTGTTAAAAGGTTTGTGGTGCTGGAGAGGTGCTAGAAGGGCTCAGTGTTGATGCAGTTGAAGCAGTTGTCTCTGCTTTTTGCTGTCTCTCTATTCGCTCTGGGAACTTTCTTCTTTGTCACTTCTCCAGCACGTAGTAACCCCTCAGGACAGGCTGTCCCAGAATACAGTTTTTCTCTTTTCACACCTCAAATCAGACTCTGTTTGCTCTAGTGTGTTCAGCCCTACTGTAGAAAAGAAGCCTTGGGATGGAGAAAGGGTCTGATGGGGTTGCCAAGTCCATGGATAGCTGGTGGTCCAAACTGTCCACTGTCTGGACGTGAGCAGCTAACACCCATCTCGGCATTTATAAGCAAAGTAAGCCCACGTGTAAGCAACACATGCAGGCTGCTGACCCTTGTAGTCTGTTGCCCAAGTCTAATGGCTACTTTAACTACTGCTTTGACTAGTTGTACTTTTTCCTGGTGGTTGCCTCAACCAGATGTCTTCTGTTAAGATGGCGGGACTGGTCATTACCAAGATAACATTGGACTAAGAGAACCAATATCTTCACCAAAGACAGCAATACCTTTAGTTCCACTTTGAAACTGTTAAGACCTCTTCATTATCCAGTACTGTAGGTAAAAAAAAAAAAAAGGAAAGCAATGAAGGGCTCTATTTCATAATCTTGATAGCTATTAGTCCATGATATGAGGTTTAGAAATCTACATATAAATGAGAAGGAGTTGTGAAAACTTCTGATTGATGGGCTGTCCTTCTTTTTGACAATTCTAATTGTTTAAAGGCTGCAAATATTCAAATGCTTTGAAAGTGCCAGGCTTTACTCTGCTATCTGACAGCAATGTAACTCATGTGGCTTGTATCTCTCTCAGGGTATCTCTGTCTGTGGAGTCCTACTGTCCATTACTGGTCTGGTACAGCACCTCAGCACATATGTATTTATGTCTCTGAAAGCCACCTCTGGGGCTTACAGACGTGAGGACTCAGGCAAGGCTCAATGACTGTTGAATTGAGATCATACTGGAAGTCTGTGAAGATACAGAAAATGGAAGGCAGTTTTCTTGAATTATGGGAATCTATCCCCACCCTGGTCACACATAAATAATCAGATGCTTCATAAAGAGTGAATGAAAACAGCTTTTGATCTTTGCCATGCTGCTGTGTGCCTATAGTCTTTCCATAGGGTCAGAAGCAGAAACAAACCCTCCAAGAGAGCCAGAAAGCTCCCAAACTAAATATTGGACAATCAGCAAAACAGGCAGCAAAGGACCAGAAGGAGCAAAATATCCAGAGATATTTTGCCCAGACCAATTATCATCACTGTAGTTCCACAAGAAGCTCTTGGCAATTAGGGCATCGCAGTCTGCAGCTGGAGAGAAAGCCTGGAAGCTGCACCCAGCAAGCTGCAGCAACAGAGCCTTGCAATGGGTATATGGCCTTTTGCTTGTAGGGAAATCAACCTGCTGGAATAGGTACTGTCAGCCATAGCTTATCAGCAGGACTGATAGCTACTGCAACCTATCTTTGAGGGACTGCCTATTTCCGGAGTTCAGTCAAGTAAATGACAAACTTAATACCTTAAATATAGTTGTGGAGGGGAAACTGCCTGTGCTTATATTCCAGAGGGAATTATTTCTGTTACATTTTTAACATTTCCTCTGTGGCTTTTAAGATGTTTCCTAAAATCTACAATTACATTCATGTAACATCTGTCTCCAGCTTTTTCTAAAACAATGGTGAAGCAGACTACATGGTAATTAAAATAATTCTTTCCCTGAACTTCATCTCCCTTTTGGCTTATCAGCTGACACTCTAGCAAACAATTTCTGCCTTGATGGGCAGTTGATAAACAGTTCACTGAGATAGCTCGCTATCTCAGGTAACTTGTGCCTCCTGGGTCCTTGATAAAACTGAGTAAAAAAAATCAGTATTCACCACGGATTGACTCTGGCAGTTATCAGTAGTTCAGATCCTTGGCAGCAGAGAAAGCAGTTGGTAGATCATTTGGGAAATGGTAACAGTGCAGCAACTGCCTTGGATTCTTTATGGCAATGGGGAACCATACTCAGCATCACCTTGTTATAACACCAAGGGCACTAACACCCTGGTCACTACCTCAATGCAAGAACAACTTCTCGCATACCTGCAGAGTGGCCTCAGCACGTCCCCTGAATCTCCTTCTGCAGAGGAGAAAATCCAGACTAGGCAACCCTGCAGGATTACATCAAATCTCCAAGATTCAAGAGAGCCACAACACGAGTTTCTGGACATTCCAAAAGGGCAGAACAATTCCCAGTTACAAGACTAAAGATTTAGACAGTATGTGAATGCATTGTGGTGACCATAACAGGGCTGCTATGTTCTACTCCTTAAAGAAAATGCTCTTTATCTGTGGTCACTCTTTGTTCAGGAAGGAAACTGTTCAGATTCTCTAGTTAGAGTGAGCACAAAAGGTTGTAGAACAAGAGGGTAAAAATCGATAGAAATTGAAAATTAAGGTACTTTATCATTATAATTATTGACAGCATACTCCTGTATTTCTATAATCTGCTAATGGGGAATCATTCTTCTTTTATTTACATACACTTTTGAACTTTACAGAAATTTCTAAAGCCAAGGTAAGCCAAGGTGGGAATCAC
>VXAV01011286.1:21976-55652 GCA_013399715.1 Alectura lathami | reverse complement strand
GGAAGTTAAAAAAAAAAAAAAAAAATCTTTGGGAGGTTTCTCCTTGAAGCAAAGTAGTTAAAGCAAAGGAAAGAGGTATAAATGAAGACAGTACCTGTGGGGCTGATAGGTGACTTGGATATACTGTGTTTTAAGAAAAGGCACAGACTCAGAATGTGAGAAAAAGAGTCCTCCTCATGTTGATCTTCTGGTTGAAGAGAGTGATGGCATGCAGAGCTGCTAGGATGAAGGCACTGCCAAAGACCATCCCAATAGTGCATCTATGCTGTGAATATCACACTTGAAACTAGTTAACCACAGCTATGTCATCTTGATTTGCATGCTAATACAGATGGTGTGGTAAGGCTCTGGAGAGATGGATTCACAGTTAGCTGGCAATACAATTTTTTTTCTTTTATGAATCACTGAAATTTCAAAACTCTCAGGAGTGTATTTATCTAACATTGCACCTTGCCTCTTAAATGAAGAAACTTCCTATTGTGGCCACATCGATGATGTCAGCTCTTCAGGAAGAAATGGTTGTCACACTCTATTTCTTTCTGAAAACAGCAGGTGGAGAAACAGAGTTTGGGATGTTTTTCATATCCACGAGATATGACAAAAGCTTACTCATTAGCACCCTTCTGGTTGAGAGTAAGCCTATATTCAACAGTACCAGACCCTGAAACAGAGCAGTAGGCCCTGTCCCAGAAAAAAAACAATTGAAGGGGAAATATGAAATGGTATTTTTTCATGAGATGAATGCTGTTTTCAAGAAAATCCTATGATAGAATGTCTTTGAACTAAGTGACCAAGTGTGAAGGAGGGCTCCATTTTATCCTGTGGGCAGGGAAGGAATGTGAAGGTCTGGAGAACCACTTCTGCATGCAAGGTGGTGGTGACTGGTGCTCTCCCTGCATATGGCAGATAAAGCAACTTGTGGGGTTTTTTTGACATCTTCCTCAGTGTAGCTCTTTCTCACTGTTTTCCTCCAGCATCTCGGCACTAAGAGGGAATTTTTCAATGCAGGTTTATGTAAGACGTATTTTGCTTGGAAATTATGACCACACTCACATTGTCAGGGCTGTATCTTTGTTCATATTGATTTCACTGTAAGGTTAGAATGTTAGCTTGTTGACCCGAGTAATAACGAGGTCTTAAGTTTTTCTCCCTGTTAGCCTGAGGTGGTATTCTCCAGATCATGGGTGTATTTTCTCTAAATTGACAGTGTGTTCCAGGTTGTAGCTTTGTATCACTTCGTTATCTCTTTGAGGTCTCAGCTTTCATGCAGGTGCCTAAAACAGCTCTTGGAGTTCACATTCTGATGCAGACAGGCTGGTTGTCCAATTTCTGCTTCAGATGGCTTCTACTATCTTTTCTTCACTGCTGCCAGTATTTTCTCTGGCCTCCCTGGGGACACCAGATGCATTGAGTGATTCCAGTTCCAGCTTCCAAGCTGAAACAGATCATGGACAGCAGCCATGTGTTGTTCACATGCTTGCATGGGAGGGAGAGATCTTTTTTCTTTTCTGTTGCTGAACAAATTCACTCAATAAGAATTTGGTTTAGATCAAATTGGTATCACTTTTAGCTAATTCCAACCTTTTCTTATTTTTTCCTGAATTCCAGCCTCTTACTATATCCTAAAAGACAAATGGTGCTTCAAAAGAAAACTAGAGCAATGGAACCGTACCCTACTCACAGCTTACATAACAGGGCAAGAAAAGTGTTTAAACCTAAAATTCAAAAGCTGTAGCCATTGAAAAATAAGACAACAGCCAGAGACATGCTTGTCTCCAGTGTTGCATAAGTAGACATAACATATAATGTACTGCAACATCACAGCAGGCCTCCTAAATTGAAAACAAGGAGGAATAAAACACTACCGTACCTTGGCTCTTAAATCCCCTGAACGTGTTGTCTGTGTTGATTAGTTACTTTGATTTGTGCTTCCCAGCACGGTTCATTGTTCCCTTTAATAAGAATCCGGGTTGTAAATTGTCACTTGGATTGATAGTATTTGCACCAAACAGTGTAATTAGGCTGGAGCGACGGAATATATTACATTGTTTGTTTTCCATTATGTTTATTCCAGACGGTTTTTGTCAGTGACTCTTTTTCTGAGGTGAGATGTTAATAAACATAGGATAAATCTAAAGAATAAATATTCTGCACTTGATGTAGATCTGTGGTGGCTGTGATGTGGTTATGCCATGAAGCAATGGGCTCTCATCAGAACTGCAGAAATGTTAATTTTCACTAATGCATGAGTCCATGAATAATGAGTGGCTGAAGAAGAGACTTTTTCTTTTATAAGCCATTTGTTCAAACATTAAAACGAGGTTATGATGAGTTCACAGCTGTAGTGCTTTATTGCTTCTTTGGACAAGGGAAGTGTTTTATGGTAAAGCTGCAGAGGGGGTACCTGGGTTGAAACCTGTCATCTGCTGGAAAGCTCCTCCGTGCCCTTGAGCAAGCTGTTTTGAGCTGTGCCTCGGTTTCTGAGCAAATGCTTTGTCTCTTCTGCCTTTTACCTGTCTTGTCTCTTCAAATAGAAGTTGTTTAAAGTACTTGCCTAGGCTGGAGATTCAAAGCTGATTTTAAAAAGAGAATAGGAACACTTTGGAGAAAAGAACTCCATATGGGATGGAAACACAATGTGGAAGTTACATGGCACCAGGACTGCTCATTTGCCAAAATGATGTTGGTTGGAGAAAATCGAAAGCCAACTAAATGATGTGACAGCAGCCCTTGGAAAATTCATATCACTTAAAGAGTTTTCCAGTAGTGGCCTCTGTAGTTTTTCCATCAGAAAGAAACATAAGAAAGTATAGGCTGAAACAAAACATGGTCTATCCTATCATTTTTCAGAAGCTTTAAAAAGGTTTCTCTGTCTCATTAAGGTCACACAAGGCAATGTTTCCTCAGGTGAAAAAACAAGCTGTGACTACAAGAGTGTTGATTTGCCAAGGTTAGGAAGAAAAAAATAACCATGTTGGCTCACACAGTCTCATTAGCAACAGGCCAGGGACCTGGACGGTCCCGTGAGCTGGGTGGGTCTCTGCCATGTTGGATCTCAGACCTCTGCCAGCCTGGCTGCTCTCCCATCCTGCCTTCAGCAGCTGGGAGGAGAGGAGGCAACAGGATTTTCCCTTATGAAATGGCAGAACACCTTCCTTTATGCATTGTTTCCAGTGCTTCCTGGAACAGGTAGTGAAGGATCTTCCCCATCAGCTTGGCATTCCTTTTAAACCAGTGAGCTGGGCTCACAAAGACAGCACAACAGCATTAGCAACTACACCATATATTGGCAATTTCATCATGCTCTACATGTCCATGTCAGACAGATGCCAGCTAAACTGCAGCTAGAGAAAAGTATTAAACAAGTCAGCTAGCTGGCATTTGTGAATGTTTTTTGGAACAGAAGTGGACAAGGAAGGGAGAGGAGAAATAAAATGTGCAATAATGCAAGAAACCCCCAAAAGGAATGGTGAGCTGAGAAAGTCAGGGAGAACACAGCTGCTTTGGTCACTGAGGTATCAGAAATAGAAGGATAACAGCCCGTGCCTGTGGCACTGGAAGTCCTGGCCAGGCTGTGAGGCATGAAAGCGTTAACCCTTCTGGAATCAGTACAGGACATTCCAGCGCTTGAATTCATACAGTAAAAATAAACCTCTTGCAAGGCATGTTGCTTATGCTCCGCTTTTGATTCAATCATTTAGGAATGCAAAGCCCTTCTACCAGGTCTGGGCTCTACGAGCACCTTCACTTTGGACTGCTGCTGAAGGTGAAGCTGGTATGTGGCAAGGAGGTTACAGAGGTCTCACCGTAAGTCACTTGGTCATGCTATTTCCAGACGATGGATGCATCTCTGACCAGTGCTGTAACATCCCTTTTTCAAGACTGAGGGCAAAATGCTTTCAGCCCTGTGTGCCATACTCTTCTTAGGCACCACTGAATGTCCACTAACATGTTGGGGCAGTGGTGAGTCAGTCCCACAGAGGCTGGGTGTTTGCTGGCAAACAAGATGAACAAACAGCCTGTGCATCAACCCACGTGTGTTTAGTTGGCTGGGTAGGATAGTTCAGTCATTCCCAACCAGCTTACTCTACATACAGTGTCAGACCAAAGCGCAGCAAGGTGCAAGCTGGATAACAGCCCTCCCCAGGCAGACAGCAGCTCTGCTTTTTTTTTTGTGTATTGGCCAGGACAGGACTTGGCCTTTGTATTTTTGAACAGTAATAATAACAGTTCCTGCTTCTGGCATGGAAACCTTTGTTTACTCCAGTGCTCGCAGGCCTCCAGTCACAGTTTTGCTTGAAAGATTTACATGCAGTGTCTGCAGTCGCAGCTTGAGCTGGTTGCAGTGGCCACATGGTGACAGCAGCAGGGATGGCACCCACCCAGTCCTTGACCCTCCTCTGCCTTGCAGAGCTCCAGCCCAGATGAACAACGCTGGCAAAGGAGAGTGGAACTGGGGAGAGACCCCTGCCCCTGTTGGGATGGTAGTGCATGCAATTAGACTTCCCAGTCCAGCTTTTCATGTCAAAACCAGCTCATTTCACATCTTTCTCTGTCACCCTCCTCATTTTCCAGCTGAATGTGATCAGATGATCAGACTCTCAAACTGACAAAATGATTTTCCTTACTCTCGGGTTTTTCACCTGCTCTTCCTGGCTCCTCTTTTCTCTCCTTCCCAGCTTCCTCTCCATGCTGTCACACCTGGGATTGCCCTTGTATTTTCAGTACTGCCTTTTTGCTTGATTTTTCTTAGAACACAAGGTACTTGCGGCTGGTTGTACTTAGCAATTCCTGTATTCCCATACTGAGAGGTGGTCTACCAAGAAGGCACATGGAAAAAAAGCATGCTGTTATTATTCATGCTATTGACAAGTGGAGAAGACACAGTCAGTGGAATATTCTCATTGATTTTCCTATACGAGAGAGTGGAAGGGAGAGTCTAGGAACACTGGACCAATTTCTATTTGGTTACTCAGTGGAAAGCTGGAAACAACCACGCAGTCAGATGACTTTGGATTTACACCAGTGCCAATGAGAACATAATTGAATTCACTGATCTGACTTGCCCAGTGGATGTGGACAACACCTACAGCATGTTAAAACCTACCTGAATGCTCACTCAGGCCAATAATAGTGTACTTGCCTGAGGATTATTTAAAAATGCATTTTCTTCCTTCATGACTTCCATCCTCCCTCATTTGACCTAACCCTATTGTCATCATAGTCTCTGAGCACCCTGGCCTCACAAACGAACAGCAATTGCAAAGTCTGTAGTTCACTGGATGAGGGTTTTGGTACTTCTCATTCTACTTGTCCTAGGGTTATGCTGTCAGCTTGTATTTTCTTTGTCATGTCTTTTTAACTCCATGGACTACTGCATTTGGAAATATTACATGTAGTTGGTGAAAAACAAACAAAAAAAAATCCATAATATCCACTAATTATATCGTGAAACAAAAATTATTTTCCCTTCTATGAAAAGGTTATCCACAAAATTCTAGCCTGTTATAAGAAATGTTGATAATAATTATTTGACCTTAGCATTGACCATTCAAGATGATATTTAACAATTGTTAATGAAAACAATTTTACTTAAAGATCAGTTGCATAGCAGCTTTTGCAGCAAACTCAAAGTGAAAAATGTTTTAGGTCTGTTATTACGCTCTCTCCAATTTACTCATGCCACTAAAGATGTTTCACAAGATATTGCATGCCTGATCCAAGTCAGCTTTGCTGCTTACAGCTGGCATAAAATCACAGTGCATGCACCTGGCTCGGTTCACATCACAACACTGCATACTGATGTGTGGCAACACATGCTGTGGACCCCAGTAATGACCAGAGAATACTTGAAGCTGACAACGCTTTGACCACCAAAAAATGAGGGGAAAAAATGCCCATTCTTCCAGTCAGAGGAGCAGAAGGCAGGAGAATGGTAACAGTGCAGGAATCCTCTCTGGATCGGGAGGTAACAGGAGCTGCACCCTGCACTGAACATTTTGTCAGCCTTCTCCATTTATTTTCATCTCAGTGGCATGCTAATGTGTTAGCTTTACAGCGTTAGTATGCTGCTAGAGCATTGTAAAAATTATGTTCAACACCAGATGCTAAAAAAGCTCCTTGAAATATTATCTAATAACATATTGTGCATGTTCTACATGGGAAAGCTAAGTAAATTTTCTGAGTAGCAACAATAAGGGAATCTCTTCAGTCTGTTAGATATTTGTCAAATGCTTGTACTTCTTTATGGTGTTTTTCTTCCTTTTAATTTAATTCTCTAAGTCTCAATCTTCATTTGATCATTTCAGGGAAAAATAAAATCTTCTCTCATTTATTATTGCTTTATTACAGTCTTATTTGAGATTCATGTTGAGCCATTTAGAGGATTAATGGCATATCAAGATCTCAGTATCTAGAAATAAAATTAATTTCAGAAGACAAATAATTTGAAGCAAAATGATGCTAAGGGCTTAAAGTTAGTAACGTTGCTGTGCATGTTATTGTATTTCATATGTGGAAGGTATAATTTTAGGGTCATAAAACACTTTCTGAAAGTTGCCATTATCGGTAACTGCCTCTCTCAGTCTCTGGCCAGGAGGAAAGCACTGCATTCACTCCATGAACTTGGCAAGTGCTGACTACAAAGGCAGGACATGTCATGGGTCCCAAAGGACCGTGACGCTAGCATCCTGAGCTGGAATCTAAGAGAGGTTTTTCCATAGCAGCACATTCAGCGCTAGGGATAACTTAGCTGCAGCACACCCACATCAGCCTGGCTCACAGCCCCAGTGCTGGAGGGACCATGTAATGCTCCTCCGTGCTCGGCCCCTTCCTCCCACCTCATCCTCTGTCACACCAGGCCCCTGCAGAAGACTGAAGGGCCTTATCCAGTCCTCCCAGAAAACTCCTGCTATATCAACAAAGCAGGACTCGTGCTGCTTGGGTCCACCAGGTTTTTCAGCGTGTGCTGGGTCTGCTCCTTCTGCGTGCACACAGCAGGCACTTCGCTATAGGGGACGGGCTCCGCCATGTGGTATCTCCTCAACGCAGGGTAATGCATCAGCCAATGAGGCCCAGGGTACCACAGCTGTTGTGGTACAAGGAAAGAAGCCTTTAAAATTTCTCATTACACCTCCTGTCCACGTGAAGGACCTTTGGTTGTTCCTGAGGCTGCGCAGTGCTGATTCTTATCTGGCTGTGCTATGACTTCAGCGAGGGTGGCGTGGGCTCAGTGTTGGATCTGAATTCAACTTTTGTATAAACTATTTTCTGCACATCTTCTATCTACTGCATTAGCTCGACCACAGGCTGCCAAGATAACTTTACTTGCTTTTAAAAATCTTAAATGGAAATTGAAAAGTCTCCAACATCATAGCTAAAATGTGCAATGGGGATAAGTAGAAAAACTAAATTTATTGCTGGAAAAACAAAGCTGATATTCTTGTGAGTAGTTGGATATCATTTTGGCACTGCACTTATGACACTACAGTATCTCATTTTTGTTATTAAAATTGTTTTTCTGTTTTCTTCAAGGCCAATCAGTAATCATTTGTTTTACTGGGTATGTTTTGGTCTGACAGTTTTCATGTCTCTCTCATTCACAGTTTGATTCCTCAGTTTGCTGAAAGACAGCTGATAAAACTCAGTTTCAGATAAACCAAAACTTACATTTATGCCATAAATACCCTCAGTGATTACGAGAAGACATACAGTCAGTCTCTTTTCATTGGCAGTGATTTAAGAGTATAAAGCATGCTGAATAGCATTGTTCATTGTTGCAGCATTGTTTTCTCAGGGACATCATGCCAAATTCTCTTTTTTCAGTACTGTCCTTATCTGAACCTGTAAATCTTTTCTTTCTAGAAGATGAAAAGTTCCAGATATACCTGTAAAATCCTTTGGCTCTCCTTAGGGCATTCACATTCCCAACACTCAATAAAGATAAGAATAAAAAGAAATATGCCATCTCATGACCACAGCAGTCATACAAACTGCTGTTGTGAGATCTTCCCAGTCACTAGTAACTTACAACGGATTCCCTACCCTTTTCTTTTATCTCCTAAGGGCATTCAGGAATGTCCTGGTTTATGATCTGGCACTATCACAAGCTGCTATAATCAGACTGAATATTTCAGCAGTAAAATCATCTAAGACCATCAGGCTTGATCCTGAGGATGTACAAGAGATGTTACTTTTGACAAGAGCTGCAAAGCCCTCTAAATAACTCGCAGTTTTAACTGTGAATAAGTAATCGTATCAGAGATTCTACTGAAAACAAAGTTTCTGAAACCAAAGTTTCAGATTTGATCCTGAAAGGTCAAATCAATTGGAAGGAAAGAAGCTGGACAGGAAAGAGCAGTAGGCAGGCTGTTTCCACTTGCCATGAAATTTCCATAATGAATTATACCGAAAACACAACAGCAAAAAAATGTAAATCCAGCTCTTTCAGTAGCATTTCTTCCTTTGAGTAGCATTCAGTAATATTTCTTTCAGTATGCTTTAAATTTATCCATACTCTACTGTCTTACTATAGCTATCATACTGGCACAGCAACAGCTAGATAGTACAGGATAGACAAAGCACGAGAGCTCTTTCTTGCAAGAAGCTTTCAGGACTCATTACTATTTTTCATCTCCCCATTTGTTCTTTATAACTATTAACTCCTCTGGCACCACTGCAAGGCAGGAAATCATTGCCCTTCATACAGAGATAGAGAAATGAAGCAGATTATGTGATTTGCCCAAAGCTACAAAGAAAATCACTATCAGAACCAAAATGAGCATTGATGATTTATTTTAGTGCTTGGTCCAGTAATCCAATTAGCAGAGCAACCTCCTTCCCCCTCATCTTCTGCTATGTTTTCCTGCACCTGAGAATGGCAATTACTTCAGCAATGCTTGCTATTTGAAACTGAATTTTGTTGTTAAGTTTGATTTCCCCTCAATAGGGTAAGTCCTACCAATACATTTTTACATCTAAGAGAAACAATATAATATGCCTCGGAATAAAAGCAATGTAAGAATGCACTTTAACCAGCACAAATCCGACAGTTCATAATGTTTCAGCAACAAGCTGATGCATGCAAGTGTTATTTATGCCATCTGGTGGTCAGAGAACATCTAATGCCAACCTCAAAACCAGCCTGCAACTCAGCAAAGGCACCACTGCAAATTTAGCTTCTGCTCTGATGATGCCACCCCAACTGCTTATGTTTCCCTTTCTTCCGCTATTCCTGTTGCTTGTCTCTCACTTGGACAACCATAAGCTGGGCTGCTAAAACTTTGGAAAGCTTCAGTAAAAAGTGACCCGAAAACAGGCTTAAGTAAATGGATATTCTCAGGAGCATTCTCAACTCACATAAATGCCTCGTTTCCGTGGAACAGGAAATGTGCTTTATTCGCTGCCTGGAGAGCACGAAGGAGACTGACAAAACAACCAATAAATAAAAGTAGCTTCTATACAGAGAAGATTAGTCATTCGCTCCTGAGATGACTTATGTGACCGGGTGGGTGCCTTGGATAATGGAGATTACCAAGGTGACTCAGATTGCCTTCTTCTTGGCTTCAGAAATGAACAGACACAGAAACCTTTGTTTTCTGCAGAATGAATTAATGGTTTCCCCCAGCTATACATTAATGCTGTGTAGGGCCATGAGGGGTTCTGCCCCGTGGCCTCGCACATTGACTGCTCCGCGGGGCTGAGGCCTTCCTGTGAAGACAAGCAACGCAACAGCAGGACCTCAGGGAATGGGTGAATCTTTTCAGATTCATCACTGGAAAAACACAGGGAGGGACCAATTTCTGTGTGTAACCAGGCTCTCTAAAAGTGCAATCAAAAGAAAACCACTCTCGCAAGGGAAGTATGGAAGTTTAATTAAAAACTTGCCTGGAGAGCTAAGGAAAGCCAGATAGCACCATCAGCTGTGCTGACATTTTTTCCTACTTTTCAGTGGAAATATCATTAACTGCCTTCTTTAACAATAAGTCCAATTCTTGAACAATGGGAAGAAACTATAAATTCAGTGTGGCTGAAAATAGATCAGCTCAACAGCTAAATGTCATGGTCACGTAGCTGTATTTGCAAGGCAGTTAAAGTGCCTTTAAGCTTATGCATTTTAACTGAGATTGTTGAGAGAATAGATATGATAATTCCTAAAGCAGATAGGGTTTAAGACATGAAAAGCATGTTAATTTTCCACAGTTGACCTCAGTGTTACATAAAATGTTCAATACCGTCTGCTAAGATACTATCAGCCAACTGAAGCCAGCAGCTCAGCAGACTTGCTCAACATTGTGTCATACTATGTCTGTACACATACTAACACATTTGCTAAAGATATAATAGCTGGACAAGAAAAGCTTCCTTGTTTGGATTGGATAGCCTCTGCAATCCTTCACTGAACCCAATGGCCCTTGCTCAAGTCAGTGCCAGGGCCTTGGTACATGAGCAGCCCAAAGCAGTTCAAAGTGCTGGGCACAGCTGTGAGTGGATGTCCTCATCCAGGTCTTCAGCTTCAGCTGAAGCACCACACGCAGAGCCATCCCCTGCCGCTCTCCAGACCTCCAGGCCCACAGGTTGATCCCACAGCTTTGGCAGCAGGACAGGTTTCTGTTCCCATAATCCAGACCCAGCCATGCCAAACCAANCCCCCCCCACCATCCCTCCCTCAGCTAGGGCTCTCCACTCCTTCCCAGATCCAACAAACCCAAGCAAATGAGAGACCTGTGACTCCCACTGCCTAGGCCAGACTGGATCATTCTGATTGGAACAGCCTAGGAGACGGTCACTGGAGCGCCCAGCAAGCCTGATGCTGTGCTAAGAAGGCCAGCGTGGGCAGGCAGGCAGTGACTTCTCCAGCTGTCACCACCTGTGTGGTGAGACATCGTATCTGCACCATATTCAGGCTCAAGAGGGTCTGGGCTCTGAGATGGCCCTGCCAGCAGGGCTGTGAGGGCAATAACCTCCAGCGGCTTGGCTTGTAATCTTCATCTGGGATGGCTCTCTACAAAATGAACATCTGTCCACAGCCTAAAGATATGTTTCAAAACTGATTTAATTAGGCTAGTGCAAGCACACATCTGGACACTTTTAGCGCTTTGGCTTCCATTCACCTAGCAAACAACAGCACTGGATGAAAATTGTTATCACCTGCCCATATTGTAAAGTGGCCACAATGAAACAAGGGTGTACCAGCCACTCTAGCAATGCAAACTTATGCCATACAATTCTGGTGAATCCTGATGAGATGTTTTAAGAAGCTGCTGCCCACTGAGGTCTCCTGGGCACAGTGGCCACAACCACAGTACATGGACCGTGTGTCCACAGCAGTGCGAAGATCCATGTTGTAGCTGAAACAGCTGTTTGCAGTGGGCCCAGTGAGCATCAGAATGGTTTATTCTGCATTATGCCCTGGCCAGTCACTTACCATGTGGGAACGCTTCCCTCCCTTACCCACAGCTGGCTCTTGCGTTCCTGTGCAAGGTGGTACTGGATGACAAAGCATGCAGGTATTCCCCATCCCATTTAATGCAGGGTCAGATGGGCTAAAGTGTCTGTGGAAGAGGCTGATCTATAAAGAAAGGGAGCCCAAAGGAACAGCAGTAGCAAACTGCAGAGGGATAGTTACATTTAAAATTGGTGCACGCATTTCTGCAGCAAGTGCTTGACTATATCTTTAGCTTTTATAGCTCTTTATTCCAGCTTAGGCAAAATAAAAATAAATTGGTTGATTCTAGATCAATTAAGGCATCCACTGAGGATCTGGCATTTATTTAACTACATTATTTGAACATAAACCAATGCAAGTTCATGCATAAA
Organism: Alectura lathami; assembly: GCA_013399715.1. Lineage (NCBI taxonomy): Eukaryota > Metazoa > Chordata > Aves > Galliformes > Megapodiidae > Alectura > Alectura lathami. The sequence goes on along the minus strand of VXAV01011286.1, from coordinate 43,835 downwards.
TGTTAGAAAATCATATCATACAGATTAAATAAAAAAAAAAATCATCTATGACAACTGAAAGCAACATCATTTTTCATCACCATTTGGAAACTGCAGATAACCCAGGTCTCTAATAGATTTTTTCTAAACCCTTAACAACAACAAAAAAAACCCTAGAATTTAAATTGCTTTTACTTCACCTCAAGCTTACTACCCAATGTTAAAATTATTTTTAAGAAAAACAATTGGAATTTTAACTAGTTACAGATGGGAGAGATAAAACTGGTCTTTACAAATCTGTGTTTAAAATAAGATTTTCAGAGAAAGTACTGTTTATGCTTGCTAATGCTATCCAGGATGGCTATTTGCAAACAAGAGTCAAAGGTCTACAAGTTTTCATCTGCGGTAAAAGTAAATTAGAAGAATGAGGGAAGACCATGAGCTTCAGAACCTCCTGACAGCTGGAGCTGCTTCATCTTACACAGATAGGCTGCAGCACTGGGGAAACAGTGGGCAGGAGGGAACAGATGCACTGCAAAAATTTTTGATCATCTTTATGCAGAGAATAGAGCTGGTAACCAGTTTAAACCTCTGACTCTGTTCTCTGGTTTCTCCCCGAGAGATGTCAAAATAAAAGTGCACAAAACCCAGACACTACTGCCCATTTGACCCTTCGAAATGGCAGCAGCACTATTGCTACGCACTTGCTGCAGGCATCAGGTCTTGGCTGTCCATCCAACTCCAATTATTGGCGATTTTCAGCACCAGGCTTCTGTGTGGCACTCACCAACAGGGCAAAAACAGGAAAGCTTGAGGGAAAACAAAACAAAACCAGAAAAAAAGCCCTCACAGCTCGCAGATAAAACTCCAAAGCAGAACAATCTCTTTACCCAATGGGATTCTTGTTTTTGCCAAAACCACTACTTCTACTAACACACTGTGAGTCATTATTGCCCTCTCAGCAGTCGAGGGCGTCTGGAGAGAAGGTTGTTTGGACTGCGATTACCTCTGCACAAGTGGTACCACCTGCACAGAACTGCTATCTCTACAGTCTGCAAGACAGGATTAGTCTGTAAAAGTCCACAGACGAGGAGAGGGCAGAGCCAGCGCATGTGGGCTCGGGGCTGTACTATGCACACTGGCTTTCCAACAGATTCATCCTATGTAACTGCTGGCATGCTGCATCCCTATTGTGGGCTGAAGATAGACCTCAAACAGAGAGAAGGGACTAGAGTATCTAGGCTCATCACAGCTTGAATGTTCACTACAGCAAATAGCCTACTTTGGCTAGATTTCTGGTACGAAAAGAAGAGTTGCACATCTGAGATTTCCATTTAAGGACTTTTCTCTTTCAACTTGGCCAGCTGTAGCATCGCTCAGGGTGGACAAGTCTTTTCAGGGTGACGTGTGCAGTCTGTCTGGGAACACCTCTCTGCTGCTCTCTGGACCAGTGCCCTTTTCCCTCTGTCCCATGAGGACATGGTGGCAATCTGGAGGGACATACAGAGGCACCTCGGGATGGCCCTCACAGCTGCTGGCTGCTTCATGCTGCTGCATGTCTCCTTCCTTCTCACCTTCATCCTCACTGTCTGGCTATTAAGGAGAAAAGCTAGAGCAATCCACATCCCAACAGACTGAGGACAAGGGGGAAAAGGATCTTCCTACCATATGCCTGCCAGGAGCAGGACAGATTTTGATCTTTGGGCTCCTGATGCTCCAAGAGCAGGGAGGAGAGCTCAGCAGAGCAAGGAGCCCAGCAAGGAGAGGGGAGCTCTGCACTCGCAGGTGCAGGAGGAGGATATGGAGGGGCACCCCTGGCAGGGGATGGCAAATCTCATCACCCCGTAACCTCACCAGTGCTGTGTCTGTGAGGACACGGTCACCAGTAACACTTTTGCCTCCAGCTGGCTATTTATTCAAGGAGAGCTAAGCAAGGGTTGGCATAATTTGACACTGTGCGGTTAAAACCACAAAATAAGCAAACTTCATTTTGAATAATGAAACACATCTTTATTAAGAAACCATAATTATTTTGTTAGAAGAGTGCCAACAAAAGCAATATTTTACAGAGTATCTGGAGAACTGGCCTTTCAGCTGTTTGTAGCAAACACAGGAGAGTTTATATAGCTTTCATATAGTCAAACTGGTGGTGATTTTTTTTTCTTTTTCTGTAAGAGACACTGATGTCTCCTGGAAAACATATTTGGGTCTTACTACTTTTCTTGGATTTAAGTACTGCAGAATGACAATCACTGCAGCAGGGAGATTCTGTCCCATGTTGCACATCTTTAGCAGAAACCAGATAACACAGTGTCAGTCACCTGCATTTTTGCAGCTGCTTTTCTGCATCTATGCTAGAGACGATGAGTCTACACTGATCTAAGGACATAGCAAGAAACAGTGAAGATGCCAGACCTGATGAACTTGTATGTCTTTCCAAGACTTGCTTACTAACCTTAATAAACCAGAGGAAAAAATCAGATGACTCTTACAATTCAGCTGACCACATAACCAATAACATTTTTAATTGTAAATTTAAATTATTCAACACAAATATTTGTGTCAGTCATAAGGAGTCCAAAGTTACTGCTTTTCTACGAAAGACAACATATTCATGAGCAGATTAATCACTACTTGCTACAATGCAAGAACTACAGGGAATCAGATGAGATTATCAGTTAAAAAGATCTAAGGAAGACAAAGAGGTTGAAAGGAGACAAATGTGTTCTGTGCGTAATTAAGCAAACAAATTTACTGACGTGGAAAGCCAGAGTTTAAACTGGTTCCAAGTTTATGGATAAGGAGTCCAGCAAGGCTGACAGAAAGCAAAGATTCAGGAAAATATCTCCAGTTCACAAGATCTCAGCTGCACACCAGAAGTAGGAAGACTGCCCCTGGGCAAGTATCGCCATGTGCTTCCCACATCCTCTGGAAAGAGCGCAAGAGCCTGCTGCAGGACTGCCAGAGAGTGAAGGCACTGGGCTAGAAGGGCTTTTGATCACATTTAGCAGAGTCATTCAGATGTAAGACTAATCCAAAACAAGAGACATAATGAAATGGCTGTTATGGATGACTTCATAATTGCCCCAGGAGAACAAACTGGGACGCCAATTAATTTTATGGAGAAGGAACAACAAAGGCTTATGAACTTCTGCAGAGACCTAGTTTCATGTATTAATAGAGCAAGCAGAATAAATAAAACCTGCAAGAGAGAAACTGAATCAACAAAACTGTCTCCAGATTGTGTTTTCACACTTTTTCCCATAAACTGATAAGTTCATAAAACTTTTTTAACTTCACAGAGTATGAGTACCCACATATACACATACATGCATTTAAACCTTCCCAAAGAATGAGGAAAACAGAAGCCTCATAACAAATCACAGCATCTCACAGACAGAAAATGGGAATTCTAAGCAGGAAAGGTTTGAGCACAGGAGAATTTTCAGCTGCAATTATCCTGTCCAAGACATAATGTATATTTTAAGCAATAAAAATCACAGATTCTCAAATAGTACTTTCTGCAATGCTCTATGAAGATACCTATCACAAAGATAAAATGAACAAAACAGTTGATTACATGCCAGCTTAGTGCTGTTTATCAGCTAGAAACAAATCCAAGTAGATTGTTAATTCAGGCCATCAGAGAAAAAATCTGTATTAAAGAGAATTAACTCCATCGGTCAAAGTCAAAGAGCAAAAAAAACTTTAATAATAGATTTGACGTAAAATGCATCTACCATGCTCCTGGGCCTTGAAGAAAAGCTAAGTGAGAATCAGAACACCTTTGGCTGTGTGAACGTATATAAATATACTTGTATGCAGGCACACATATGCACACATATGCACACTTGACTGAGGTAAAATTATGCCCTGGCTGAGGGGTAAATAACTGCCTGAACTCATCTAAGAGACTTGAAAATATAAGAAAACTCTTTTTTTTTTTTTTTCAGTTTTATATATTGATTCCATGCCATAAAACTTCAATAGTTTTATTGCTGAAAAGAAAAAATGGTCATCTAACCAGGGCGACAGAAAGCTTGGCTATGGGCTTTGTATTTTCATGTTTATATGCAAGTCAACAACATTTTGAATCTTTGTAGCTTATCATTTATGTTGAAACTGCAAAACTCTACCCTGTTGGAAACTTGAAGTGTATATGCTCTAAGCCTTGCATGACTCCTTCTGTTTTGTGTAAGCTGGAAAGAAAGTTCTGGGGGACAGTTCACTAGAAGTGGTTCTGGCACACTGTTTGTTTTAGACTAGCAAGAATTTCTTAAGAAATAATTGGTACTTCTAAATCAAGGTTGCTATTTAAATTGCCAAAGGCTTGTGACAGACAGCTGTCATAGAATCATAGAATCACAGCATAATAAAGGTTGGAAAAGACCTCTAAGATCATCTAGTCCATCCGTCAGCCTAACACCACTATGCCCACTAAATCCTGTCCCTCAGTGCCATATCTTCTTGGGGTTGCAGCTGTAAAATAACTGTGTTTATCGTCATCATTGTAAACGATATAGATACCTGAATCAGAAGCCTGAACAAAACTCTGGATATAAAATAAGGCAAATTCATATTCAGTGACTATGCATTTGCAAAAAGGGTTTCATATAATTACATTTTTTAAAAAGAAATAGGCATACATTGGCACAGCCTTCTGCACACCTCTGTCTTGGGCTGTTTGCACTACAGATGAGACCCCAAGACTGTATCATGTGTGGCCGTGACTCTCTGCTACCTGTGTGTCCCTTTCAGTCCTTCTCCAAAGGAATAACTCTAGTGCTGGCTCCAGGCAACAGGGGACTAACCTCCCATGCTGCATTTGAGTAAGCCTCCATCCATGCCACCTGCTGCATGGTGGCAACCTGATCCATGTGGAAGACCAGATGGAGTGGGGGCTTCCCAGGATGACTCTAACACACTCTGACTCAAGGTTACATGGGATTTTTGTTGGCAGCCTGAGATCACGGCAAATCCAAGTGGAAATCATAGAATCACAGAATAGTTTGGGTTGGAAGAGACCTTAAAGATCATCTAGTTCCAACACCCCTGCCATGGGCAGGGACACCTCCCACTAGACCAGGTTGCTCAGAGCCCCATCCAGCCTGGCCTTGAGCACTGCCAGGGAGGGGGCACCCACAGCCTCTCTGGGCAACCTGTTCCAGTGTCTCACCACCCTCACAGGAAAGAATTTCTTCCCAATATCTAGCCTAAATCTCCCCTCTTCCAGTTTATGGCCATTACCCCTAGTACTATCGCTACATGCCCTTCTAGAGAGTCCCTCCCCAGCTCCTCTGTAGGCCCCCTTCAGCTACTGGAAGTGAAATCAAATTTGTTATCAAACACCCTGTGACCTACATACCACCCAGGACTGCCCACTTACGTCCCAAGCAGACCCTGCTGAGGTCACCCCAAAGCACTGTTGGGGTGCAGAATGTAGTCAAGGCAAGGCCCACCCTTGGCAGCCAAAGGATGCCTTTCGTACTGATGAGTGTCAAGCTGACCGATAGTGGTATCTTCTTTGTGCCATCCCCTGGGGGGACAAGGGAAACAGAGAGGATGAATGACAAAAAACAGTAAAATTTTTGCTGCAGGAACCCGAGAGAGACCACACTTTCAAGGCCAGATATAAATACAAGGCACCTGGTTTCAATGGAGCTATGCCCAGCTACACAAGACCTGAATTTTGTTCTTAACAACAAGCACGGGTATGGCTGTTGCTCTGTTACGAAGTTGACTAACTCTCAGATGCTACATCTCCTCTGCACAGCAATGAAGAAATGGCAAGAACTATGCTGACTTCATCCATTTTAATCTCCCATGAGAGAACTGATCTGAAATTACTTAGGAAAAGTAGAATCTAAAAAGTGCTTTTGAAATAACCTGCATTTACATCAGCAGAACAATATTTTCTCTGTTATTATTGATGTTATTGTTTTACTGATAAAGAAACAGAAGCACATAGGACTAAATAATTGCCAGAGAACAGACATTCAGCTGATCAAGGAATATAAATTAGGTCTCCTGAAAGAAAACTCTTGTGCTGTGTTTCCTTTTTTCGTCTCTGTGAATCTGACCAAACACCTTTAATAAGAAGATTTGCACTTGATTTCAGTATGTGCAGAATCAGGCTGACAAATGATTATGTGTGCCAAATTGAAGTCATCATATTACAGTAAAATTGACATTCTTCCAAGTGAATTTATCAAACAAATCCCTCTCCTCTCCTATCCTCTCCACCCCTCCCCTCCCCTCCTCTCCCCTCCCCAAGGTGTGATGGGAGGCACGATGCATCATCCTGCCTGCTCTTCTACAGAAGCACAGGTCCTTGTTTCAACAGAATACACTATGCTATATAGAATTAAAATTTTATCTTATTTTAGGGCCTCAGACTGTTTGGAGCTGTCTTTCCAACATGCATGTCCTTCAGTCTCACAGACAGAGGTTAATCTCTCTGAAAATCAAGCTGTTATTTAAAGATTTGATTTAATCAGGCAGAAGCATAATTAAAAACTGTGCTATTACCCCAAAGCAGACATTACATAAATTTAATTCTGTTTTTCTATCTTCCTGGCTCTTATCTCCGGAATCTGACATTAACCATAACAATCACAAAAGTGACGAAACCAAGCCAAATTCCCCCTTTTCTACTCCAGTGTAAATATAGGAGTAATGCTGTTGAAGTAATAGCTCTGAGGTAGGCTCACTCCACGAGACCAGGATTTTCTTCAAACAGCCATTAATTGTCAGGAAACCACGCTGATGTTGAGGCCAGATGTTTTTCTCACGCGCTGACAAGTCGCATGCAATAGCACTGGCGTGGAGGGGACCTCCAGGGAGCACACAGTGTGACAGCCCAGCAGTCCCAGAGCCTGGGGACGCCTGCTAACATGGACCTACATTAGAAGTCATCAGTCAGTTTGTGGGGTGGCATTCTGAAAAGTACTGAAGGCTTCAGAGCCCTGGTGCCATTTTCAAAATGCCTTAGTCTTTGGGAAGTCTGAGCCTCATTGATTTACAGTAAGGTTTAAGCTTGTAAATGCTCGAGAATGCATCTATCATTTCTGTAGGTGAGACGTGGCCTCGTGAGAGCCACACCTCTGTGAGAGTCAGCTTCACAGCCACCACCTCTCCCTTAAGTTGCACTTCATTAAGCTCCACGTTGAGGCCCCCTCTTTGGTGCCCCTGAGCAGGACAGCGATGCACTATGGGTCACAAGATGGAAACCTCGTAGCTAACCCTGAGCAGGGGATAGCACAGTGCGCTGTGGACTTAGGCCTACAAGGAATCTGGCAGCATTCACAGGCTATGTATCGCTCAGGCATTAAGCCCTGTAGGCACGCACAGCCTGGGTCTGTGACCCAGACCCTGTTCCTGCAGATGTGTCTGAAGAGATCCTCTTCAGAAACCACAGACTACATCAGACTGTCATGTTGTATTTCGTATATCATGTGTCTTACGGCTCGTTCACTTGGGCTTAAGCACCCAATTCCCTCCAAGATGCTTTTCTTGGAGGGAAAAAAGCTCACACAGGCTTTTTCTAAGTTGGAACTTTGAGGAACTTTCATAAATTTAGCCCAGAAGTCTATGCACCACAAAGGTACAACTTACCCAGGAATATCTAACTCCAAAGTACTGACTTTCTACATCTGTTTTCAAATGCGTGATTGCACAGTTATCTTTTCAAGCTTCTCAAGCAGAAACTTGGGAGCTGTAATGAGATTGTTGGGGGCTGGTACTGTCTGAGCTCTGTTCATACGTGCAGTTCTGCCATTCCTCAGAGCATGGCTTGGCTGGCAGGGAGTACATCAGAAATTCCTGCTTTTAAGTTGCAACACATAAACTCTCAGTAATGAAATTCAGACCATAGAAGTTTTACAATGCCTTCCATCTTCTAAGTGTCCTATGCATAAAAAGTAATTAGTCCTCCACTGTCTTGTCAGATGTGGACACTTCTTCAAATTTTGAAATTAGGAAATTAAGCTGTCACAACCTAACTCTACAGAGAAGGGAAAGGTGACTCTGTGTATCATTGCACTCCCAAATATTTTAGAGACTATTTACATTATCATCTGGATTGAGGGGCAGTGTTTTGCAAGCCATTGCTGCCATTTCAGTGTTAGCTGGGCATTTACTCATGTAGACAAAGCCTCCACTTCTCCTCTTGGAAAAGTTAATGGCTTGCTGTGTTGCAACAGCAGCACACAGTAATCCTTTCCATACTTAAAATATTGCTAACATAACTGCAACTGTTTGCAGAGTGAAAAAAAAAAAATCTCCTGTCAAGCCCTGGACAGATGTCCTTTTCCACACGCAGCAAAACAGGGATAAGAGATTACCACTCTTGGCTGAACACAGCTGCTCCCTGCCCCATGTCATGGCTTCCACTGCTCCTCCGGCAGAGTTTATGTGAGCTTTCCCCAAACTGATTTAGGGATTAGTCCTGACCAAGCATTTAAACTGCTCCTTCGGTCTTTGCTGAGTTTGGCACAGAGATGCCATCCCTGGCTAATTTCCTGTAGGGTTCCCAGAAAGGCACAGTGCCTGGGTGATCCGCCTGATGAGCTCCCAGGAGACAACAGTGTGCTGGGGGAGGACTGCTCCTCTCAGGGCCTGGAAGCTTCCTTCTCTGGATGAGATGGTGAGCATGTTCTTTGGGGCAACACGCTGTCACCGAGGGAGCAACTGAGTGAGGGAGAACAAGTCTTTGACGTGTCTCTGAGCTAATAAACAACATTTACCTCGAGTGGCTGAGAAACAAGCCATGCCCAGGGACTAGAGCCATGTAGCCAGAAGGCCAGTGATGCTCCCAAAGGTGGCCTTGCTCTGTGTGTCCTGAGCTCCCTTTGCTATCTGGTCCTTGTCATTCATCCCTGGGCAAAGTGGTTGCTCTCACGATGGGAGCTTTTTATCCACTTTTCTCTCAAAACTCAGGTGTGAAGGAAAGTGAGCACAAGGCACAAGGCAGAGTGGAAGTAAGCCCCTGTGAAGTGTGGCAATAATCTATTAATTTTATTCTTGTTTGTCCTCAGGTGCCCATGAGGGTGACATTTTTTTGCATCCTCTGTTTTAGCTCTTCCCATGCCATCCAAAACGGTCTTCCCAGTCTGTTCTCCATTTCACTTGGATCATCACAAGGCTGGTGAAGCAGAACAATCCAAGATAGGAGATGGCCAAGGCTGGGGAGGAACCAGGCCAAGAAGCCTGCCTGAACAGACAGGAGCTCCACGGGAGATGGGCATGGTGCTCCAGGCATCCCTCCACATCTTTAGATGCCTATATACTTCCACCTGCCAGGCTCTGGTTCAGATTCATAACTAACCCTGCAAACTGCAAGTGATCCCTGAAGCCAGTTCACTGTGATTTATGGGTCCTGTCTCTTTTTCTAAGGAAAACAAAGGAAACTTTTTAAAAAAGTCTACGTGTAGGGGCACTGAGTCTTCCAGAGTTAAATACTGTCCATTTTTCAGTAAGGAAGAAATTGCCAGCAACCTTATTATTGTCTCCATATTAATTGTAAACTGCAAGGAACTGGCCTAACTTCTCAGCTGTCTGTCAAGACAACTTCTGTCAGATTTCATTTATCTCCTTGTGTGTTCTGGTACAGTTGGTGGTGAAATTGCTTCAGTTGCCAGCCCTCATGTGAAAATTCCCCCCAGCCTAGGCAGAATATCTCATTGGTACATGCCTTTAACAGATTCTAGGGTGTTTTTAGTAAAAATAACCTTGTAAATAAAAAGAATGGCTGGAACCAGAAAGAGACGCTATGTTTCAAGTGAGAAACTGAGAAATAAAATGCCTCTCACTTACCTTCTCCTTACCTTCCTCAAATGACTTTTTTTTCCCATTGTCATAGCAGGATCACATGTTCTAGACTAACTAATGTCCTGGAGGCACATGAGGAGAATAGCAGGGCAGGTCTGGGAGCTGGAGACAGCTTCACGCATCAGCAAGTTACTGGCCAGCCAGTGACAGGAGCAGCTGAGTGACAGCTCCTGTTCTGATTTGTAAAAGAGCCTGCACACTGGCAAAAACAGCAGTTGTGCCAGTGCTTTGTGCAAAAACAAGCATTGTTTTTGCTTGGCTTATGTAGAACACAGTGTGGGAGCACCTAGCCTACAGACTCAGACTTTCATCTAGCAAAGGGCAGCTTTTGTTCCCGTCCTTGATCCTCAGGTCGTGTCTGCTTCTCATCCATCAGCTCTGTACAAAATGCACAGGCAGCCTTTGGCATCAGTTCCCTCCAAGCTGCTCCCTCCTGGCTATGTGCTTAAATTTTTCTTCTCTGCAGAGAGATTTTTTGTCTCTGATTTACATCCCATGAAAATCCATGAGCTTTATTTGGGTATGCCCAGTAGTACATCAGAGCAAACATTGCTGTGAAGTTTGTGCTTATAGCTAACTACTGCCTTCGAGTCATCGATTGCTGTTCCCCTGAAATGCTGCACATTCATATGTTAATCCACTCTTGGAAGCTGTTGTGCCTGTACTGTAAGCCTTTATCAAATGATAGCAAAATTAATAGTTTAGTTTCTGTCAATTTTATACAAGATGCTTGATATGAAAAGCAGAATATAAGTCACTGAAGATAATTTTGGAGCATCACTTCTTTTCAATAATCTTTTCATGTTTTTTTCTGCTTGCCATCAATGTCAAGATGCAGACTCTAATTTCCTACTCTTGGTAAAGAGAATGTATGTGTTATGTGTTATGTGTATGTGTATATGCTGGTCTTTTTCCCTGCTGACTAGACTTGGCCATGTTGTATACCACAGCGTGGTCACAGAAATACTATGAACTGCAAGTAAATCTGTCTGTTAGGGTCTTCCAATCAATCAGTCGAAGCCAATCATATAACAGAGAAGGGAATGCAAAGAAGAATTTCCATATTGATTCATTTTGTAATTTCTTTAACTATGACTTTGAGAATTAATCTGATTTTCACTGTAAAAAAGGTTGATGGTATTTCACAAAGATATTCTTCTGAATCCCCAACTCTATTTCTTCTTTTTCTCCCCATAGAAACCAGTGGACTCAGAATTGCTTCAGTGCTGTAAATTGGATCTGAAGGAATGGACAACCCCAACAAACCCCCCCGCAGACATGTTCTGAGAATCCAGCAAGTGAACTAGAAGAAACAGCCTGACTCACAAAATCTCACCTGACCCATGACTGAATCTTAGCTAATGCAACACTGATTTCAGACACCTTTGTATATCAGGTACAGCAACTCCTCAGCACATTCCTGTTTAGGTACTGTTTTTAATTTAGTCCCCTGTTATATACTGTTCAACAGAGAAATCCAATTTACATTGAATTGGACCCACCTGACCCATGCAGCAAAGTAATGGTGCTGTGGTCGTCAGGGTGTATGGCCAAGCACTGAAGCTGTCATTCTCTTACTGGTGTCCCTTCTGCAGATCTGACAAGTTGCTGCTGTGGTTAGTCAGGCTGGAGATTCATTTATAAGAGTAAGGGCTTCAAAATGAAGTCCTCACTAGACAAGGCTGCTCTCACAGACACACCCTCCCAGTGTAGACACACCTCCCTCCAGCAGGGCTTCTCTTCTCTGTAAGGCTTGCACAGGTTCCAAAGACAAAACAAGTTATGCAAGCAAAGGGCTTTGCAATGAAATATCCAGATTTTTTTAAGTGACAAAATTTGGTCCAAAAAGCTGGTGTTTGCCAGCTACACCATGTCAGTCTGCAGGCTACTTGAAAGACGTAGAGTAGCACATACCATGAGCACAAAAATGTTCAACGTGACAGACTTTCCTCCTTGCCTTGCACATGGGTTCTTCTAACTCAGAAATCCCAGTCTGATCTCTGAGTGCACGTGCATGTGCATAATGCATCGCAGTGCGATACTTCACAGCTGAATGGGATCAGAGTACCATTGCATGCATAAAGTCTTCTACATATGCATTTCTTCCAGATCCAGCTATGTTTGTGCTGCTGTACATCACAAGTTTTGCCATCTACACAAGCGAGCAACCTCTTCAAAGCCAGTTCAAAGGAGAGAATTACTACACCAGATACATCTGCAGCATCCCCGGGTTGCCAGGCCCTGTGGGCCCCCCCGGAGCTAACGGAGCCCCAGGGCCGCACGGACGCATTGGTCTTCCAGGAAGAGATGGCAGAGATGGCAGGAAGGGAGAAAAAGGTGAAAAGGGGAGTGCAGGTATTGAATATTTGTCTCAACTAACACAGTAGGGCAACAAAATAAATGCTTTCACCATCACTGTTATGCATATACATACATCCGATGAGTGTGTGTGTCTGTGTGGGCTTAGTGTGATGCACATAAATATGGTGAGAGAAAGAAAATATTCAGACATATTTTAGTTGTGCCTAATATGCATATAGTCAAATATGTGCAAATAAATGTATATGCACAGCCTTCCTGTGTAGAGGTGCTAAAAGGAAATTGGAAAAATAAAGTGGAAAAATGAGTGGCAGCACTGACTTTAGATAATTGGTCTCATTTGTACTGTTAGCCAGGCATCAAAAATTAACAGGCATGTACGTAGAAACTAAAACCACTAAAACAGTAAGGAATGCTTAGTGCACTCGCATCACTACGCAAGTAACCGTGCTGCTGCCCTGCCCACCAACAGGGCCCATGCCTCAGTCAGCAAGGGCTACACAGAGCTCTTCCGTGTGTAATCCAGGTTTATGAAGAAAACTAGGCTTACAGAAACAAACGGCTCCCAGGCTGTGGAGTCCACTGCTCTGTTCCAGCTTGTCATTCTTTCCACAAAGTTGTCAGAAGATGTTGAAAGTATTTTTGGAGTATTTTGAAATTCTGACCTTGCTTTCCTTGTTTACCCAGTAGTCCACACAATTATTTACCGATATGACATGTGCAATGATTAACTACCTTAAAATGTTTTTGAAGGTTTAAGAGGAAAAACTGGGCCACTAGGACCAACTGGAGAGAAAGGAGACCAAGGTCAGTCTGGGAAAAAAGGACCTGGAGGACTGACTGGTGCCAAGGGTGAAGTAGGTCCAGCTGGACCACCCGGACCTAAGGGAGACAAAGGAGACCGAGGAGAGCCAGGCGCACCAGGGGTCTGTAAGTGCGGGAAGATTGTGCTGAAATCTGCCTTTTCTGTTGGCATCACCACCAGCTACCCCGAGGAGAGACTACCGATTGTATTCAATAAAGTCCTCTTCAACGAGGGTGAGCATTACAACCCCTCCACGGGGAAGTTTATTTGCGCCATCCCAGGGATTTATTATTTTTCTTATGACATCACCTTGGCAAACAAGCACCTTGCAATCGGGCTGGTTCACAACGGGAAGTACCGGATAAAGACATTTGATGCAAACACAGGAAACCATGACGTCGCTTCTGGATCCACCGTGATCTACCTTCAGCCAGAAGATGAAGTGTGGCTGGAGATCTTCTACGCTGACCAAAACGGTCTCTTTTCAGATCCCACATGGGCAGACAGCTTGTTTTCTGGGTTTCTCTTATATGTTGACACAGATTACCTTGATGCTTTGGCAGACGAAGATGAGCTCTGAAGCAGACAATGACAAATCACAGCCGCACTGGACACTCAAGCACAGGATTTTATCCAGCCATGTGTGGGACACGAAGCTGAAAAGGAATAATCTGAGAGTTTATTTTTGCTTTGACAGGAACCAAATCTGAGTTGAGATGGACATTTCTAGAATTTAAGCTGGATTCTTTACCAAACCGCAGGGATATCAAAAGGAACTATAACTAACAAAAGACTGCATCGCTCCAGGACTGACTTCTCTTGGAAGTTATGTTTATATACTATTTAAACAAATTTAAGATACTGTACATTGGATTTTATATGAAATATATTAATTTGCAATGTAGAATTGATATTTTGAATATGACATTGAAGTAAAATTGAACAATTGACAGCAATATCATTCTTGGTTATTTTAAGGCAGGAAATGTAGTAAAAATAGAGAAAAATGATTTTTTTAAAAAAAGAAAGCAATAAAACAGGGGCATCTTCTAAACAGGTCACAAGCACATTCTCATCTGATATTTACACTAACAAAAGATATTTGTGAGTGATTAACCTCCTAATAAGTTCATGAAAATTCATACTAGCTGTGAAATTGCTAAAATAACAGAACAAAGGTATTAAACTTACAAGATAATTAAAAGTTGATGGAACTGATAACTTGCTGATAGAGAATCAGCATTCTGTTGGGCATTTTCAATGCAGTTCCAAGTGGGTTTGCTATTATTTCAATGCTATTCAATCTCTTTTTCAAAAATGTGAAAGAAAATATAAACCTTTTGCTGGAAAAAAAATATATATATAAAAAAAAAGATGCCAAAAAAACAGTAGAACAGTGATCACTAATGAGAATAAATTAAATGGAACAAACTAAGTCACATCACTAATGCAGACATACTTATACTCTAATATGGCCAAATGCAATAAAATGAATGTAGGTCACATACAAGACGGAAGACTGCATTCAGGAAATCAGTGAACTTGGAAAAGATACATGACACATTATGGGTAATCAGCTAAATATGAGTCTTAAGACTGGGTGTTGCTACTGCGCTCTGGGTGCATGATCAGCAGAAATACAAGGAGGGATAAGGAGTAGTATTGCTTACGAGACTGTTACTTATATCCATGTTTTAAAAACAGCCTGGAAAACTGAAAAAAAAGGTTGCAACTCTATCCATGAAGATTACTCAATCAACCTAACAAGGTCAATTTATTTTTCCCAACTATGGAAAAGTTAAGAATTGATCTGCAAATTTTTGGTACTAGTAGGCACTTCAGTCTATCAGATAAGGGCATAGCAAGATCCACTAAGAAACTATAAATTCCCGCTGTAAATCAGGAACACATTTTACCAATGGTGGCAATCAACCACGGTGAAAATTGGCTAAGAGTACCACGCGTTCTTCAGCATTCAACATCTTTAAGTCCAGACTGGCCATCTTTAATTGCATGTTTAGAGACGCACTTACTTTGCAAGAAATTACAAACTTGTTTTATTAGTCCCAGATCTACAGAACTCCGTTATTTCCAACAGTATGCAAATAGTTGCAAATGCATGACAGTTCTATATGGAATATTAACCTATGCCCCCTGCATTAACAAGCACATCCTTGAGTACATGGTTGCTGCTTTATGTAGTGAACAGGTGCAAAGTTCTGTTCACAAATCCAACTGGCAATGCCTGCACAACCCCCATTTTATTTGACAGTGTGGTTGAAGATGAAAGTGGATATTTTTCTAACTTGACATCTATTTATTAGTGTTATACAAGGGATGCTTCTTGTGGACAATATGGAAGAGAACATTTACAGATTCAGTTTATTACTGTACTGTACAATCATTTCTACATCTGCAAATCAAGCACAAAATGAGTGCAAAATGTTGCCCAATCATTTTTAGAGCAAGGATTTATGACAGTTCCTCACAGCCAGCAGTGACGATACAAGGCACAGACAAAGGCTCTCAGCAGCGCTCAGTGCTGCCTGCAGTGAAATTCCACGGAACAGGACAGACAATCACAACGGGCCGCCACGCCCAGGACACACAACTCAAAGATGCAGGATTGTAGCTGTAATATGCATTATGCAACAAAGGCAAATAACAGAAGTATTTCTTTACATGTTTAATCCAACAAAACAGTATGGAAATAGGTTTACAATATTTGACTCAATATAAAGTTTATATTAGGATTAGCAAATCAATTTTTGTTATGGTAAATCTTATAAATATTTCACGTGTTCAAGTTAGAAAAATTCTTATAAACCATACTTAAGGAAACAGTATGACAGATGTTCTTCAGACTCTAGAGAAGCATACTCAATGGCTACAATAAATCTGGAAATTTTCAAACAAAACAAAATTTTCACAATTGAATGGAGAAAAAATATGGCATTAAAATGAAAAGGTACTGGTTGCAATCCTAACTAAAAGCAAACTGTTATTGAAAAAATATATATATATATATAAAAGACAGATTTTAACCACACCTATGTTGAAAATGACATCATGAGAATAAGTAACCCAAGAGTTATTGCCTCCTTCTACTTCATAATTTTAGATTTATTTTACAATCGCAGAAAAGTCATTTTAGCTTCCCTAAGTTTTCCCATTTGGACTACGTAGCTGCTTGAACAGTCTAACATTTTGGCACAAACAGTTAAAAACAAGTAATTCCGTTGAATTATTCCTATAGGTTTTCACTAGAAGAGTCTTTTTACTACACAAATAGGTAATGTATACAAGTACCACACGTCCCTGCCATTACTCAGGATCTCAATACTTTATCCTGAAGTAAATCATTGTTATTACTGCTATTTTACTTGAAAAAAATCAACTCTGATGACATGATGTTTCGTTAGATGTATTCCCTCTGTCCAAGTTTGAATTTATGGTGAAAATATCTCGGGCTGGAGTCTTCCTACTGTTTGCACCATGAGGTGGGAGAGTGGGCTGGGTTCGTTTCAAGATACTGTAGGACAACAGAGACCAGAATCTCTTTGGGATTAAAGCTGAAATTAATCAAATTTCTACACAATATATATGGCATCCTACACATGCCATAGTAGCACATGACGTTAGGCATCTGGACTACGTTACTCATCTACACTTTGACTACAGTTAGCTGATAAAAATTAGTATCACCAGGACAGACTCCCAGAAGAAAGCGTGTCTTTGCCATAGCACCATCTCTCGGGCTTTCCAAAGGAGGATGCAGGAAGTCATACAAACCTGATGCCACGAGGAAGCCCTCAAACAACATTAAGATTAGTGTTCCTGAGATTCATAATTAAAAACCACATCTATGTATGCAAATATACATAAATGAAGTTATTTGGAACAAAACAGCCCCCAGAATCTTGTACACTCTCATACACCTGGTACAGTGACAAAGAAGTCAGTCACATGTTCCACTGATGAGCACTTTTAACCTAGATAACTAATCAAACATTACAGTCATGCTGAAAATTTCATCTTCACATTGATAAGAGCGTGTTTCCTTGAATAAACACCTTCACTTTCCTCACTACTGCTTTTCATATCCATATGGCTTACATTGCCAAAATTTTTCTTCAGATGCAGTAAATGTAACCAGTGAATTTTTCACTATGCTCACACAATATGGAGGAAAAAGTTACTAAGGGACATCAGTATTGAAAGTATTATCTACATTCTTCAAATATTCATAAATACACCAAACAGAATGTATGTCTTCTGGCAATGGACAAAGATAGAAATCTGAAAAGCACCTTATTTTGTTCCCTACTGAGTATGTTTCCATAGTTTGGGCAGTTCATCTAACACTTCATTTTTATTTACCTTCCACAGGTCACCCGCTAGGTTCAGCTTATATTTATTCACCACGACATGCACCAAAAGCTTCACTTTACACTAATCAGTTTAATTTATCCATTGGCACGTACTTCATACTCAGGATAACTGTAGTGATATACCAGGCAATTTAGTCAGTAGGAACTTTAGTTTTGTGCGGAAGTGTAGCTTATTTAATGTATGTGTTTCAGTAGGTGATGAATCCCATCCAAGAAATAATACATGAGAGCAAACAGAAAATAGAGTTGAGACAGCAATGTATCACAGCAGCTGATGATATTTCACCTGCTGAGCTGCACTGGTACTGTTTCACTCAATAGGTATATCTTTCTCAATGAGTAATACATTGCTTTCAAGAAGAAATGTATTCATCTCAGAACAAACCATTTAGACTTCAGCTTACAGAGTATTTAGAGGTTATATTCATTGCCACGTAATTCCTTAAGCCAGCACTCCAAACCAAGGTTGTGTCAGTATTTCTAAATTTCAGAGGCATGATTCTTCCCCACACTGGCACAGGCAGAGTTCTGAGCACTCTTCTGATGAAAATCGCAGGATTCTCAGTGACACTTGGTTTTATCCTGGCTGCACACATTGGATCAACTCATAGAAGTTACTACCTAAAGAAAAATTAATTAGACATATTATACATGTATTTAATAATAAATATATATACAGAATAAGGTGCCTTGAATTATTTGGCATTTGGCTTACATCCCTCAATGCTGCATGCAATTACTTTGGAATGTTTGGTATGATAGAGCTGCTACCTGCTCAAAGAGCTATAAGAAAGTTTTTCCTACGTGGAGATTGTTCTTGCAGCAGAAACCATTAGTGTGAAATCTATCTAACCTGACATTAATCTCTAAAAGATCATTGCCTAGGCTAAATTAACTGTTAGCTTTCCCGTCATCACTGCAGAGGAGCAGGTGGGGTATATTTCAGTTTGAACGAACCCAACACGTGCTTTAAGAAAGGAATGATCCAGAGGTACCTGTCTCTCTGCATTACCTGTGTCTGTGTGACTAACTTAGGTCAGCATTCAACTCTGAGTTGGTGAAAGTATGATTTCTGCTCTTAGAGAACAATCTACCTGGAAGAATTCTTATGCCTCACAGATAGAAGATGTGGACTGATGAGAACACAGCAGTACCCCTGTAATGACGCGAGTGATCTCTTGTCAGACCTTTCATAAAGTATTGCTCCAGTTCCTTCTGGGACAACTTCAAATGCAATAACTTGTCTCTCCTCCAGAAGATTTTACAGTATACTAAAGTGGGCTAGGTAATTTATTTATGTTCCCAAATCCAACATAATTAAGGATTTCTAAGGATTTTAAAGGAATTAGAAATAAATGATAAATTTATTGCTTTTCAAAATTAAAGCACCTGCTAGGACCTTAAACATAATATAAAACATAAATTTCATCAGTTTCTGTGAAAGAATAGCCTTGCTTATGTCATGTTAACAAACAGACAATACTGAACTCTTGAAAAACAAAAAAAAAATATTCTTACGAGGCTCTAAAAGTGAACTCTTAGCATGAAGACAATGAGATTTCTAGAACTGAGTGAACCGTATAAAGAACATTAACCAGCAGTCCCTTTTCTTTCCTTACTTTCAACTAAGCGTTATCCTAGGACTGGAAAACAGCAGACAGGATCTAAAATTTGAGTTGGAAAACAACCTCTAATCATTTGAAGACTTGTCTACAGCTGCTGCTGATGCCAAAGCAGCAGGCTTTCCTCCTTTCCATGCCACCCGCATTCACCCATCTTCTGGCAGACAGTCTGGTAAGTGAATACTGATTTCTCCTCCTTGTGTGACAAATTTCAAGGAATTTTATTTGTGAATTCGGTCATGCTGGAGGAAGGTGCAATCAGTTTAAAATAATCATGCTGAGCGGAGTTTGTTCTCCCGTATTTGTAACCTCTCTGAAGCTGAGATCACTGCAGAGCTGCCTACAGTAGTTGAAATTGCTGTTCTAATAATACAGCAACACGTACTCTTATTTTGTAGAAGTTGTGCTCATCTTGTAAGATTTGGAGTTTTGTACCTGTTTTTTTTTTTTTTTTTTACAGGTTTTGACTTTGGGGCGAAAAAAAAAAAACAGGCATATTCAGATATGTATATGCCAATCTAAAGCTTACATGATCCTTAAAGACTAAAAGTAAACTCTGTCCTTCCTCGCTCACTGCTCATTTTAAACCTGTTTTGCCTCCAAACATGAACATGATGGACACCAGAGCAGAGTAAGGGACTGAGCAGAAGCTGAGCTCTGCCCCAGCACCCTGCGGCCCGCCCTGTTTGGGGCAGCCACCACAGCCCCTCCCAGAGCAGCAGGTGCAGAGCCGCTGTGGTAAGATGGCGGTGCTGAGAAGAGGGTCCACAGCTGTGGCCCCAGCCATGAACCCTGAAGGCTGCCTCTTTTTCACTAAAGACATTTTGCTTCCCCCAGTCGCTTCCCACAACAAGCTGTCACACGTTCTGTTTGCACCAAAGGCCATCCTTGACTGTCCTCGGCAAACTAAGAGTGACAGTGCTGCACTCAACAAGTGGAGCTTCTCACATCATCTCATTTGGAGCTCTGCATCTGCCGCACAGTTTTTATGATGCTGACTGAGATAAATGTGTTGTTCTCTGCTCCAGGAAACATACATGGCTTGAGTTCTGTCTTTCTGCAAGTGGAGTCATGTCCTGACGTGTTTAAGTAGCTTTTCATCCTGGTAAGCAAAGGCCCCCCGCTGCTGCTCCTTGCCGGTATTATACTAACGTTCCTTACACAATGCTGTTCATATTTGTCCATCATTTGAACTGTTTGCACAACTGTTTCTGAGACTGGAATAGATTGTTGGATACAGGCTCATTAGCAAAACAAGATGTTTAAGCTGAACCGTTGCCAGAAGTCTGCATGAAGCAGACTTGGGCTCACTTCCACAGGCACAGATACAGTAAGACTTGTACAGTAGACCACTTCTGGTATCTGCCATGTCACCTTCAGAAACCTGACTTCTGGTCACACTTCTTTCCCCTTCTTGAAAGCTGTTGTCATGTCAGTGCTTTCTAGTTGTGACAGTTCCTTTTCGTGTATTAAATGTGCATACTCCCAATCTTTTTATCTTCTGTGGCTGTTTACTTCTTCCCATGACCGCCTTTTATTAACTGTTCAGAAATAGGAAACAGTTCAGCCATCTCGTTTCATGTGATTCCAGCTACTAAAGCTTCACAGTAACAGAGCTTCAGATGTTATAGGGTCTGTTTATACAGGGACAATTATAAATAGGTCTACTAACAGCTCCATTTTGTACCAGCAATGTTGTTTATTCTGGTTGTACTAGAGATACTGCTATAAACGTTAACATACGAAATTACTTTTTAACAATTTGGTGCCACAAAAAAAAAAGACCTCTCCAGATTTGATAGGAACACTATAAATTGCTTTGTACCTATAAAACTTAGGAACTGTATATAAGATAATCCACATTTCTACAAGCTATCCGATAGCACTGACAGATTTCTGCCATTCCATGTACCTAGATAAGCTGGTTGTGAAAATTTAACAAGCAGTAAGTCATCCCTCTGCTGCCCCTCTAACCAGTGTTTATGGCTGTATTTCCCTTCAGGCAGTCTCTGGAATAATCTTCATTCTCATGATATTCTTCTTCTGTTCTGCTATGCGAGTATTAAAGTGCAGTAATAACTTCATAAAGTTATGATTTGTCTCACTTCTTACCATGGTTCCACACTCTGCCTTCACCAGACTCAGAACATTTACTGATACTTTTCTAGCCCTGGTCTGCTGAGAGATTAAACTTTATTTTTTTTACTGTGCTATGTTTCCCATTACATGCTGAGAAGTTTGCTGAGGCTTCTGTTGATTTGTAACAATCATCTGTAAAGAACAACGCATAGTAGTCCCTTTGATACAGCTTTGGTTAATACTCTGAGTACTTTAATGTGCTGGAAAACAGTGAC
This sequence comes from Alectura lathami, assembly GCA_013399715.1. Taxonomy (NCBI): domain Eukaryota; kingdom Metazoa; phylum Chordata; class Aves; order Galliformes; family Megapodiidae; genus Alectura; species Alectura lathami. The sequence goes on along the minus strand of VXAV01011286.1, from coordinate 22,537 downwards.
AGAGCTTGGAAAATAATTGGCTACCAGCTGTTCACTTTGAGGATTTATCCCTACATGACCAATGTCAGGGATTTTTTTGGTGTCAAATTCATCTAAAAATTTTTTTGTCTGAATGTTAGCATATAATCTAAATTACAGGCTTAAGAACTCCCTTTAGTCATCAGAGGGAGAGAAGCTTTTTGCAAACAATTTACACTTCTATATTATTTATTGTTATTGTTTATATTATGTATTATAGTTCAGGAATATACATGTCCCAAGGAGCATCTGCACCTCTCCTCTAGTTATAGAGGAAGTACACAGAAAGTAGTCAGATTATTCAGCAAAGTTAGGTACTTAAAAGTTAGGAAGAATGACTGTCTTTATTGCATTTCAGTCTGAAATAACCGTTCTTGATCTCGCTGAAAAATACACTGCATACTCCTTTTCCAACTCACTGCAGTAATCAGGATGAGTTGCTGCCTGCAGGAGCTGATACTTCTTCATCTTCTCTGTACTTTACTTAGGACTTTCTCTTTCCCTCTCACTGTAAAAGAAACTGTCTACCAAAAAAAGAAAAAA
>VXAV01011286.1:7200-20343 GCA_013399715.1 Alectura lathami | reverse complement strand
TGGGGGGGGGGTTTGTGCGCGGTGTCGGTGGTTAAAACGGTCACACGTAAAACACGCACCCCGAAAAAGCATTAGCTTGGGCATCCAGGTTTTGCGCGTTTGGGTGTCGACCTCGTGTTTCTTGCCTAAGTGTGAGGTGGTGCGTGGAGCTGTTGATGGGCTTCACCTTTCGCGTGGGAAATCCTCTGTCCTCTCGGGAAGGAGGAGGGTGTAGGCGTGAGGCAGCTGGAAGATGTCAGAAGCGAATGTCTCGTTGCAGGCTGGGAAAAACAGAGCTTGTTGTTCTCACAGATAATCTTTAATTTCTTTGGCAGAATCTGCGATGTTAATGCAAAACGCTTTGGTGAACGTTAATGGTGTGAGTCTAACTGCAGAGCTTTATGGGCTTACCTCAGTAGGCTGTGTAAAGAGCTAATCAAGAGCAGAGGATTAAACAGCCAGTAAAAACAAAAGACATCTAAGTACAAACGCTCAGATTTTCATCAGTATCAAAGTGAATGTATGTATTGTCCCTAAGCTCATTTTAGCAGAGTATGTTGTAGATGTCCACAGCCAATACCAATTTAGGGATGTTTCCAGCTTTTTCAGGATGTTTGTGTCTGTGCCTGCTTGTGCTAGGAAGGGATGTGCTCTGGCAGATGGAGTCCAAACAGCTTTCAGAATGGATTGCATGGGGAAATGAAGAGACACCCTCTAGTGATGGTTGTTTTCTCTTACAGAAGCTCGTTTCCAAGAATAAACAACACAGCAGTGCTTTGAGAGAGGAACTGGCCAGTGGTTCCTTTGGGATAAATGTTTTCCTAAGTATTTTGATCAATAAATGTCTGTAGTTCCCTCAATCTGCTTCTTTTTTCTAAAACCACACACTTCAAATTTTGAGTAAGACTGCACCTTGACTTGAAGTGCTCATTTGTCTATCCAAAGCTATTTTCAGTCATTCTTCCCCACCCCATGTCAGGACCCAATCTGACAGACTTATAAATTATTTTGATGTTCATGTTTTGTATATACAAATCTTGTAATAAGCTGACACTGAAGTTTGCAATTGTGTTGCCTAGTTGTAAGGGAACGGTGGTTTCCTTTTCAGTGCCTCTCTGTCCCTACTGCACTGATACCTGCATACAGATTTCTTTACTGTTGTCCTGTCAGATGATAATTTAGCATTTAAAAAAAAAAAAAAAAAGGAAAGAATAGCCCCCTGCCCCTTGTGTTGGACCGTTGTTTATAATATACCTGTGGTGTTAAAATACACATGCACACACTTTTTTTATGAAAAGGGAACTGTGTTTTAATGGAAGGGGGAAGTGGGTAACGTGTGGAATTTTCAGTTTGTGATGTCCCTCAAGTTTTTGGTTTGTTTTATGCTAGCATTATATGTTCACTTTCTCATTCTGGCCCTGGTATGGCAAACGTACCTTGAAACATGCCCATAAGCTGTTTCTTTACTTTGTGGTCACAGCAGATGTTGTTTGTCCTCTTAGTCTCAAAGTGTTCAATCTTCACCCTTTATTTTTCTAGTGCAGTCCGGTGGCAGAACGTTACCATTTTCCTTTAACGCCACGATGTGCATGCTCACATGCCTGTATGCTTTTCTTAAGTTGAAAACCTTGTCATATGTCAGTGCAGTAGTCAGAACAACAAATCAGAGTTTGAAAAATGAACTGCTTTAAAGAAGACTGCATCTGATCCTTCTTGCCATGGGATGCCAGGACAACTGCAGTGTTACAATAGCCATGAGCAGTACGAAGGTGTTTCTGGGGACCCATGGTGGATGTCAGCATTCCCTATTTCCCTTCAGGTGACGTTGATGCTTGGTCACAGTGTAAATGTCTGCTTGGGTGCCTTCGTTTGTGCCTGGCTTCTGCCTCCTGTTTCAGGAACTGGTGGCAGAATACGTGCAGCACTTGTGGGTCTGTGGAAGTGTAGAGACCTGGAGGGTTTGGGCACCTCCAAGCATGGGTGAAATCAAGGGAGAAACTTAGTAGAGGATGTTTTCAGGCTCTCAGTTCTGCCTCATTTCTGTCTGACTATCCACCCTGCTCATTCCAGCATGGAGTAAAATTTGGAGGCCTTGCAGGACAAAGATGCTTCCAATGTAAAACATGGTGTGAACTATTTTGGTACAGGGCTGGAAGGCTGATCCTGCAAAGTAAGGCTCCCATTGCTGTCTATCTTCTCCCACTTCATAAAGGTATCTTGAAGTTAAGCACAAATTACTTGGCTGTAGAGCCCATTCACATGAACAGAGTAAAATTTAATGTTCAGAGAAATGAAGTTGGGGCAATAATGTTTATGTGGTATCCTGTGGTTCCTTGGAAGAAGGACCATGGTAATTGATGCATTGAATTAATTTTACCACAACTAATAAAGCCTTAAAATGTTTTTCATTACATATGAAAAGTGTCATTTCCCTGTTATCACAAGGGATTGATTCAGTCATTAGAAATTCTTCTACATATGGACCATCACTTCTGCAGATGCTTGAAGTGATGGAAGATTATTTCTGCACTAATTTCGAGTGTTTACACTGCTCATTTTAACGTGGCTTGTCTGGAAACAGTTAAAAAGAACTGCTGTGTATTTCAGAAGGTTGAAAGCAGATTCTTATCTGTCGTTGTCTAGTTTTCATTAATGAGAATGGAATTGAAATGAAGCATTTACTCCAATGCAGTATGATTCGTTTTTACACAGTAACTGAACAGAAAACAATAATAGACATAATCGTAGAAGGGAAATTAGAAGGTAACTTAGTCCATTTTTCCCCCTAAAGTAGATTCAACACAATTTATGTCTTCATACTTATTTTTTATTGTTTAGTTGGTTGTGGGATTTTTCATGGGCTTTTTTTTTTTTTTTAGTCTCTTAAAAATAAAACAAAACCTTAGAGGCTTGCACTGATGAAGATTCCACAGCTGATTTTAGGGACTGCTCCAGTGCTAGAATATCCCAAAAGTTAAAAACCTTTTCCAATGTGTGACCAACTTTTTACTGCAATTCAAGTCCCTCCATGTCCAGCAGATGTGCCCAGCCTTCCTGTGTGCAGGGACCTTTTGTAGGCGTGAATTTACGAAAAAATATTTATTTTCTATTCCAAAAACTTTATGAAGTCATCTTCTAGCAAATGTGACTTCTGATAGTCTTTACCTGCACATCTAGTACACAGCTATACGTTATTTCATCATTCAGGCCATTAGTTAATATTTTAGAGGCGTTAGGCTGAGGCAGACCCTGGAGGTGCCCGTACAGTATGAGTTTTGAGTTTATTAACTGTTACTTGCTCTTCTTTTTAAATGTGGTTTTCCAGTAACACGCACATCCTCCTCTTTTTCCAGCCCTTCCCGTAATTTGATCGAAATATTTCCTAATGACAGATACTTTCTGTGACACATGCTCAGAAGCTTATACTATTTCCAAACCACCACAGGACTGTGTGAAATGCATGTTGAAGAACATTAAATTGGCCTGACAGGTCTTGATCTTGGCTGATCTACACTTGCAGTTATTTCTTACCGTCTTCTAAACGTTTACAAACAGGCTGAGCCTTTTTTGTAGCATTGCAGTTAGATGGACTTGTGTGTGCCTCTCCATCCTATTTATTAAAAAAAAACATACAACATACTTGTCCAGGTTTTCGGACCTTGCCCATTCTCCATCATTTCTCAGAATCGCTGACAGCTCTGATGTTGCTTCAGTCAGCCCATTGGATACCCTGGGATGATGAGTTTTAATTAGCTTAGAAAAGGTAAGGGTACGCCCACTTCTTTTGATGTTTCCAAGCAGAATCAGTGTTAGCGTGGTTTGGTCTTAACATATCTTTCATATCTAAATGACATTGGACTACCGCCATCCTAGGCATTAGATTGCGCTTTGCCTTCGGTATAGTAGCCAGCCTTTAAATGTTCAAGTTGTGCGTTCCAAGTACGGTATTTTCTGCCGCAAATCAGCCACGTTGGGATGTGTGTTGTGTGACATTACTGCTCCTAAGCCCTTAGCCACTGCTGTTTCATCTCCTTTTCATGAATGTAATGCCCTATATGAGCCTGAAATCACCCTTTCCTTAGACCTTGGCAAACAAATTTCCTTACTAAGGACAAAGCACTGACGACTAATGCAATTGTATAAGCGGAGATAACAAGGAACACTCACTTACCTAGAATGTCATGTGTTTGCATATTGAAAATAATCAAAAAGCCACGCACTGCAACGTGCATACGCGAAAAGAGCTACATCGTTCTGCTAAATATCTTAGTTTTTCCAGTGTGTTCTATGTGGAATAGAGCAGCTCCTTGAAATAAAAGCTAGCTTGAAAAGTGATGAAGGAGAGAAAAACAAAACAAAACAAACAACAACAAAAAAAAAACAGAGAAATCTGAGGTTTCCATGCATGAGGAGGAGCATAAAGCATTTATCTTTTAAAAGTTAATAATGCCGAGAGTTTCAGCAAGCTCCTGAGGATTTCCAGGTGAGCTCCAGGACTCCAGTAAGACTGAAGAGGTCTGTGCAGACAGGGACACAACTATATAACTGGAATCTGTTTTGTTAATGAATAAATTAATTGGTTCTTTCAATAAGAAAATACACTGACTGATCACTTTCCATGCTGTTAGGTTTCCAGGCTGTTTTCAACTAAAAATAGTCCAGAGAGTTTTGTAAAGAGGGTGAACTTGATTCTCTGACAATGATGGTGGAGCCCGAGAAAGGGAGATGGGTACCATCTCCAGATCCTATGCAGAAGACAAACATAATTCTGCTTAATGCTTAAAGTTGGTGGAAGTTTTGTCATTTGCTTGCACCTACAATCTCATCACACACATTTAATGTTTTTCATTTGTGTTTATATGGGAGGGTGGGCTGTCAGTATCCACTCCTTTGTATTTTTGACCCCAAGACTGTAGCTTTTTTTAAACTGGATATTTACTCATCCTTTTTATTTAGAAATTGAGGAATGTAGTAGGGCATGGGGTTACACTAAGGATATTTGCTTGAATCTGCCTGAAGGGTTTGTAGTCTAAGAGAATCTGATGTAGAAGATAAGGGGAAGGAATTGCATCAATCCTCCAAAAGAAAAGGAGGTCATGATAAGGTTGATTATCAGAGATGAGTTCTCATTCACTTTTAATTTTGGAGGAAAAAAAAAAAAAAGCATGGGCTTTCTGGGAGCACCAATTTAAAGGCTGCAACAGACAGTAATTCTCCTGTCAGAGGGCATCGTGAGAGCTCGGTCCATTGCAACTGAAGGTATGTAAATAATAGTCTGGAAGATCTGAATTGCAAAAACAAACAAAATTTTATTTCTTCTTATTTTCTCATGTTTTTTGCTGGGACACAGGATTCTGTGTGGTATCAATAGTCTTATTTACACAATTTTAAGTTTCGTTTACGAAACACCTGAACGTAGTACTGTGTGTTCTCTGTTCCAGGCTTGCCACCTGTTCCTTCTACCTCCAGGACAGGCTTTGCAGAACTTTCTGTTAGGGAGCGAATGAGAGAGAAAATAAAAGCAGCAAGGGTGAGTCCTTCCGGAGTCCTGTTGGGTGGTCTTTGCCTCTAAATTACCACCAGCCTCATTTAGCTCTCCTAGTGTTCTGTGTAGCTGATTGGGATATCTGCTTTTTTAATTCTAATGCCAAAATAATATTTGATTCATCAGTACGGTTATTTTGCAGCGTCTTTCTCATGCTGTGTTTTTTTTTCTGAAGTTTACGTTTCAGTTGTGTTTCTAATATGAAAGTTACCTTTTTTCTATAATTAAAATTATAAAGTCATTACAAGACTCATATAGTTTCATCAAAAGTGTTATTACGCTCTTTTGAAATGAGTGGATTTACTTGTAAGTGTACAGTGCAGTTTAATATGGAGTATTAACATCTAGGTCTGAAAAAGCACTTAAGCTGATTACATAGTTAAAAGATTCTGTCCCTAATACAAGCATGCGTGAGATACTGAGTTTCTGGGAATTGTTGTAGCTTTGGTCCTATTGCATTTATATTACAACTAAGCAGTATTTCTTGGTTTGCTTAGTCAAAAGCAGAAGTTGCTTTATCTCAAGAAGACCCCAGTCCAAGGCCAAGGCGTTTGAAAAACGTCAGGGAAAGGAAGACAGAACTCAGACTGGATGAAGCGGTAAGGAAGTGCTTTAGGGCTTGCTGTGCTAATATTGAGAAAGTGAATATGAAACACCAAGTAAATCAAAGACTACAGAAGATCAACTTCATTTATTTTAATGTGATTAAAATGATATTATTGTTTGGTTTTATTCTTTTTTTTTTTTTTTTTTTTTAACCAGGAACCTCTGCAATGACTGTTTTTCATGTACATATTTAACAATAGTCATTTTCTTTAATTACAGCGTAGCCATCACGTAAAACTTGTTTTTTACGGGTTAATGACTTCTGTTGTTTAAGATGCCTTGAGGTATTTAAGTCACTGCAACAGAAAGTACTACCACTCTGTTACAGTGTGATATAAATTTGCACAATGCGATTGCTAAGTGCTGTAATTGCTAAACGTTAACTTTATGACACTGCACTGTATTTGTATTATATTCATTTTTTAGGATAAGCATTTTCTTTGTTAGAAAATTAATTCTGTATTAAAAACAAAAGCTATGCCTGTAAAACTTGCACACATTCTTCTTTCACAAAGAGCCTGCTTGCCTATAGAAAATGTGTTCAAAAGAATTTGCCCAGGAAATAACAGCATGTACCAGTAACATTTAAATCTAGAATTCCAAACAGTATGAATTAGCCTGGCTAAACAGTGTTCTGGGGCAGAAGCACCCTCTTAGGTAGGCTGTGGGAAGGCTTTTTGGCAGTATTTTCTTGTAAAATGTACATATTAAGCAAGTGGCCATCAGATTGCCAGGATTTGAGATTTTCTTACTGTTATTATTTTGAAGTTCAGGCTGAACAGATGGAAACTTGAGAAAAAATTTCCTTCAATCTAAGAATTCAGGAATCAGGAAAACCAGAACATTAGGTTTCTTTATGTTGTTTGAGCTTGATGAAAATCAATTTGAAGCACTTAACCTGTCTTATCTGTCTGTGGGGTCAGATTGAGGCTTCAGAAACGTGCAAAAGGATAACTGTGCTATGTCCTTCCTTAAGAAGGCAGAGGAGTGTTATCCATGGAGTTTGAGTAGCCTAGCAGTAATTGAGGGAGAATAAAACAATCAAGCCTGTATTCAGGCACCCAAGCAATGGAGAGTATGTTTTTTGAATAATGGCAAATATATTTTCCTAATTTCTACAGGGGCTGTAGAAGTAGCTGGCCATGGCTCCCTGATTCCCTTCCCGGTCAGTGTTGTCTGGCAGCAGCACCCTTGCCACTGCTGGCAGGCTGGTGCTGCCTATCAGCCTCTCACTGTCCCTCGGACTGGAAGATGGCACGTTCCTGCCCTGTTTCTCACCCTTGTGGGGACAGGCATGTGGCTGCCTGATTTCAGGAGTGCAGAATGTATGCAATGAGCTGTTTCTCAATATTCTGCAGTCTGTTTCTTGGCCCATATTAAAGCAGAAAAAGGTGGCTAATAAATAAATGTACTCTTTTAACATTAATATGGAATCAGTGTAATTGTCATCACAGTGATTTCCTTTTTGTTAGTTTTTACTGTCAAAATGCATCATCTAATTGCTGTATCCAGCCGTGGGGTTTGTTTGTTTGTTTTTGATGAACCCTTATGTTAAAACTTCTGGGTTTTTTGTGCAGTCTAGTGATAAACTTGGAGAGATGCAAAAGGATGAATCCTATTTATCATCAAAAATAAAATTTCGTGATTCTGTCAAAAAGCTCAAGCAGAAGTCACCAGTAAGTACCAGTTCCTTCATTTTGATAACTGACATTAGTTTTATTTGAACATTATATGGCTTCATGATTCTGTTTGGATAAACAAGCAGAATTCAGTCTTAAGCAGTGAAAAGAAGTTATTTAATTTAAAAATTAACGAACAGCATAGGCCTACAGTTTAAATAGCAAAAGGAAACAATCAAATGTAAGAATGACATTGCGTTACTTAATTTAAAAAAATCAAATAATTCCATCTGTATGCAATTAATAAAGCTTGGAGGAAAAATGCTCCTTTTTAAATCTTCTCAGTTGAATGCACCAGTTGGCAATTAAAGGAACATAGATGCTTATAGTCACAAAATGGTCATGCTAATTCTCATATTAGAGCTTTCATCCTAACACTCAGAGGAGCCTCAATCTTTACAGGCAAAATACAATTATAAAGTTCATGTGATTCATCTGCATTATCTATTATCAACCATTATCCAGTGATACCTCCATTATAGCCAGAACTTAAACCTTTGCATTCCTCATTCACAAATTGTTTATATGTCAAACAATAAGCTGATGAAAGTTGAGCTAAATAACTTTTTTCAATAAAACATTACAAACAGTACCGCATGAAATAATAGTATAGCAATAGAAAATTCCATGTATCATTTAAAAATGTTTCAGTCAATTTGAGCAATTTTGTGAGCTCTCTTTCAAATAAAATAACTGTCCAGTGACAAGTGTTTACACGTACTGCTATTGCTACTATGAATGGAAAGATAGTTTCACAAGATAGTTTCATTTGCCCTGAATTTCTAAGAAGTGTCATATAAAAGTATGTTTTTTCTTCTTTTCACAGGTCCAGGATGATTATCCTTCTGCTGAGGAAGCGTATCATTTCTTTACTTTCAATTTTGATCCTGAACCAGAGAGTACAAAGGCTGGAGAACGGAAGAGGAATGAATTAAATGAAGAGGAGGAGGCAGAAGAATATGCAGAAACCCATGAGGAAGAACAAGACGAGGATGAAACGGTGTGAGCAATAGAAAAATTGTTCCTATTTTTAGTCAGACTTCTTGAATTAATTTTAATGATCTAATACAATGTGACAGCTTTTGTTTCCTTAAAAATTCTGAAAGTATATTTTCTAAAGTTCTCTAAGTTTCTAAAGAAATAAGTGAACTAACAGCGATGTTTGCACCCGAACTGTAGGATGAAGATGTACGCCTAGTTAAAGATGATTTATTCATTATAGGGCAGACAGCCGAAGATTTTCTGGTAATGAAGCCTGCTGACTGTGAAAGCTACTCTGAGCAACTGCGAAAAGAAAAAGAATTTCTCTTCACTCCCAGCATGCAGCAAGGTATGAAGATCACGCTTATCAATTTTCTTCCTGGATTTTGCATAGCATTGCGCCTTTTGATCTACTGAAGAACCTTGTATCTGACTGGCAGTAGAGAGAGATTTAATTGCTGTGCTGTGACACTGATCATCCAGTTAAGGCTGTGTCTGAAAAGGTCTGGCAAAATGGATTAGCTAGTAATATGCACACCTCAGCAAGTCAGCATCTGGAATGCTAGCAGGTGGACTCAGGGCATGCTGGTTGCTCTGGAGTACAACTTACTGCCTGCTATAGTAAATGCGAAGTGGCTGCCCCTTTTTCACTGGGATTTAGCTTTCACATTATTTAGCATATGCAGCAGGTTACAGTGTACAAACATTTTGATACTAAAAGCGATTCATGCACTGTATAACATATGATGTTTATTCACTTAGCCACTTCTATAAGTTCTTCCATGTAGCAAGCTTGCCAAGAGTCGTGTAAGTAACTAGGATTTCTGTGATGCAAGGGGCCGTTTTCCCAAAATCTCATTTTATGAATTGGAAATAGTCAACACTGATCATGTCTCTGACCTTTTTGCCTTATTCCCACAGAACTGCAAAGTCTTTTAAAAAACAAAATTGCTGTATAATATCACTTGCTATTTAATATTTGAAGTGGAAGAAACAGAAATGAGTTTTGTAGTGGTGTATAATTTAAATGATATGAGGACAGCATGGAATGCAATGCCAGAATATTGCCTTTTGGATCCTCTCCTTTTTCATGTGTTATAACTGAATTCTGACTGCTTCCAATGTGGTCCACTGTGTTCTGATTTGGGGATCACTGCCACCGTATTTATCAGCATAATCACCCTCTCTTTGGATGCAAGAGGAGGGTGCTCTGTACAAAGTACTGAGCCCTTACGCGTGGTGAAGTAATCTTGCACAGGGTGCTTAAAGAATCCCACCTGCTGCTATTGGGCTAGCAAGACTTTAGAAGATCTGTGACACTTTTATGACTGAATTAAACTGTGGATTAGTCCTGATAAAGAAGAGGACCTGTTTCAGTTGTATACTTTTTTTTCTAGTTAGAAAGATACTGCTGACAGCATGCTTAATATGGAGTACTGTTTGTTTCAAGAATAGTATAGAATTAAAAAATTAGAACTCCAGTTTTAAGACTTTTTACATGCTTCTATATTTAATCTCTTATTAGTGCCTGCTTCTCAAATGATGCCTGGAAATAAGCAGCCTAGGTACCTTGAGGACGAGGGTCTTTACACAGGAGACAGGCCCTTTGTATCACCATCCAATCAAAATCTTTTAGAAAACAGAATTCTCAGACAGGAGCAAGTAAGTCACCATTATAGTCTTAGCTGTTTTTTTTCGGATCCCTAATTTATCAGTATTTTGTTATAGTTTAGTGAGTGGGTGGTCATGGTGATATGACGCTTTCATCTTTAAAATGTTTAACAGTATTGGACTGCAGGAAATGTGGATTTTTGTAGGAATGTGTTTTAATGTATCCCAGTAGTTAGAGCACCAGACTGGGTCTTAGGAAACTGGTGTCTCTTTCTGGCTTTACTCAAAGCTGGCTGGGGAACAAATCACTTCCCTTGTATATGCCACAGCTTATTTTCCAATAAAATTGGAGTTAATATTTTTCTATATATATAAGAAGAGAGCTAGTGATATGCATAAAGACTCAAAACAGGAGCTGAGCACTGTAGTTTATGTGCTAGAAGACCATAACAAATGTAAGCAAAGTGGAATGACATCTGTGTCCACTGAAGATAACATGAAGTAATGTACCTGTAGAAATTTAGTGATCAGACTGCAAGGGTAATGAAGTATTGAAATAGATTATCTGGAAGTGTAAAACTAAAAGGATTCTAGAATGAAATCAGCTTATGGAAATACCTGAGAATGTGCTTTGAATGTATTTTATCTTATACTAAGATGTGTGTAGGTTAGTTTACATGTAAGCTAGCATATAGCAGTTGCACTTCATATTTTATGGTTTATACAATATCCTGAGTTGGAGGCGACCCAGAAAGATCATCGAGTCCAACTCCTGGCTCCACAAAGGACCACCCAAATATCAAACAATGTGTTTGGGAGTGTTGTGCAAATGCTTCTTGAATTCTGGCAGGCTTGGTGCCATGACCGCTTCTTCTTTGTGAAGTTCTTTGACTTCCTCCTGTGCTAGGAGAGGCACTTTTGTGAACCAGATTGTCTAAAATTTTCAACTGTCCGGTCTCAACCCAGTTAGTTTTCTGGAGTGCTTCACTGTGTTACCACATCAGTATGTCTGGTTCTACCTAGGGTCAGCTTAAAACAGGTGTGGGCATAAGAGGACAGCCTAGCATCTTTCAGCAGGTGCACTGGTTTAAGCTAATCTTGGATCCTGTTCATGAGAGCAAAGGAATGAATTAGATCAGTGATTCACCTGTGAAGCAAGGATAGCAATCATCACCTCATTTGCTTTCACAGATGCTGTTCCTTAATTAGTCCGGGTTCTGGACTAGAAAAATTGAGAGATGCTTTGATGATAGATGATCTCTCTGAGCTGTCATTTAGCTCTATGATTCTTTGCTTTATGGTTTTTATAATCCAGTTTAAGGATGTGGGTGGCAGTCTTGTGTAAAATTACGATTCTTTCAATTCTAGCAGTTTAAGAAAATAGAATGTTTAAATACTAAATGTTGTTGATTTTTTTTTCTTTTCCGAGTGTGTTAACATTCAATATTGAAAGAAAAAGTATATTTAAAGTTTGAGTAAGCTCTTGGCTCTGTGATTTCAAAACTTATGTTTAGTCACAAACAGTTCATAGTCGCCTTTTCTTTCAGAGTTGTCTTTCATAAGAGTTATAATTTTGCAAGTCATTTCTGTATCAAGTAAGGAATGATGTAAAATTTTATCCTTCTTTGTAGGGGAAAGAGTGGTTTGGTGATGATGGCAGAATCTTAGCATTGCCTAATCCAATTAAACAGTATTCTACTAGGCCTCCAATATTCTCATTGGAAGAAGGCATTGCACCGGAACTTGAAACGCTGTATAGAAAGGTAGGTGTATATTCAATGGATGTTGCTCTTGCGAGCCTGAAGTCTTTTCAGTTTGAGACTCAGTAGTTAAATGTAAGCAATGAGAAATGGGTTGCTTTCTGTCACAGCATCTCTTTGCAGGGTAGTTTTGTAGGGGCTTGTAAATCCATTTTATTTTTTTTTTCTTTCAGGCAATAAAAACAACAGCTGCCAATCAGTATCTTGTCGGACCTGGAGACTTTCAGGGGCCATTTCAGTTGGATATTGATATTTCTGGACTGATATTCACTCATCATCCCTGTTTTAGCCGTGAGCACGTGTTAGCAGCTAAACTGGCTCAGTTATACGATCAGTATTTAGTAAGGAAACAGAAGAAACTTACCAAACTTCTCACAGACAAGGTATTTCTGTTGCTGCATCATAGCTTGTTGAGATAGTGATGTGCCAGTCTAAGGTAAAAGCTGCATTTGTTTCTTTAGAGTAGAGTGGTGAAATTTTAATTATGTCATGAATGGTGTTTTGTCAGAATATTAGAAACCTAAGCATTTCATCCCTGTTGCTGTGTTTTCAGTGCAGAACTGCCTTTTTGAGATGATGGATTTCTTTGATGTTCTATGTGAAGTGAACTCCCAACAGGTTTTGATGTAAAAGGAATATATAGAGAAAACAAAATTTACATATTATTCTTTATACAGAGTACCCAAAATGTTTTCCAGTGAATGATAGATAAGACTGTACAGGACTGGCTGCTCTGGTCGGCAGACACTATTCAAGGATTGAGGGCTTTGAAGCTGCAAAACAGTGAACACGGCATTCTACTTCGGATGTATTTTGCTTTCATCCTGTAGATCCACCAGCCATTCTGGTTTTATGTTCAATATTGTCCTTAAGAGAAAATACAGCATCCTGATAACAAACATTTTAATTCCTGTCACACCACTCTCAGGTCTCTCTTGTAGCCAGTTTTTATATTCTTTTGTCTTCACAGCCTTGTATGTTT
>VXAV01011284.1:65292-79172 GCA_013399715.1 Alectura lathami | reverse complement strand
CATTCCACTTCAAGTGGAATATTCTTCTGTTACCATCTGAGGGAGGGATTCTGATTATTGCTTCAATAATATAACCTTGCAATACAAATGCCGACCTACCCAACTTGGCTTATTTCAAATTTCAAGATGACGTGCTGAAACTAGAACTTCATCTTTTATCAAGAAATAAAGGAATCTAAAGAATTTAGAACAAGAGAAAAGGATAGAAATCAAACTGCTGGTACATAGGTTAAACATTATAGGTGCTTTTTCAGACACAGTCAGGGTGAACCAGCACTTCTAACACTGTGGATGTTTGGAGAGTCACAACTTAGCAATGTGGCCCCCCATTATTAATTTTTAAGAATGAAATGCTGCATTTCCTCTTCTTACACAGAAGTAAATTCTTTAATGTAATATGACTGACTGTTTACTTTCCTAATGATTCTTTTCTATGAGGTGGAGTGGGGAGGTGCCCTCTCCTTGCCTTGTGTCTTATTTGGTTGACAATAGATCACTAAGTAAACTAGACCATATTTTTCCCTTGTCAACCATCCCTTCTCTCCTCTAACACCACTAATTTCACTCTCACACTCCAAACCCTGCAGTTTTATCTATAAAGAACAAAACACCTTTGGGAGCATCATGACAGTCACTGAACTGCTGCACTACATCTCGGCTTAACTCATTTCAGTGAACTTCAATCAATACCCCTCCTCCTAATCCAAAAGCCCTAATGTCTGAACAATTCCTTGTTTTATATGACATCATTTTTTCTTTCTTAAGTGATTAATGGAAGGCTGAAAATAAACTGTACCTAAAATATGGGCAGATGTCTAACAGAAAAATTCAAGGTCAGTTCATCTAAATAAAGATCTCAAAATCAGACAAATGCACATATGGAATCCATCCATCTGTTTAAAAGCAAATATAAAATATTCAATCTGTCCAACAGCCTGCTATTTTAATATGAAAATATAGAGTATTCAATAATAAAATATTTTACAAAAAATAATTTGATCAATAATGACACACACACATATATATTTTAAATTAAAAATGTCTGACTTGCACAAAAAGCACCTAAGAACTTGTCTGACCTTCCTTTATACCGCTGTTACCTTGAGATACTGTAGCTCTTTAAAGTTACTTAGTGCCAAAATTTGGTACACAAAGTCTTAATTTTATATCATCTCTCTCTTCAACCACTGCGCGCAGATGCATACAAACATGCACTCAATCTACTGTTATGGTAGCTCAAAAGTTAACAGACTGCAGCTGTAGAAGGGCACATTACATTTCCACAACTTGAAGAGCCTGATACCTGCTTCTGTATGCTGCTACAGTAGCATGAAGCAGTTATACAGCATTAAGAGTCCAGATGACACGGCCAATTCAGCTTTATGTCTCCTTTTACAATTTTTCTCAAAGACAATTCCATGAGAATTTTTATTATGAGCTAAAATGCATAATGGGCAATAAAATCATAGTATAATTGATTTAAATTATGTTATCATTTTCTCATTACATGGAACAGAATCAACTGCTTTGTAAATCTTGATGCTTCGTGTAGGTCTGCACATAAGCCAGAGACATAAATCCCTAAAAATTTCACTGAGTTTCAATTTTTTTCATTGATATCAAAGGTGAAAAATTTCTGGTTGAAAACTGCATCAATCATGGAGCAGATAACTTAAGATTTCAAGAGACCAAAGATGACTACATTACTCCTCTATCAGTGCACAATTACGGATTTTAGTGTTTTTTTCTTTTTTTTTTCTTTCAGTCATTCCATCATTGCACATATTTAACCTTGCCCCATAATGCTCCTTTAGACAATGATTACTTATGTGTGCAAACATCACATTCTAACAATAAAGCTTTCCAGATTCTCAGCCCTGAAGTACATTAGTGATTAGCAATGCTTTTCTCTCCTCACCTACACTCAGCTGACTGAGCGTAGCTATGTTTCAGAAGTGTACTTTGTCACAGCGAATGAATCTCTGTCATCTTAAAATGAACTACATTATGTAGAGCTACATTTTAAAAGCAGCCTAAACCTAAAGCGATGGCAGCGTGCAGTGGGAAAATGCATAAGCAGGACATTCTGTAGGAAATGGTACCCAATCTCTGTTAGATGCAGGCTTTGCTATATGTATCAAATATATGTCACTTGCCTCTGGTTTGGGTGTTTTTCTCTACATTCTGGGAGAAAATACCTCCTCTCCTTTCAAAAGAGGATTATAAGGAAACACTGCCCTAAATGCTTGCAAATAGCTCAGTCCCTCAGGATAAAGTGAGGGTCACTAGGAAAATATTCTTAAAGAAAAATCAAGACTAGGAGATCAATTTTCAAAACAAAGATCCCATGATTGAGGGGAAGTGCTCTCCCAGAGCAGTATGTCCGACAGGTACCTTCCCCAAGACAGGATGCAGATACACTGTGTGATCCCGAGCCAGACATCAGTTCTAGCACAGTGGGTGAGTACATACTAAATAGATATGTTTTATCTAAACAGTCATGAAAATTCATAATATCTGATCCTTCTGGAAACTCCCATGTGAAGGTTATATAAGCTGTCCTTATAGAAGACTTCCTGGTTTACAACACGTTAAAAGTACGTATTTCCACTTTTCATACAACCAGTATCCAAACTTTGAATTCAGAGTGGTATGGATACAGAATGACTTTACTGATTCAGGGTCTCTGGATATTAAATTCCCTGGAGAAGCTATACTGCCCTTGTTATCCTCACATAGACCTTATTAAAGAAGTCCATGGGAGCAGCTGATGAAAAGACCTCCAGAAGATAATCAGATTCTCCTTAAAACTTCTATTGAAGGTGTCTGATTTCATTCACGGTTTGGTTAAGGAAATATCTAGGCTGATGCATGATTTCCTTGATTTGACAGGAAAAGGATGATTTTGCTCCTATTTATTTACCAAATACATTACTTTATATTTGTGCATCTTACCATTGTTCTGTGTAGGAAAGCCATTAAAGCAAAAGCAAACAACCAAAAATTCCTCAGTTTCAATACAACGATGTTAAGAGATGTCTCTTGCTATATAAGAACATGATGGTCTTCGTTAAGATGGTACTTTCCAAATGCAATCGTACTCCCTAGTCTAGGAAATTTTAGTATTTGAGGCAAGCTGAAGAGAAAACAGAATATCTTCAACAACCCTGAGTTAGATGTAACAGTTTGTTACATGGTTCAGTAAGATTCACCCTGTCTTGCATAGCTATCAGTTCATGGGAAATTCAAATTTAGGTAATGTTTATTGGTCACATCTAAACAAAGATATTTCACATGAAAACTTCCTTACTTTTTGGGATCCATTTTCATAGAAAAGCACAAAGGAATGGAGAATTTGTCAGCAGTATATCATTCCTCATATCATTCATTCACTAAGGGGGAGAGTCATGCTGCACTTGAGGCAATATTTTAAACCTTCCTGTTTTTGCTAAGCTGTAAGGGTAACTCATGACATGTTAACACAGATGGTTGCAGACAGAGCTAAGCTTTCCTCTCTGTGCTTTTAGGTTTGAGTCCAGAATAGCTAGAAAAGAGGACACATTTCAGCATGTTAGTGTGACAGAACAAATCAACTCAAATGCACTAACATGACTTCTCAACTTCTGTCTAACTAACTTAGATTAGAAAGAAAACTAGGTCTTTCTGTACCTTTCAGTCTAAAAGACAGACAACTACCTTTACTTAAAGAGTACAGCCACCTCTCCTAATATCCAAATTCCAACCACAGCAACAGTGCTCTATTTACCCTCAAAACTGACTTTACAGCCAAATGTTTATTGATAACTGTAAGTGAACTGCTCTTTGTTTTGCATCACAGTAAGAGAAACTGATCCTCAAGCAGCCCTACCTAGCCCAGTCCATTCACTTTAAGGAAGTGTAGAGGCCAGTGGGTCCTACTACAGTCGAAAGATTTTGAGTTCATGGGCCACTCACACATCAAACATGAAACAAACATCTGAATAAGCACTTAAAAGATAGTAATAACCTCAGAAAACAGAACTTAGTGGAAGGCAAAGAGTGGGGATAGTAGTGTGTGGAATAGTTTGCAATATTTGTTGATTATATTCACAAACGAAAAAAAAAATCTATATGAGGTGTAACACTTGAAAACATAATCAATGCATCATGAAGGAGGAAGCACAAAGTTTGTCCTATTAAAGTCTGTTTATGCAGCCCCCTGATGCGTACAACATTGTTCACACATATTTATATGGTTTCCCAAATAGCTACCACATGACAAATATTCTCTGCGTGCAAAAGTAAAGTTAATCCTTCATTCTGCCAGTCCCTCCCCTCCAAGTTTCTAGTGGATGAAATCACTCTAGGTCTGGTGCTGTGATCCTTTGCTCTAGTTCTGAGCTCTCTTCTCTGCTCCCCTTCCGGCTGAGTAACGAAAACAAAAGCTTTGGAGGGAAGCTGCCCAGCAGCAAAAGCTTCAGGCAAGGAATCTGGAGGGAAGATATTGATCAGCACCAAACCACTTTCAAAGTAATGGAAGGGGAAGAAAAGGAGATTTTTGCTGTCATAGTAAAAGTGGTATTGATTCAATTCTGTCCTTATAACTGAAAGAGCTTCCTGGCTCCAGTGAAGCCAGCATTCTCCCCATTCTGGTCTCCCTTTCCTGTTCATTGGAAAGTGAAGTAGGGATGAAGTAGAACATAGCCCCTAGGCTAGGACACAAGATCAAGTACAGCTGAAGGTACACTTTTGCAGGAGAGATGCATGGGGAAGAAGCATACTAGGTAAAATACTTTCAGTAGTTGTGTTGAAGAATTTTTTTTTATGAGTGCAATACCATTTTATCTTTGTTCTTTTTCAAAATAATTCTGAAAGTGCTTGCATACAATGTATAGGGTATTTTGTATCTCACTGTAAATAACTATGAAAGTAATAAGCTGCTGCAGTTTCATACTGCAAACAGAGTAACAAGCAGTGAAGCTGAAGCTACCTCTACACTGGTGTGGATACAGAGGAAAAGTGAACTGTGAGGATGGAAACACTTCCATCACTCAATGCATGATGCCTTTGTGGATCACTTCAGTTCTGTTCTTACTTCTTCTGCCAACTCTTGGTTTGGGCTAAGACAACTCACTCCACTGGTAGAAACTGACGTAGAGCACCATCATTAACCTCAGTAAAATCATTTAGCTGCCATTTAGCTGTCTTCTGTGCCCTTTGATGACAAACATTGGGACAGGAATGCTGCCCTCTCTATCAGTGACATTTTCAAAACAATTATTTAGACAAGCATGTTAAGACATCAGGAAGCCTACATACAGAAGATTTTTTTCAGCATGTGGCTCATATCCTGCCTCTATGGGGCAGATGGGTAGCGCTCATTGCCAATTTGGTTTCAGGATCAACTCTGACCATCCAATCACAGCTCTCCTTGCTTATCAACAGCAAACCTGACCTTGCATTCAGCGTGAGAACAAGCCATCAGTTCTGAATACCTTATAAATATTCCTTAAACATTTAGGGCAGAGTTCTTGTTTAATAGTAAGGGCAGTGCCCCAGCATGGAAGAATTAAATAGAGTACATCAGCCTTAGGGGAACTAGAAATCCCCTGAGAAGCTGGAGCTATTCACACTGGAGATGTTATAAATATGTCCACCATCTAAATATATCCACTACCCTTTACAATACAGGGTTTTTTTACATTTAGAGACTGGGTTTATGTCACTAGGTACTTTTGAATGAAATCACTGTATTATCACGTGAGGAAAATATAGCTAAATTGCTATATTAACACAAAAAGTTAGACTTCAGTTGATACACCGTTGAACTTCGTATTTATATTAAAATCAGTATAATGTTTACTGAGGTTTCTTTGGAAAGGTAATACAGTTGAAAATACATGAAGCATTTTCACAGACTTAATGGCAGTATCATTCTGTGAGAATTTGGGAAAGGGGTATCTGGTAAAAAAAAATTGACTTCCGATTATTTGCCAAAAAATTATGTTACCATGTGTACTAAAGTTAAAGATAACAAAGATCTAGTAAGAGGAATTTTTAAATGCTAAAATGCTACACACAGAGAACATAAAACAAAAAAGTGAGTGTTGTTATGAGAAAAATTACTCATTTGTTTAGCATTCAAAAAGCACTTTCCAACTCCATAATAAATGCATTATATAGAAACACAGCAAGTGCTAGATATTCTCTCCACATATGGTTTTAAGGATGATTTATTTCAACAGTTCAGTTACTATAAAAGTGCTACGTTAAAGATTTCACATTTTATCAGCACACTGAACAATTTTATGAGGTGATGATGTGAATCTGCATCCATCAAAGATCCTATTCCACGATGAAAAGTTAATGTTTCAGAAAACTGGAGTGTTCTCCTTGGCTGTGTGTTTCTAACTTGAAAGCAGTAACACGGGGAAAAAAAAAAAAAAAAAAAAGATTAGGTTTGATTCACAAGTACAAACACACTGACAAATGCAAGTATTTTCTGAGCAAAGGTTTTAGTGAGTGAATGGCTTCTGTTTACTATAGCAGTCTACACCAAGAAATTTTGTTGAGAAGTTGACCAAGGTCTCAAGCGTATTTCAATAAAATATATATTAAAAAAAAAAAAAACACAGTTTGTATAGAGATAAAATTCCTGTTAAAATTAATGTGAAGTCCTCTGAGAGCAGATGAAATCATATGACAGTAGAGAGCAGACAGGAATCTGAGCAAACAAACAGGAATTTTAAAACATATATTCACTATATTTATATTTTAAATACCCATATTTAATGTTGGCATCTATGCTTTTTTTTTTGGAAGGTGTAAAGCAGACTTGTTCCTAAAGCTGTACATATGTTACTTACCCTATAGGGAGAGTGTTTTGCATTCATCTAAGAAAATAATTTATAAAACGCAGATACTGAGACAGAACAAAACTCTAATTGCATCATAAATCAGAAAAACAAAGTGTTTATAAATGTGAACTGAGATAAGATTCACTTAATGCATCAAGGTATGTAGCACTGAACAGCTTTCAAAGGCAACCAGCTGACACAAAAATGTTATGTTCACTGTTTTCATTCTTTCTTATTCTTTGTAAAATTCCAACCTGATGCTAGCATCTACTGCTGTTCTACAAAAACAAAGTAAAAGCTGCAGGGACAAACCCTGAATGCTATTTTCTCTTTCCAAACATTTTCACTTCACAGCTTTTATACCTGATGCTCTCTAAATCTATTTTAGCAGATCAGATACCACACCTACAAACAGCACAAACTGCGAGTGACCACTTTACCTTCAGAAAAATCAATCAGTCCCAGCAAATGAAGCAGCTTCAGAGATGCAAATATAATCACAACAATACCCACTGTTTGCAGTCCCTCCGACTCCCACTCTAGAGTCAACATTCTTCCAAGAGGCAAATCATTCCAGTTGTCACACCAGCTTGCGATCAGAGGAAACGAGAGGATTTTACCAATAGTTTGCCTTGAAGAAAGTTGCAGCAGTGCAAAGCGACGTTGCGCTGGGCTGTGGCAATCCACCAGCCACTCTAGCTGAGACGGAATTATTAGCTAAAGCCTCGCATGTCATGCTTCTCTAAGCACTGCATTTCATCAGTAGTGAGTCAACTGGTGAGGCTGAGGTGGACCACTAACCCCCAGGCATGGCATGGTATCCAGCAAGCAGCCTTACTTCAGAGCTGCTGGAGGAACATCTGTGCCAGAAGTGCAGACTTTGCTGTGCCGGTGCCAAGAAGAAATGCTCCCTGCTAACCTGCACGAGGGAGCACGCTGCTGTCAGCTCTCTGCACTCCGGTGCTTCCAAACCCAGGCTTTGCAATTCTCCCTGAGCTTCACAGTCCTTCCCCAGCTTATTTTAGCACAAGTTTGGTTAAACGTGACACACAACAGTTTTCTGGAGACAGACATCTGTCTTCACACATGCAGAATGCTGCATTTTAGAAAATCCCTGCCCTCTGCATTAGAAGAAATAACATACAGAGAAGCACTGTCCCTTCCTCTTCTTAAGCATCACCAGCATCTAATTAGAATCTGTACTGGAAATGAGACTGAAAATTAAAGAAATCCACATCAGCACGCTGTGCTTGGTGCCTCCAGCTAGTAAAATATAGTGCTGCCAAGGAGACATGCACTGCCCAAGCCCCCATTCTGCAGCTAGGAAGAACATATTTTTTATTGATTGAGAAACAAAACAGTGCATTTTTGTCTAAGAACAAGAACCTGGAAGTGCCGAAGCAGAAATTCTGGTTCATATAAATGAGAATTAGGCATTTTCAACAGCTACAGGGAAGATCTTGCCCAGGCTATGCATCAGGGGAAAAAGAAAAGAGGCTTATGATCCTAGCTGATTTATTGGGCAATCTGTATAAAATTAATTGCCCTGTGTTTATTAATGTGATTACCAAAAGGGTACCCACTGTGAAGAACAGGCTCTGAAGCATATTTGTGCAGCACGTGTGTAAACAGTGTAAGGTTAGCCGTAAATGCTAATCTTACACCTGTCCTAACAATTCAACAAAATCTTGCCCACTGGTACACCAGAATAAAGTGAAGGGAGCTCTGAAAAAAAAATAATTTTACTAAATGAACACATATGATATAACACTAATAACAATCTCTTAACTGAGGTGTGACAGTGACCGCTAATCTGAGATCACTTTTTCCATTAGCAAATATTTTTACTAAATTTTTAAGAAGCTTATAAACTTCTACTTCTGATCAGCAAAGTATGAAATTTTAAATCTGGATAATAAATTGTAACATTGTTTATGGACTGCCATGAAGAGACAGAAAATTTTCTGATTTACTATCAGCTTTGTTTGTTTTTCATTGAAGGCTATCTGTATTGAATTACACACATTATATTTATTATATATCTATTATATACAGAATATATATATAATATTATATATTATTGTTATAACAAACCACATATTTTTCCCTATCGACAGGGCTCTAGAAGCTGAATGCTCATTGGGAAATCACACTTGCACTTTTGTTCTTCGTAGGTTATATGTTTTCAATATATAAGCAACAATATTCTCTGATATCATTGCTCTGAATATATAATACTAAAATGTCATGAGTTCTATATTATTTATATATGCTCAAACTGAACATCAGTTCCTTTCCCTATTCATCTGTAAAGCTAATGATGTCTAGGAGGAAAGCACAATTATAATAAATCAAGCCAAATTCAGTACCCCCATCTGTATATTCCATATATTGTAAAATAAGTATTCAACACATTTTCATGTAAAGTTCTGTTCTGTTTCAAAAAAGTAACAAGCCTACAACATGTGTATCTTAACTCATTCTCATCTCCATTTGCTCTTTCTGTTTATTGCCATTTACTTTTATCTTTTCATCAAAATCTCCTCTTTTTCTCAAGTCATGTAGCATGACCAATCATTCACAATATTTCAGGACTCAGTGTGATTCCAGGATTAGAACTCTCAAATGTTGTTTTACAGAAACAATAAACCTAATGTAATGCAAACATGTTACAATGTAGTAGTGAGAAAGGCCTTAGTTATTAATAAATAATATCAGGGAAACTATAAAAATGGATAAATCTGTTGGCCTACATTCTAGCAGTAGTCCAGGCTAATTCATGTTCTTGAGATCTCAGCTCTTGGGAGCAGAGGTGGGAACAGAAGTCCTTCTGCTCGCTGAAAGTGCCAGCCCCCATGCAGAAAGCCACCCAGCAAGGAGGAGTGTTGGCCATAACCAGTTTTCTGTTTTCTGTCCTCCAACAAGGAGAGACCTAGATCTGTTCTAAAAAAACGAAACGGCCAGAGATTGTAATTTTGAAGAGTTTTGGGGGTCAATTCTGACTGTTCTGCAAATAAGTGACAGAAAAAAAATTAAAGAAATAAATTATTTACTAATATAATTGATTACTTACTTCCAAGATTACATCCTTAAAAAAGAGGTAGAATTTTCCTGTAATTTTTCATGATAGTTCTCTAAGTTAGAGGAGACACACAGAGACTTTGTGATTCTCCAGGACTTAGCTCTGAAACGTAAAGGATAATAAACTATGTCGAAAGGAAAAGGAAGTGATGCATGAAATGTTTCCTTTAATCACACCATGCAACAGATCCAAACAACAGCGTAATTTACAGAGGTGAATTCTTCTAGAAGACACTCAATCAAAAAAATTGCATGCCTCAAAGCATTTGAAATGAAATCAGTCTTGAAGAAGGAGATGATAAAATTCAGTTAAATGAGACAGTTCTTCATATTCTGATCACTTCCTAAATTCATAGTCAGGTGTAATTTCTCTTCATGTTTGGAGCACTATTTCAGATAAAATATTTTTTGTGATAGGTCATTATGGGTTGGCTGTATTGACACTATGAGCAAATTTTAAAAGTTGCTCAAAGTAAAGGAACTTTCCATCAATGCCATATCCAGGATATGAAAGAAAACACCATCCTTTACATGATGCAATGAAACACCAGCAGACGGCTTATGATAGCCAAGCATTGCTCTGGCTCATTGCCATTCCTTAATTCCCTCTTTGCAATGCATTCTGCTGCATATACAGCAATATGTAGCAATACATATAGGTTTGCATAAACTTTCTTGTGATTCCTCAATAAGTTGTAAGAAATAAAAAAATGTCAGCATTGCAGAATTGGTAGAAAGCTACCACATCTGGACAGTGCAGCTTCCATTGGCTGTAATTTTTTCTCTGTGAAGATTTGAAGCAGAACCTTTAACATTTGCCTGAAAGTCTGGCAATACTGCCCTGTGGATTTACTGAAACATGAATTGTGAGAAAGCATAAGCATGTCAGTACCTAAACTCCACCACAAAGCACTTCCAAATTAGTAATGAACGCCTATACAAAAATGCAGCCGCCCCACAACATCCAGGGAGCGCATCTGTCGGTGCGAGGCTGCGGCAGGTGCAGATGCACAACAAAGCATGGCACTCCGCAAAGGACGGGGTGAAGGAGAACCTGGTTGTGGACCACTTCCTATCCCTTAGTGATTACCTGTGCAAGCATAAATAAAGGTTTTTCTCTCCTAAGTAAGTAGAGAAGAGAAACCAGTGCCGAAGCACTACAGAGGGTATCTTCTCTCTGGAAGCACAAATCCCCACACAGTTCTGAACTGGAATGTGTAGATATGCCAACATTAACAGGATCTATGAGAACAACCTCATTTTGGAGTTCTTACATAATCTTCCACAAACAATCCCAATTAATTACTGTCTACTCTATCTTAAATAGAATGTTTTACATATGGAATGAAGTGAATATAAAAAAGATGCCCTGAAATATGACTGTATTAAATACCAAGTAAATTTTAGATCTAATTGCTGTGTACTTGTAGAATATCTACAATTTTCCCCCTACTTCCTGGAAGCAAAAACAAATGCTTAGAAATATTATTTATAAAGCTTATATGTGGGAAACTGAATTTTAATAATTTCAAAGCAGATAAGATCAACCATTTCAAAACAAATAATAATTCACCCAATTTAACATCTCACAAGAAGTAGCAAATGCTAGACAATGCATCAGAATAACATGTAGAATGTTATGAATAGAATATGTAAGTAATAAACTTTTGAAATTCTACAAGTAGATAGTTCTGTGATTTGTGTATTAGGGTATAAAATTTCCCTACAATTTTATATGATTACACAGTTCTTTCAAAATTAGCTGGTATTATATTTCTCTTACACACATTGTTTACACATCTAGTTTAATTCTAGTAAACTCTCATCTTTTAACCACAAGTTGTCAGTGTCATTAGCACGGTAAAAATAGGAAGTGGGTATTTTTATTTTAATGGCTTTAATTTTCCACATTTATTAATAATAATTTTTTATTTTACAAGGAATTTTCACTGTCATTTATAAACTCTTCCTCTATTCATTTTCTGACTTTTGTCCATGACAGTAGAAAAACAGGAATACATATCTAATCCAAAATACATTGAATACATTGAAGTCTTTCCACTATACTCTGTTTTCAATATCTGTTTGTAAACAGCGTCTCAAAGAGAAGGGCTCTCTCTGTACTGTGATTTCCACTTCTCTTCTATGTGCACATTCTGTATCTGCTGTTGTCTAATTTGGATTGAAGCTGACCAAAACTGAAAAGTTTTCAAGGTAAGGGTATATCATTATTTGTTGTTTGACTTGAATTATACTGTTTTCCTCAAATGAATACATCTGCCTGGTATTATAAGTAATGTGCAGGAGGAAAAAAAAAAAAAAAAAGATATTTTTTCCTAGAACTGACTGAAAAGGAAAACTGCTGATGAGTTAAAAATAGAAACAANTTTTTTTTCCCCAGAGGGAAATATCAGTCAGTCAGAAGTGAAAGAAACTGTCAAATAAACACAGAAAGGGCATCTATGTGCAGGTCAGCTGAACCTGTAATCTTCAGTTTCTTGTTGACGCCAGATCTAAGTTTATTAGGTGAGTTATCTGGCTGATAATGAATTTAATCCTCCTATTAGCCAGCTAGTAAGAAACCAGTTCATAGGCAACAACCTTCAGTCTTCTACCCAGAAAACCTTCTCTCTCAGATCTAAAGAAGACAGCTGTGACCAGCAGAAAACATTTTGGGAACAAGGAGAAGTAATTAATTTACACAGATCCTTTCAAGAATTATTCTCAGGGTAAAAGAATTCATATTTTTGAATGTAACATCTCCTGCATAGGCTGCAACAGATAAACACACAATACAGTGTCATTTTCGTAAAACGCTTAGAAAAATGAGGCTAATATATAAAATCCCTTTGTTTATCTCTCCAGTGCTGCAGCTACTGAAGAGCACAATATTGCAGTAGCAGATTACTTACCATATCTAAATTGCAGAAAAACTTTCTCCAGGTAGAAAAGCTATGCAGAATGTAATTACCTAAGATGAAATTTGCCAGACTTAATATATTATCTTTAATATTTACACTAAGTGCCCTAGATCCTTAATGACTGTAAGGATATATAGGTTGAGAAAGTTAAATAAATAAACAAAGATAAAAATAAAAAATAAAAAAAAATCCAACATCTCCACAGGCAAGATAAGATATCTTTGGTTTGTAATCAAGGGAGAAAATATTATATCCAAGATGCTGATGGTTTGGTCTCACACTTAGCAGTAAATTACACTGAAATAATATTGTGGCTATAGCCATCTAGAAGATTATTTCCTTATTTCAGTAGTCTGGTTCTAGGCTATGGAATGGGATTTTATTATTATTATCATTATTATTTTCTTTGTTTTCATCTTCTGCCTCTCACTTGCTCCTAGAAGCTTTTGTTCTTGCTTTGATCTAAATCAAAGGACTGCTGGCATTACTGATCTGAAAGCAAGAGCTGAAAAGAATCCCACGAGACAACTCTTACCAACTCCCTCCTGTGACATAACAGCTACAGGTGGTTTCATTTTTCTGTAAAATTAATTGATAGAGCATGTTATACAATTATGCTTAAAATAGCTATTGTGCAAGTGGATCGTAAATTAAACAGATTGGCCATGGGAATAACTGCAGCATTTTAATTTACAAAGCTTTAGCAAAGCATTAGAGAGCATTTCTTTCTAAACAAGGTTAAGTTACATTTAGTAATAGTAAGTAATCCAATTCTGGTTTGTTTTACTGCAAAGCCCACTGGCTTGCTTGGCAAACTAAATTATCTCTAAATTATATGACTATGTCCTCAGCCCACAGCCCTGTTCCTTTTACATTAAATCACACTTGATCTTGCAGTAGGAGGAATTGCCACTACCAAGTCTGCAAACATAAATGTATGTCTACACTGGAAAACTACCAGCTGGACCCAAATGCTTTATTACCTATCTTGCAATTTTTTTTTTTTTTTTTTTTTTTTTTGTTAAATATCCCTCTTTATAAA
>VXAV01011284.1:32746-46526 GCA_013399715.1 Alectura lathami | reverse complement strand
CAGTGATTTAACATGCATTCTCAGAGAAGTCACTTTATCACCTCCAATCTTTCCCACTTATTACTGCGGAGCTTAAGAATAGTACAGTAAAAAAATAAAATACATATAACGCTGGATTTTGATCAGCCCTCATAAGTGTTTTTCATAATGCTTACATAGCAGCTGCTATGACGATATGTTCTTCCTAGTGCCTTCATGTGAAAACAGGCAAAGCAAGCCCAACAAAATGTCAATTTTTACTTACTATTACTAGGTTGCCAAAAAGAGCACATTGAATGTTCCCACACTGAAGTGTACACACCCAAAGTATTACAGTGAAATTAGCAGAAATAATGACAATCAAATGGTAACAAAATCCTTAGCACTAAATATCTAGCTTTAGTAAGTTGCTGCGGGTTTTCCTCTCCCAGGTTTGTACACGATTTTTCAGACACAATGGGTTACAGGAACAACAGCCAAGAGTAAAACTAATTTTGAAAAAGTGGTACGTGAAGTGCTTTACACTAGCTTTTTTAATAAATCTCTTGAACAGTAAAGATGCAGAGGTCAGAGGGAGACAGCATTCTGCAGAAACAGATCTTTGTCAAAAGTGAATCAATAGAATTTTCCTCCTACTAGGTAGGTACTACAGTAGTCAATCAGTATAGCTAAAGATGATGAAAATAGACTGCATATGTTGCTTACGGGTTTCAAAAAAAATTGACTAATTAATGAGAATGAAATGTACATCATGTTAAATATTGGCTTATCTGTGAAAACCATCTTTGAAGTACTCAACAGTCAGATCTTAAGAGCCATGCACAAGGTTATTTCACAGCTGAGAAAACAGTATAGGGTTTGAGAGAGTATGGTCTATCTATATAATCTCTTTTAGGATTACAGATTAAGTTAAAGATCAAATTCAACCACCAACAGGCAGAAATGACAATAGATGCCTTGAAGTCTAAGAGTCATTGTGAGGCAGAGATCAGAGATGTAAACATAGGCTCAGAAACACTGAGTCACTAAATGAAACAGAAAAGACATAAAGCAGAGGTCAGAGCTGCTTTCCTTTCACAGTCTTTAATCACCAGACTACTTTCCCATTCCAAGTGATTTATTGCATTTCCAGAATAAGGGAGTATTTGCAGGATTCGCTTCATCAGAAGAAAGCAAACAGTGTTTGACTGACTGCTCAAGAGTTCCTTCTTTGATGAGAATACCCATGTTGCTAACCTGTTTTTCACTAGAATCTCTCAGATCTAGTTGCTTTCAAAATGTCAACCACTTGAATGATTAATAAGTTTTCTTCTTCCTAAGGATTCACCTACCAGGGGACACTAGGAGATTTTTATTGGTTTTGATCAAGGTTTCGAAGTAGAGAAAAGCAGATATTTCCCTACCTTTTCCAACACGAGAAAGAACTGACCTCAAAAAACATACTTTTCTATAATGTATTTTGTACAGCTGTACCTGGGTGTCATGGTTTTTCCATAAGTATTCCATATCACGACATCATGTAATAAACTGATGGAGTTGGGAGAGCTCTTGAGGGAAAACTACAACTCTTAAGATGCTCCTGTCCTTCCCACATGGTTTCCGGATTCTGGGGGCTCTGCTCTTTGGCCTCTGATCGCCCTTGTGGACTACACGGTCAGGAGACTCTCCCTTTTCCTTATACATATATCTTCCATTTTGTCACATTTTTTGCTCTCAATTCCTTTCATATTGCATTATCTCACATTCTTTTACCTTTTTAAGTAAAATGGTTTTCTCCTTATCACAATTCAGTGCCTCCTTTTTTTTTCATTTCCTTACCTGGCTTCTGTGATTGGAGGAGTGGGGGAGAGGGCTAGGCACTGTCACAGGACAATCTTTAATTAACCCACAGCAGTAAGGCATATAAGCATTTGACAACACAAACTATGCAAGAAGGAAATTAATCAGACAATCGACCTAAATATGTTTTCCCATTTCTTCTATTGTTCAAGCCTCTACGAAGTATTTTAAATCAGGTATCAGAGCCTGAAGAGCAAAACTGAACCAAAATTTATTAAATTTCCTTTGTTCATTATGGTAACAAGGGAACAAATATAGCACTGTATAATGTTCACATGTTCAAAGAATACTCTTTAAACCCTACATGCATCAAACGAGGAAGAGGATGATTCATGTTACCACGCAATGTAACGTGCAGCTATGTAACATACTAAATACTCCATAACCGTCCACTTTATCATGGATTACGTGTACCTACATGCTAGCATTCAGTGCAGAGAATCTAATGGGTCATAAGTCTTATCCCTAGTTTGTCTATGTTAGTTTACAAGTGCAACATAAGTAGTACATGCTGCTCAGCAAAGGGCCAAGTAAAGCATTGTCACGCATCACAAGTGCTATCATCAAATGCCATCAGCAGAATATCCTAATTCCTCTTCAATACTCTATTACCCACTGCAACACAACTTGTGCTAGTATATTTCCTGCAAACCAGAATGGATGTAGTATTTATACGGTCAATACCAGCAAGGAAGTAGCCAACTAGGAATGGACGAGAGATGTTTGTTAGCTAATTTCTCAAAGTAGTGTGTTTTAAATTTACTTATAACTAATCTGGACTTTCTTTCATTCTTAACATATCTTAATAGAAGTATTGCATTTTCTGCTGCCTTTTTCCTCAAAAACAAACAACAACAACAAACAAGACCCCAAATAGTCAGGTATGATATTTTAAGTGAACTCCAGAAACACCACATTCTTTCCATCTTACATGAAAGATGAGAATATTTATGGAATCAAAAAAGTGGTTTTGATCAAAGTTTGCAAAAGGGGAAGTGTTCAATGCAGTTTTGGGGATACTTCTGATATAAGATTTTCAAGGAGGCTGAAATATACTTTCCTGTTACCAATGGCTGTTACAAACGCTGCTGTGTTATATCACAGTGCTTATTGCAAATTTATTCTTTTTTTTGTAAACTTCTGTGAGTAAACAAATATTTTCACAAAATCCTGAAAAAGCGATGTTATAGATATTCAAAACTTTGATATGTTTCATTTACAGAATATCATAAACTACCTATATGTCAGAAAAAAAATACAGTATGTCCTACATTTGCTGTACTCCTAGGTGCCTTACACTATATAAATAAATAAATATCCATAGGTGGGGAAACAAGTGAATGTGCATTGTGCAACAGATTTTTTTAATGCTAAAAACAGAGCTAAATAAGCTTATTACAGACAAAAATAATGAAGAGAATTAATGGTGATTTCTACTAGATTATACAACACTGAGCAAAAAATCTCTTGAGAAGCTTAAGAGAATAAATTCCATTCTATAAATATTTTTCACAGGAGTACTATCTATCTCAATAGAACACACAACAGATTTGGCATTGAAAAGCTTCTTTGTCATGGTTTCACCAGTGTCCCCATGAAAATAGAATTTGAAAAGTGTCCTTGACCATTCACCATTTTAAAGAGGTTATAACAGAAATGAGAACCACAGAACCTCACTGATATCAATGGGTAATTAGAAATCAATGACAGTAATATTATGTGTAGAAATTCCATTATTTTACATTTTAGATTCCAGAAGCTAATTTAGCATATTAATTAGATTTTATGTTTATCTTTTAAATATGCTCCTTTTAACTCACTCATACACTTATTTGATGCATTTCTCACACACGCATTGGATCAAAACTACAACAATATTCCTGTTCACACTGTTTTAATGTAGAAGAAAAAAAAAAAAAACAAGGTTCACCCAAATCAGAATAGTCCTGCACACTTTTTCTTGTTAGACAAGCAGGCAGTTCTCTAGTTATGATGAAACATTACATTTCAGAAGCTCTTCTGAGCCTGTTCATTTGAGATTCAAGAGCCCATAGTCCCAAGCCTGAAATATAGCATGATTTACCTCTGGGAAGCAGATGAAGCCACTGATATGTTTAAGTGACATGGAGAAAAACAATGGTAATGGTCTGTGTTTAAGTCAAAATGGAGCAGTGCATGTTGGTTTTAGCAGAAGATGAAATCCTTCACAGCTGAAAACTGGTCTGCTCTGATGTTCTAAAACACATTAAAATGTTGCAAAAACCTTTTCATCTGCTAACATGACTCTAAACACGCTTTTGAACCTCTGAGGTTGTTCAGATTCCTTTTGCTTCTGTCCTTTTTGCAGCTATTTCAATGTTTACTAGTTCAGATGATGATGAGTTGCATGCCACCAAATCGTATCTCTAATATGCTAAAGGGGAACTGAAATCATGCAGCCTACCATGCCTCTCAGGAAAAAAAAAAATAAAAAAATACGGTTGTCTCTTCCAAGCATTGTATCATNAAAAAAAAAAAAAGGAAAGATGCCAAGAGAAAGAAAGACTCTTGACAATTCAAAAGCAAAGTGAAGAGTTTCATTCGCAAAAAAACAGGGGGACTTTTCTTGAAAGCAGCATGAGAGGAAGAAACAGGTTGAGACATCATAACCAGAAGTAAAAATGAGAGCAGGTACACAACTTCCTCTGATGTGTACCTTGCTCTGTGTGTGTGAGAGAGAGAGAGAATTTTTTTTTGTACTTTTTAATTCAAGTCACAAATCTCCCTGGAAAATTTAAAATAATGCCTGAGTCACCCAGTGAAAACATCAGACATGACCAAGAAACCTACCAAGACTATGGAATAATAGAACAACTCAGCTAATTTACTTACCTGTAAATTCTAACTCAGCTGATTTATCTGTAAATTCTACCTGATCTACATTCCAAGAGCTAAGATGCATACAAAGACATCAGTGGTTACTGAAAATGAAAATCTAAATACATATTTTCTAGAAAAAAAAAGATTATCATCTAATAGAAGCTGACATAGCAGAAATTAGATGATGATGGCTATTACTGATGTAAAAATACTTAGTTATAGTAAAACTACTTCCTGATTATTTGATGGTTTATTAATAGTCATATCCAAAAATTGTCTACAAATGTAATTTCTTGTGAACTTTTTATTTTCTAATAGAATTGGAACAGCACAACATCTCCAGAGAAATATTAAAACTCTAACTCCATTGAGGTTAGTGGAGTATATCTTACAATAAATTTGTCCCTAAATCAACTGGTTAGTAACCCCCACTTTCTACAGAAAAAGGGATTTTTTTTTTCCTTTAGAACTATAACCAAGTGTTTGGTTATATGTAATGTTCTTGTAAAGACTCAAGATGCACACGTAGTATAATTCTTATTCCAAAAAGTAGCAAGATGATGTAATTTGCTGCTTCATAAGTCATGTGTGAAAATTCCCAAATATTAAAAAGGTGTCCTGATCAAAACAGACTGGAATCAACAGCATATATTCATGACACAAAACATTTATATGCTACTTCATTAACATTCTTTCACTTGTCCCCTCTCTCGCTTAATGAAAGTAAAATAAAATGTGAGTTCCTGTCTTCCACAGTTATTTTCTCAAACTTTGTCTATTCTCTGCACTCAGAAGGACTAAAGTACTCTATGCCTCCCAATTTTTACCATGAGAATCTCCTTTTCTCCAACATCATTCAAGAAAAGGTGGTCCCAACTAAGTCAAACCCCACAGTATACTGAAAAATGAATTTGAGTACACTTATCTTTTTAACCCACAAAGATTCCCCAATTTATTAATATTATTTTAATTACAGCTAAGTTTCCACTCAATTGTTATGTTGGATCATGAACAGATTATTTAGAAGTCTGTAGAATTAAGATGCTAAATTGCCCATGCTCCTCTCTAAAACCATATTTCAATCCAAATGTAACAGGAAGGAGGTCATTAACAAACATTAAAAAAAAGTGCATCTTGCAAGTTAGCTCTTACATATAAAACGATCAAGAAAAAGAACCTTCAGTGAACAAATAAAGACACTGCAGGTATTGAGTTTGGAATGGAGAGGTTTTATGTTATGTCCCCGAAGCTGATTTTAAAAGTCTCAGTAAGTTGAAAGCTGGTTAAAGCAACAAGTCATTGACTACTGACAAATTAATCCATCTATGTGATACTGCAGGAAATAAGCAGTTGAAAATGTTATAATATTGTAAAAAAAAAAAAAGAAACGATTGACCTAAAGTGATTGGATTTTGTATTGTGTCATAACAAATCACTACTGTTCCCTTTAACATCCAGGTTCTCTTTCTGGTCCAGATCTCCATGGTAGTCTCAGACCCTCCATGCCAAGCTTTTAGTTTCTTGGTGCTGGAGTAGCCACAACAGTTCCCTTTACGAAAACCTTCATAATGTTCAAAGTGAAATGACAAAATTATTTTATAAGTGAGTTAACAACATAACACTTTCCACATTTCCTTCACTTCTAGACCTAAAATAACACTAAAGACAAAATAGGTAAGCTTGATTAGCTACTTTATACATGAGGAAAAAAAGTCAAAAATGAGATCTTGTCTTCAGGTACTCAGACAATGATCCCAACTGACATGCCTACAGACTGAACTATGATGCTAGCTAATTTTTTCTATAAAACTGAACTTAAGATTTGCATAGATCTTACTGCGTGTGAAGATTATTAATATTAAAAACTGTATTAAATCCCACTCCTCAAGCATCATTCCTTTGTTATATCAGCATTCACGGAAGAAACCAAGTTTACATAGCCATATTAACAATCTGGCTGGCACTACATTATACTATGTGGGCTGCTGGGGCAGCAGTGCAGGTACTGAATGCAGCATGACTACAGATTTTTATCCCAGCATTATCATCATCACACTGTTTAACCTCCCTCCTACAGTTTCAAGGAAGTAGCATGTGGCACCATTAGAATTATGGCTGTAAAGTTCTCCTGTGGTGCAATCCTTTCTTTTCAATATTGTTAGATTAACTTTTTCTGCAAACTTCACAATATGATACTTGAAAAGAAATAATTGAGCTGTTGGAGCCTGGAGGCATTTTTTCAATTAATTATTGCATTCCTACGTAGGCCAACAACCACTAAAAATCAACTTAATCTAAAATAAAACCAAGAATATTTCTGTATTTCTGCTTCACTTCA
This sequence comes from Alectura lathami, assembly GCA_013399715.1. Taxonomy (NCBI): domain Eukaryota; kingdom Metazoa; phylum Chordata; class Aves; order Galliformes; family Megapodiidae; genus Alectura; species Alectura lathami. Next base: position 39,511 of record VXAV01011284.1, on the reverse strand, counting down.
AAAAAGAAGGGAAAACAGAAGGGCTTGACCAAGGTAAAATTAAATGGGTAATTTCAAAGAAGAAATGCTTTGCTAAATCCTAAGAGACAAGCGAAGTTCAAAAGGAAACGAAGAGATCGTCAGGAGAACAGGAGTCCCGCATTCTCCATCAGCAGGACTGCTCAGGGCACTCAGTGTCACTTCTGTACTGTTAAATCTCCCAGAGTCAAAAGATTCAAAGCTAGTTACAAAGAAATCAACTTTCATAGAAATACAGCTCTAAAAGCAAGCATCCTCTATTATCACCCTATGTTCAATAACCCTGTTACTGAATTCATGAAACTCTTAAGAACTAGGATATTTTTTCCTCTTCCTGCTTCTACCAGGAAATTGTCTTAGAGCTTTGCTGGGTCAGTTAAACATATCATTTGTGCCAACTTCACCATTTACTTTAGATACTACTTTTTCTTCCTCTTGATTGTAATTCAGTTCTGGTTTCTGTTTTGCTATCCTAAATGAGCCAGCTTCTTTCTGTCTCCTCCTGTAAGACAGGTTTTCTGTCTCCTCTGTGGTCCTAGATCATTCATTAAACCTGTACCACTTTGCATTCATCCCAGGCTCTAACCCAGCAGGAAACAAGCCACAGTCACAGGTACAGGCCCATCTGCAGGAGTGCATGCTGAACAGCCGTGCTGCCTGTGCCAGAGCTGACAGCTACTTGGTCACTTGCACGGGAACCATGCTGGCTGTGCCAGTGCACACTGCAAGTTCACCTCAATTTTCAGATGCTTAACAGTCAGCTTTTTGACTTTTGCAGAGTAATCCATTCTCATAGAGATTGTGGTGGTACATTTTTGAAACTGGAGTGGATCCTATCCCTCCTTTCAGTCTATATTGGTGCAGTTAAGACATTCATCTAACAGAAACCTGCATTCAAACCACTTCTCAACTCAAGTATCTTTTCCAGAGCATCCAATGCAGTGACAAATAAGAATTTGTGGGATCCCCGGTTGGTCTGTGTTTTTCTTTATACACTTTAGAAATAAGAAATACCAATAAACCCAAGATACACAAAACCCCTCAGGATTTATTAGGCTAGAGAAAAAGAAAAGTATGAGCATAACTTCATTGGAATAGGCTAAGATACCATACATTTAGAACTGGATGTTAAATTTGGACTTCTGTCTTGGGCTGTGAACAATTTTAATTCTAAGAAAAAAAGATTTCAGAGACCGCTAAAGAGGTAAAATCATTTTCAGATGCCTGTTCATCAGACATACATAAAGTCTGGCAAACATAGGAGAAAGCTGTGTAAAATCAAAATGTTTTTGCTTTTTCAATCCAATATTTCAGCATTCTTGAGCATGACTGAAATAGTTGGGATACATCTGCTCACTATCATCTGCAGAATTTCCTATTCATGGTGAGAACAGATGGAGCCTCAGTAATCCTCAGCAGATCTTATTGAACCATGTTTTGGAACAACATCAAAACTGGAATACACAATATTTCATTGATGAAGGGAAAAAGACAAAAACAACAGAACAAACAACAACCTCATTTACTGGCAAAAACACAAGGACAAGTCTCAAAAGAAGCCAGTTTTAAAAGAACCTTATTTTTCTGCAGCAACATACCAACTGAGGTTTAAAATTGTATTGAAAACTCTTTTTGTTGTTATGGACACATTTCAATTAGAGGTTTTATTCATTTAAGCATTCTAGTTTCTGTCATTTACTAGTGAAAACAATAAAGAATTTTTTATCAAGCCACATAGATGGAAGGTACAACACAGTTATTCCTTCAAAGAACAGTTCAGGGAACAAAATGCACTCTGGCATTCATCTGAACTCTGCTGACTCCCTTCTTAGCACAAGAAAGTTTGCTACAAGGCATGACCATAGACATCTGCCTTTTTTGTAGAAACCACCTACTCTCAGCAGTTTCATCTCCTGCATAAAACAGCAATTTAATGAGCCTTGCAAAGGCAAAAGCACTTCTGTCCTCAAGTACTCTGTGCAGGTGCATCAGGTTAGGATCTGGCTGAATGCAAGGTCTATGTTTTCCATACGAGAAGAACGCCCAGCCACATGTGGCATTTAGAGCTTGGCAGAACACTGGTTTATTTAGCTAACACGTAACAACAAACCTTCAATCAGAGTTTACTGTCTGTCTGATTACATGTTCCTAAGAGCCTTGTTACAGTTAATAAAAGGCATGTGAAGAATGAGGACAGTGTTAGAAGAAAACATTTCCACAGAGAAATTTATAAATTATGGTCACTAAAATTTCAACATAGCATTATTGGTAATCTGTAATCCAGGATATCATCTTCCTATATAGTCACAAGTGTGAAGGTAAGCACTTACACTAGATGAAGTAATTAAATAAATCCTGCTCCTTTATGGGTTTTCTGTTTTGGCAAGCTGTAAACATATATTTTGTAAAGCACACTTTAAAGAAGAGTTGGCATTTCTGGCTGTTCTGTAACTGTTCCTGGTGCAGCAGATTAAATGACAGATTGGCTTGTCTACAGAAAACAGGTTGCTGAAGTAGCATGGTCTTTACAAAAGAAAACGCTATACACTAGAGCCTTGAAAGAAGATACCACTAGAGAGAAANAGGGGAAGAAAGGGAAGAGGAGAAGGGGGGGGGGGGGGGGGAGGAATAGAAGGTTAGGACATCTGACTTAAATTGACCAACGAGGTATTCCATACCATATCCATCATGTCATGGCCCTCCCCCTGCTTTCTGGCGAGGGGAGGAAGCCACGGCTTGCGTGTCTTTTTTTGCACCTTCCAGGCTGGGCTTGCATGTGGGTGAGAAATCGCCTTTCTTGTAAGTCACTGGTTCCAATAATCAATATTATTACCCTTTTATCCCTCTTACATTTTATTATCTCTTGTTCCTTAGCTATTTTGGTAAAATAGTTTCATCTAAACTCCTGAGCTCTACCTTTTCTCTTCACTTCCCTCCTCCACCTCACTGAGGCAGCTGCAGGAGGTACGCTGGCAGGCCCCAGCCTCTCCTGGTAGCTGCAGCTGCAGCCTGGGGGAGGGTGAGTGAACAACTGTTGGGAGCCATCATGGGTTAAAACAACACACTAGTGGCATGTATTTCAAGATTTTGCCCTCAAAAGTAGCTCATGATTAGGTTTTCTTCTACCAGAAGAAAATATCCAGACTTGGATATTACTTCACATGAATACAGTTCTGCAGTCCAAGACCGCATTCCTCAGAACCAAAAATCTGGCAATCCAAAGCAAAAGCGGCTGTAACAGCTGCCCATGTCTTTTTGCTTTTTACTGAAAGCACTGGAAAGGCATATACTGGCAGGATGTCACCTGTTGAAGTTTTCCTCCCATCCCTTATACTGTCGAAATAGCAATAATGTAAGTTCCATAGCCTGTGACGCCTCTTATCCTATCAAACTATCCCAGATGACTTAAACCCTATAGATGTATAACTATAACTATGTTAATTATATATACTTAAACTGTATAGATGAGCAGGCATTGCTGCCCAGTGTTGCATTCCACGTATGGAAACAATGGAAATCCCTCCCTTTTGTTCACTAGCAATCATGCCTGCACAGGTGCTGTAGATCTCCATCTAACACACTTCCAAAGTCTTCCTCCACTCTTCTGTTTTGCTCAGATCATGTTCTGTTTTGAGAAAACCAATTTAGTAAGAGCAAGTTTAATAGCAAGAAAGTATTATAAGCTCAGAAATTGTTGGTTGCAATCCAGTTAATTCCCATTTTATATCACAATAGTTAAAATGGATTTTGTAACTTTCACAGTGTCCAGCCTGCTTGAATATATAAAAACCTTTTTAGCACTAGCTGCAGGGTGTGCTAAAAAGCCTTTTATTAACAGATAAATAAAAATTCCTTGAAAAGCTTGAGTACTACCATACTTTCCTTTTAAGTCTTAAAGTAACTTCAAAANAAAAAAAAAAAAAAAAAAAAAAAAAAAAATCTATATACACAGTGAGAAAAGGTTTTTTAGTACTGCAGTAAGTGATTGAGATGATGTCTACTAGGACACAGCATTTAAGGTAAGTAACAACTTCAGGAATTCACACGAATTTTCAGACTACTAGACTAATGTAAGGAGAAACAACTAGCTACAGTTAGCAGTAGTTGCTGTAACAACTGTTCACACAAGCATGACAGATGTCATCTTATAGAAATTTATTCATAAAGCAAAAAGTATATTTCAGTTTGCCACTGCCTTCATAACTATATGGCAGCAGAGCTTAATTATTACTCTTCAATGTCTTTTCAACAATCCTTGTGAAGCATTCCAAACCCAACACAGGGACCCATTAAACTAACGTGCATTTCTCAGATAATGATTGCTCCCTCGTATCAGAGATGGTTGGCTCTAGAAAGGTCTAGAAAAGAAACCTAGGTTCTTCCCCATCCCACCTTGCTTTAACTTTTCAGAAAATGAACAGGTTTCAGTTCAATCTTTGATTCCTTGTAAGCAGGTAATTTCAAAAATATAACTAAGCTGCAGAGAAACTAACCTAGCCTCTGCCAGCTTTCATTGTGCTTCTTTCACATATTGGTGTTTGTCTAAAATCAGTGACTGCTGAGTTGCAACAGTGCAATCTGGAGTTTTTTTGAGATATTCCTGAGCACACCCAGCAACCTTGAGATTAGGACCTTAAAGCACACAATAATTACAATAGCATCATTTAAAATTTAGACCTCACGTCCCCCTAGTATTCTACCATGTAGTAGAATGTAGAACTTCATTTCTAGATATTACTTGGAGTTCTTCAAATTTTTCTTTTCCAAACACAGACAGAATTAAGGAGCTTGTTTTCAGAGCTTCTTATCATTCAAGTCTGAACAATCACACTTCTTTTTTAAAAGAGACTTAATTTTAGAATGAGAAAATAGAATGTGCTTAAACATTGTTAGTTTTTAAACCTTTGTATGTTTGTAGAACATCTAGTAGTCCTCATTATTGTCAGTTACAAGTCATGTGATTGCACAACTCATGAAAACTCAATTTAAAAAAAAAAATACTCCAGTTATCCAGAAAATTCAGTATGAAAATAAACATCAAACTTTTAAAAACCACTTAAAATATACAAATTAAAAAAAAATGAAATTATGTCCTCATTTTCAGAGTCATTTCAAAATATATAGTTACAGAGCTAATGCTATACTTACAACAAAACAGAGATTAATAGAGAAAGAAAATAAAACAGAGCAAAGAAAAAAAAAAAAAGGAAAAACTTAAGCAAAGAGATAAAATCCAGAAAAGATCTTAATTAAAGAAATGATATCCATTGGGGCTCCATCTAGATAAAAAATGTCCTTAAATGGTTAACATTTTGAAAACAATACCTACAGAAACCAACCAAATACAGGTTTTTCAGCTTAGAAAAGCTACATGAAGGCAGCTGAAGTTGTGTGCGCTGTGGGAGGAGCAAACTTGTGATGGTGTTTTTTTTTGTTTGTTTGTTTGTTTCTATTCCTACAAAACAAACAAAAAAAAAATCTAGATGGAAACCCACAGTTTCCTCCTCCCCTCCCCACCCTCTAGTCTTTTAACTCTTTTTTGTTTTGCAGCCAGTGAACTTGTATTTTCCACATTAATTTGTTAGAAGCCTCAACGATGCACCAAGGCTGAAGCCATGCTGCCTCCCACTACCCCCTTACAACGCTCCTTCGCTTTCCAGTTGGCCATGACATTCTCTGCAGCAGCCTGCATCTTCTGTTGACTACTACAAATTCTAACAGGAAATATTCAGTTCTCAACAAACTCATATAAAATGGATTTTGCATAAGTAGACTTCTAAGGCATCCACACAAACAAGAAAACAGGGATAAGCTAAATCATTCAGTGTTCCCCAAACTGAAATAGAATCAACTTTTTAATAAACTGAAATTATTACACCTTCTTGTCTCTTACTGCAATAATCTCAAATTTAATTCCAGTCATTTGCAATTGTTATTATCTCTTTACTATTACAAAATGAAAGAGATCCATTTAATCTTCATTGTTATAATCAAATGCCATTAACCTAAACTAGGAAGGTGTGAAATTAATATTGCATAAGCCACAAATTTCAGTTTCTGTTGAGGGATAAAGATCTTATATATATATATATTTTTTTTAAAGCAGCAGAGCACAGTTTAATAGTTTCTAAGATATATGAATACTTTTTTTCCAGATTACTCAACAATTTATTGCTTTTAAACAAATGTGTTGTTTAACCCAGCTATTCAACTTTTGCCAGCAATGTCACAGTTTAGCATAACATTTGCAGCTTAATTAAATGCTAATACAATACATCATTTATATCAGCTGCAGACCAGGATGTGGGTGGCTCAATTACCTCAATGTTTACAGCTCACTGAGTTGTGAAGGGCAAATGGAAACTTCTTCACAGTACTAAACAGGAATTATTTGTAAACTAACACCAGAGGAAGATGTTTTGTCTCATATTCCAAAAATTGAATGGATATATCAATGTTCCCTTATCATAAGGAAGGAGCAACCAACTTTATGGGGAATAATTAGGATATCTTTTAAAGAAAAGAGAGGTAGCACTTCAAGAAAAAGGGGACATGATTTCTGTTGTGCTATTAATCATTCCATGTCTGTACAGATCTTAGTCTCATATTTGCTCTGATTTTTAGATATATATATATTTTATGACAACCTTTTGGTGGTTTGATAGAATTAATTGCTATTTTTTCCCCACCATGTTGATTACTGCCTTTTTTCAAGTCCTTAAAGTATACAATAACTCATAATAGCTG
>VXAV01011284.1:15838-32694 GCA_013399715.1 Alectura lathami | reverse complement strand
CAGATATTCTTGGCATTTTCCTCCAAGTTCTGAGCAAGTAAGAGAAATATCTTCCTATTCCAAACTATTTTAACGTCCACTAAGCTATGGAAAAGAGTAGGCAGGCTTCAGTGCAAGGCTCAAAATTCCCCATCCAATCTTTGCTCAGGCTGATACTAATATACGTAGTATAGCTACAGATACCAATGGAAATTAGCTGCTCTTCAGAAAGTTGTCCTAAAATCTTTATGTATAATGCACTTTTACACAATAAGAAAGGAAAATAAATATCTTATGTAAGATCACAGCTAATAGTGCACATATTAGAGAAGGAATTAGTAATTTAATTAGTAAATTAAGCATTAAGAAATGGGAAGTGTTATATCAAGAGAATAGAGACTGGAACAGGGCATTTTAGGGGGAATATGAAGAGAAAAAGACATAAAAGATAGAAATAAAGACAGAAGAAATCCACAAAGAGACTAAAATAACAAGAGAGCATACTAGAATAGGCAGAAAATATAGAAAGAATCTTTCCTCCAAACCCTATAGCACTGACAATGATTTTATGTTTGTATTTTTACCTAGTCTAGTTATTTACATCCAGATTTTATTTTTTCTTCTCTTTTTTTCCTCCGTTTTCCCCTCGTTTGGTGATCATACAAATGCACAATTAAAATCTGATGTGGCTGCATACTTTTAAAGTGTGGAATAACAAGAAAAACTTGCTTCCAGGTTTGCATATAGCTTGTCAACACTGGGAAGTATGGACAGGCAGAACCAGTCTTAACTCTTATACGAAGAAGAGAAAAAAATTCAGAAAAAAAAAATCCTCATTACTAAAGATGAAGCATAATTGACCCCTGCCTCCCCTTTTTTTTTTTCTTTTTTAATTGTATTTTTCAGCTTTCAGGTCAAGATGTATTTAAAGGCACCAAATTTTGTATTTGTCATGCTATACAAATCTTATCACCTTACATACACAACATCCTAAAATACAGATGCTCATCATAGCATAGCACATGGAATGTATGACAAAAAATAGATGACAAAGAAAACCAAGCACATCTGAGGGTGATGCTTCCCACTCAGGAGGAAGTTCCAGTAAGTAAACACATCAATCTGCAACAACTCAAACATCACGGAAAATAGATTGTGATAAGGTAAAAACCCTGATTGTATTCCCTATGTCATCATTAATGTACACCATGATTCAGACAGCTGAAGAGCTGTAAAATAAATTATTTCTAAGGTATTATTCTGTTTGCATAGTTCTAAAAAGCTTAAAGACCAACAACACTGCATGAGCTTGACAGTGACTTGTAAGATGCTCATAAATTTGCTTTCATTAGCTAATTGTTCTCACCACCAGGGAGAAAATATTAAAGTATGAAACAAACTCTAGGATAGGAAAGTCAAGGGAGAGTGGAAAGTGTTATAGTTAATTACCTAAACATTTTCAGAAAGACTAGTTACTTACCTGCAAGAAAGGAATCAGTAACGTTAAAAATTAAGACAAGTAGAAATCCTTTGACTTTAGGATATCTTACTGTAGCAGAGTCAACAAGCCAGAACAGAGTCTGCAAGACCTAAAAGGGAATTTTTGTGGACTGTGCGGAGGCAGTAAGGAGGTCAGACATAATAATCTCTGAATAAGGTCAAACTAGGATATTTCTGTGATGTAAAAAAATATATACGCCACTAATCTCTTGAATACTTGGAATGAGTCAATAAAACAGTTGCACAGGGACAGAAAAGAGGCAATTAAGCTCAAATTACAGCCTTAGGGAGACTAAGATTTCAGATGAATCAGATAGTTGAGAATAATTAGTTAACAGCAAGTCCAAGATTTTTGCATACAACACTACAAAACTTTTGCTAGTATCTGATATTACCATATACTTAACATCAGTTGAGATGCCCTATTTAGAAGTGGAAAGAGGCTAAAGGGAGGTGTTGATCTGTTTATTTGCTGTTATTGGTGGTGGTTCTTTTTCTGGTTAAAATATCAAGACATTAAGCTTTTGTAGTCAATTAGAATTTACTTGAATTTGTTGTTTTAAATTTTTGAAGTTACAGAACTATTTTGCAATCAAATAATAAATCAGACTTGTCTTGGTATATTTTCTGAGAATTAATAAATGAGCAAATATCAACATTAAACAAAGCTACTATAAAAATTACTACAAACTAAGCAAAATTGAATAATACAGGTCACAAAGGGAGAATTACTTGATACATCAATGTATTAACAAATTATTATTTACATCCATTTGGTAATATATTGTGTTAATATGAGATCTTGGGCTCAACTGAAGAACAGATTACATAACCCTAATTCATAATCAGGAAGTTAAAGGGTGAATTGTTTTCCTTTAATCTAAAATTTCAAAATGATTTTCTAGCCAGAATAGTAGCCCTGGCCTAGGTGGTGAAGGACCCAAGCACCCTCTCTAGTTCTGTTGCTTAAGAGAGTTTTCCCAGAGCAAGGTCAATTGAGCTGGTCTTAAAGCACCAAAAATAACTATTTCAGCTCAGTACTTCAGCACTTCCTCCTTGAATTTCTTCTCAGCAATGATCATTCTCTTCTTACATCCCTTCATATACCAGAATCCAATAATTATCCTTTAACCTTCATGACTGTGACAGTCTGCACCCCCATGCCCCCAGTCTCCTCCTTCAGCCTGGCCATCACACTCAAGGCCTTGCTCAGGACCGATAACACTGTCCTGCTAAATACTACAAGCCAATCATCTTACCCCATAAATAATGGGCAGCCTGAGAGCCCCTTGAGCTCTAATTCTCAGGACAAGACTGCATGTGATCTCCCCAATTCCTTCTAAATATTGAGAAATTTGAGTGACTGTTGTCTTGGGGCAGATTACATGGAGTAATTACTGGAAATAACGTATTGGGATATTCTGCTCCTAAAAGGAAAGCATTGAAGAAAACTCCAGAGGGGAGCACAAAGAATATGTGAGGATCCTGTTCCAGGATAGTTCCCTAAGCAACGCCACATACACTCCTGGGTATCAGTCTCACTAGGGGAGCTTGGTGTGACTGACTCCAGAGACAATGCATGGAGGGTGGAGCGAGGTGCAATACTTCAGAGCCAGGCTCCATGATAATGCTGTAGAGAAGGAAACTTGCTGGCTTTACGGAACTGAGCAGCCACCCTGAGGTAGCAGCTTTTCAAATTTCTGTCGCACCAATCACAACAAAGATAGGCATGGTTAGAGACACTCAAGCTCCACCTGAACATAGTATATAATGGCTCAAGAAAGAAGGAATTTTGGGCAAGATACCATCACAGACAAATTGGGAATATATTGCTTGCTTCCGGGACCAGCCAATGGGCTGAGCCTCTCTCCCCCACATAGGGATGCCTGTTGGGTGAGATTTGCATACTCAGTTACTCTGAGTACTTTCCTGGGAAACTCAGAAATCTCTACAGAGTTATTTTCATGTTTTAACACATTTTGTGGTTGGTTGTATTACTGATATTGCTATGTGAATGAACTTTGCAGACAGTGTTTTATCCCTGGCAATTCAAAAGCATCTGCTTTCTGTTGCTCCAATGAAGAGCACTCTTCTATAAGCTAGTTGTGAGAGTTCTGTTTGGGCACATCCACTTTTTCTAAGTTTGGTGGTGAGTGTCCATTTGAATGCAGCTAGATGGAGGTGCTACCCTTTGAATGGATCTGTAATCATGAGAGTTCTGTCTGGGCACATGCAAATTCCCTAAGGCTGGGTGTGAGACTCCATTTGAACATGACCAAGCTCATTGTGCTGTAGTGGGTATTGACTCTTAACACAACAATGACAATTAGTGACTTTCAGATGTCTGCCAGTGAGGTTTCAGAAAGGTATCCAAGGTGCAACATAAGTTGTGTGGCTGTATTTCCACACTTTGCTGTAACAGGGGAAACACTCCACCCATAACAAAACACCAAATGAACCACGTGGTGCCTTGATGAAGGCCTGTCCTGACACATGCATGAGTTACAGGAGTTCTGAATAACCTCAAGTTAGCCAGGTAACAGCACTGTTTATTTCCTCTCAGTAGCTTCCTGAAAGGTTACCTCATTTTTGTACTGACAAGAAGAAACAGCTAGCCACAGGACATCACCAAAATTTAACTTTGTGGCCAAATAAAACGCGTTACTCTGGGTAAGGATCTCATTTTCACAGGAGTCATGACTTCTCTCATCCACCACTGGTAGAAGTAGTAGTTTAAAAACGAGAGCATATTAAAAGATGCCATTTCCTTTGGTTCATGTTCTCAGTTTTTACAGTAAAGTTCCCTTGGTCTCTGCAGCATCAGTGGCAGTAATAGATAAATTTACAGTTTACAGGGACTACTGAGGGAAAACAAAGAAACAAACAAACAACAATCTATGTTTAAACAAGAAAAGGGAAGGATGCAGGTAGACATGATTTCTGGTCCAAAGAGCCTACAGTTTTTTTGTTAGACATGATCTACCAAACAGTTTTGCTCATGCAGCTGTACTGACTGCTAAACGAGGTGCAGCCAAGCAGCTGCAAGGCTTCAGTTCTGCCAGAGCAGACAGTCCCAGCTACAGATCACTTCCCAAGTGAAACAACTCACAAATCCTCCCCCCCCCTCCCCACCAAGTGTAACAGAGTCCACAGTAAAGACTTTTAGCAGCACAGCTACGGAGGTCAATGTCACCTACCTTTAACTTTGCCAGACACGACCCTGTAAAACCCAGTAATGGTGAGAAATATATGCAGATAAAAAGCCTTGTGGAAAACAGAAGGATTACAGAAACAGAATAATACAGCAGAGGTCACAACAGACTTGCTACCCAAATCTTATGCAGTTATGACACAAAAGACGAACCTCCTTTCCTAAAGGGCAGCTCTGAAAATGTTTTGTAGAGCATCTTCAAACAAGGAATTGGAATATACAGTAAAACAAGGAATACACAGAATATAATATTCCTGAACTTCTCAAGAGAAGTTACATTATAGATAGCTGTTTTAGCTATTGCATGTTTGCACTGTCTATAATGCCTATGTTTTTTAAGAAAACACATTGAAACATTCTAGATGTTTTCTCAAAACATGAAATAGATTATTTCTTTCTGATCTAGAAGACTTCTAAGCTATGGAGAGCACTTGGAGACTTGGAAGACAGTATTTGAAACTGCTAGCTTTTCCTTTAAATCTTCAGCCCTCGTTAAAATAAAGAATTGTCAGAACAAAGACTTCTAAGCAGTTTGTAACCCCCTAGTGAGCAAGCTTGGCTTCTGATACCGGTAACAGGTTGTACATATATCCTTCTAAGGAATAATATATGCCTGAAACTTACATTTCATTATAGTAATTACAATACTTATTAGAGCCAAGAACTGTTCATAGTAGAGTTTTCAGCAGAAATTGATGGTGGGCTTACTTGCAGAAAGCCTTCCCTCTCTAACTGCCAATGGTATAAGTACTTTTTAACAAGTTCATAGATTGTTGCTTCAAGATAACTTAGAAATGGACATCCTGGAAAAGAGCTTGGGTTGAGAATAGAAGATTCAACAGCAGCAGTATACAGGTTTCTGGTTTTTTGGTTTTTTTAAACAAATGGAAAAAAATGACACAACATGGAAAACTACAGTGGCAAGAAGTTTAATGTGGAACTTTGTCAGGTAAAGCATCTCAGATTTTAATTTAAAATGTTTTCACACACTTTTGAAATTAAGCACTCATCTTCAGCATGTGTGATGAGTGCTGAAGCCTGTGAACTGCTGACAGACAACTTAGAGAAAATTGCAAAGAAAACATCTTCTTGCAAATAAACCTAAGAAAAATATAACCTATCTCTGCAAATTTTTTACCTGTGCTAGATCTGCTGAAGTGAGGTAAAAATCCGATTTGCCACTGTGTGGGAACTCTTTATATGAGCACTTCTACAACATCCTATTATGTATTCAACAACAATTCTATTCATTGCACCCTTAAAAAAATAGAAAAGAAACTTACTTTGAAATCCACAGAATATATAACTTTCTCTGTTATGTTGCTAGTACAGAATAGTTCAATAAGCGATTTCAGAGATACTTGCAAAAATAATTTGAAGCAGCAGAAAAGATACATTTTAGTTTATGAAAACTAGCATCCACTTATCAAGACAGATAATACTTGCCATCATGTAATATTTGTAATCTCAGTCAACCTGTTTTGTTTTTAACTACTTCCTCGTGCTTCCTAATTTTATGTTCCCACCAAATTTGCATATTGATGGTCTCTTCTACCAGCTCTAAATTCCTTACAGAACAGATCAGTGGAAAAACAGCCAGCTTCCACTTTAGTTTGTCTTTCTAATCTGATCTCCTCTCTTAGAATTATCTTTTGAAAAAATATTTTTAAAGGTTATGAAATTTTCAAAATACCAAAGCCTCTCTTCTTTTACTCAGGAAAATATCATGCCAAAAATAAGATTGAATGAAAATATACTAGTGACCTATAGAATAGTATTAAGCCTGCCTAGCTTAGTTGTCATGACAGATTTGACATCTAAATTCAAGACACTAGAGTCCCTACACTGCAAAAGAGCTGATTAAGTAGTTCACTGCTGCAAAAGGAGTAATTCTATTCTCCTGCTCTTCTTACCTTGTGACTCAGCCTACTCCCTATTATTAGCTCTGGTACTAGCCTGACTACACAGTAAACTTACTTAACTATCAACACAGGTATATGAGGAATAGAACTTGTACAGAACAAGTAATGGGATTACACAGCCAGAAACTGAGACAGACAGATGACCCTTATCCACAGCAGTCTGTCCCTAGCTCTTCACATGATAGACAAAACCTTGTGACTCAAGTTTGGCATTGATTCCAGTCGTCAGAACAGTTCACTCTGGGCATTTCAGATAACGCAGCAAAATACAGGCAATGGATTCTCACCTGATACAAGTTACCTTACACACATAAAAAGTATTAAACACTTTATTATAACAACTCACATTTTTTGATGATACATTTAAAATAACTCTCCTGTAGAGACTATAGGACACATTTTACAGAAGTTTGAGCAGAAGACTCAGCAGAGAGTGATTTTTAGCAAAGTTGCTTGATTCAGAAAGGAGGGCTTCTATATGACCAAAAGAGAAGAGTTTTGGTATATACAGTGAAAAAACTCAGTACGGTCACTGAGAATACCTAAATAATTCCCTGAAAACAAGTGTAATAATCTTTGTAAATAGAAATATACCTTCATGACATATTGAAAGATACTCTTAAATTGCTTGCAAATACCTATGAGAGAATGACTTAAATTAAAATAAAAGCTATTAACTCATTAAGTTGGTGGGCATATTTGGGATGACTTTTTCCTCAGATGATTTTAGTTTTCACAATATGATGTTAAATCACGTTTTCTAACCTGTATTTATTTTTACATGTATAAATACATGCAATAAAATATTTAATAGTGACTTTTTTAAAAAGTATTATTCAAATCTATAACTTTTCAATCGTTAGAGTTTCACCTGAAGATCTTTTATAAGACAATTTTATATTGGCACTTTGAAAGTAGAGTATCAACAGAAGTTCTGCAAAAACAGATCATAAGTTTAAGGAAAAAAACATCAGGGAAATGAATATCTAAGCAGCAGTACTGCCTACAAAACTAATAAGCTTAGAAATTTTGATTGTTGAGAACAGGTTGGGCTTAGGGAGAATACAATGGGGAAGATACATGGGAATTGTATTCAGGTCTGAAATATTGCAAGAAGAACAAACAATTAGTAGGTTTCCATATCAAATACAGTATAAGAAATAATTAGCTTACCTTTTAATAAGGGAGGTGTAAGGTATTGATAACCCACTCACAGTGTAAGCTATTAGGTTAATCTAGCAAAGGAAAGCACATAAACCCAAGGTGGGGTCACAACTAACAGACAAACAAAAACCTAACAACTGTGAGTACTGAAGGTTCTGAAGAACAGATATTACTTTTGATGTTCATAAATGTAAGTACTGTCTGTAAGCCCTGAAACTAAACAGGAGTCCTATATGTCTTTCTTGACACTGACTCCAACCATACATTTCTGATATTCTAAAGGTTATACATGGAATATTCAGAGTTACAAGGAAGCTGGAAGAACTGAAAATACAAATCCATCTGTTTCATACAGAAAACTGTAGGTTATGAAAAGGAAAGTAGAATATAAAGTATATATTGTTCTCTACATTAAAGACATTGCATTCCCTGGTAGTAAAATCTGGATCCTCTTGGTCTCATGTGGGAACCTAGGCTCTCTATATATAGAATGGAAAGAAATTGTATTTGCACTGTACTTTCCAATATATATTATGTCTTTGCTCTTTCAAAAAGAAAATCAATGAACCACAACTGTTTTTATTTATTCTTTATCGTGCTTCACCAGGTTGCTATTATCTTCTTTTCAACTTCAATGGGAAAGTAGACTTCAAGTTAAGTTTAACTGAGGAAAAAAAAAAAAGAAAAGAAAATGAGAACTCATCCCTATAACTTCAGATATACTTGTCCACAATAGCAGTGTATATTCTGTGGTCATGCTGACAGTAATTTTCAGCAATGAACTCTAGCTTAAAACAGAAATAACGTTTTAATAGCAGACAATAAGAAGCCTATTTTCTCCAGAACTACAAAAACTTTTCTCTCTGGAAGAAGGTAGAGACAGAAAAGAAGTCAATTCTTCCATCAGGCTTTGCACTTGGGAGTGATGAATGTATGTGGCAAAAGTCATAGGATAAAAATAAATAATTGTGAAGGTACTATGGATTCCTCTGTCTAACCAGAGTTTGCAACAGATCCTTCAAAAGTTTTCGTACAAAAACATCATTCTTACACTCTCCCTTCTTTAACCACACAGATTGGAGGAAGTACAGTTTCATTAAGTTACATTTTGTTTTCAAATGATTAAAATACACCGATAATCAAGAAAGCTTGGAATTACATGATGCTGTGGGAGCCAGAGGATAAGGAAACTCAGACAAAAGCAAAACTATACAAGTGAAAAAAAAAGTATAGAGGTTACTGTTTATACAGAATATATTGCTAAGGCTTGAGAATGAGCTAATATTTAATTTTTTTTTGTTTCTATGCTTTTTTTTTTTAAAAAAAAACACCTCACCATAAGAAAATGTACATACTAATTACCCTAAAATAAAGGATTAGAGTTTTTCCAGAAAGAGAAAAAACAGGATTATCATATTGTTATAAGTTTCAAATGATTTCTACAGAACTCATTAAAATTTTTAAGGACCCAATTTTTTTCATCCCAATCCAGTCTGTAACTCCGCATTTCTGTAACTCTGCACTAGTTGAAGTAGGAATTAAGAATTTTCAAGATCTCTCCAAATGTAGCTAATACTTCTTTGAACTATTCTTTCAAAGACTTCCACATTCTTAAAATTTAAAACACTGTATTGCTTCAGTAGACATTTTTTAATTACCAATGGATATACATGTATTTGACCAAAAAAAAAGTCAAATCTAAAGAGAAAAAATATTTTTAGCCCTCTGTGGATATGCAGGAAGATTAAGTGGGTTTATTCAGAAACAAGACACAGCTGATACCGAGTGAGCCGGGGGAGACCAGAAAAATGTGCACCATCACTCCTCCCCATCTACACACAGCATCACCCTCATGTATGAATCTACCAGTGGGCATGTGTCCTTCCAATTTCTGACCTGACATTTGAGGTTGAATGCAATACTACTGATCATTTGTTTTTGGGTGTTTGGTTCACAATCTATTACTCTCTCTGTATTTGAAACATCAAAAAAAAAAAAAAAGTCTAATCTTAAAGTAATTTTCAAGTTAAAGGTGAAAATAAGCACTTAGGCTTTTATGACATGAAAAAAGAGTAAAATCAGTAACAAACTACTGTGAATTAATAGTGCAGCCTGAGCTGTCAAATCCTATACACTTCAGCACATTCCATAATATACTGTAATTCTTTCCACTTTTTGTCATGAATGTGCAACATCTCTGGAATTTTTCAGACAGCTGGATTCACCTTGACACTACAGACAGACCTATATACAGGGTTCCAAAACTGCTGGAAAACTGGAATAAATAGCCTATGACATAACAGCAATATCCCCAACACTATAGAGTCTATTTCTTTTTTTTCTTCCATCTGAGATAAAACATCCCTTTGTTCCTCAAAAAGCATTATTTTTCCACTAGCAAACACTTATTCATATATAATTAATGAAAATTAGGAATTCTGTGACTGTTTCTTTCAGTCAGATGGTCTCCATCTCAGGTACACTGCCAAAAATGTTAGATTCTTGACAGCCAACTTTGCAAATTTTCTTGTTGAGAAAAAGGAAAAACAATGTTTTTTGCCCCTTGATCTGATAGTTCTTCTGGCAAAAGAATTTTTACTTCTTCAGTAGACAAGGTATAAGATCTCTAAGAATTTACTTGTCATGTAAATCCAGTTTTGCATACAGCATTAAAACAATTTTCCCATAAGTTATGCACATACTAATAAAGGAGAAAATCTTCAGATCCAGTACATACTGATCTTTCCCAACTGACCAGTCACACAAATGGCCATGGAGCTGGTAATGCCATGAAATGCATTTAGAACACTTCTGAAGCAACATCTTAATCTATATTTTGCTTGGCAATTGAATTATAACAAGAGGATATACACTTCCAGGTAACGTCTCAAATACCTGCAGAAGGCTTGCTCCACTCTACTAACCTCTTTTAAGCTAATTTAAATGTAATTAGACCAGCCTGAGCATATAAAGCAAATTTTCTGACATTTTACTACATTGAAACAGTTTGTAAATGCCATAAAACGGACTGAATTTTCATCTCTGGAGCCAGTAAAAAGGAAAATAAAACTTCTCTGCAAAAGTCAAGTGAAGTCACAAATTTCTCAGTTTTTCTAGTCCTCCCCACACACATACAGCTGTAACTCCTAAATTATTCCTCCTCCCTCCTGCAGCTCCACCATCACTACATAGCCTTGCTTCTCAATACTTAGCTTTGCTTCCTTCTCACCAGACATTCTCTCTGCCACACATCATACATCTTCCCTGCATCATATTTCTGAGAATATTTCTTTCAAAGTCTGAATCCTGAAGCTTATGTTTTCCCTTCAGCACCCACTTCACTCTGACGCTAAACACTGAAGAAACAAATGTTTCCTATCCTCTTCTCTTGGGGNGTCTGAGGGGACCTGCAGCCTAAATAGGTGAGCCACATGCAATAGACATTTTCTTTGGAAGGTGACCCAGAGATCACCTTTGTTTCTCTGGGAGATTTAGTCTTTCACACTCTCAGCTAATAAATACTAGCCCAGCAACTAGATTAGAGAGATCAAGAGCCTCATCCTCTCCTTGGATAATGAAAATTCAAGCCTCTTTCACCCATTCTCCAGACCATCACCAGCCCTGTGGTCCAGCCTCCTTACCAGCAACAGGCTAACTAACCTACCAGTTTCACTCACCTCTGATTACAAAGGACTCTTTCCTTCCTGTCTTCATAACATTTTCCAGTTTTCTGCTTCAGGATACCATGCTACATTACTGGAACCAACCTTTCCACTGCAGAAAGGGCCAGAGTCGTTGAAGATCAAACCCCTGCAAGCTACATACATGCGCAGCTGAGAAGCAATTTTAACTAATTAGGAAGCAGCTGCCCACCATCTACCCATTAATACACCTATTGCCTCTTAAGGTTATTTGCTTTAAACAGTATGGAGGAAAATGTTTTCAGAGCAATCCTAGATTTTTTTTGTGTGTAAATCATAATTCATAAAGCAAGAATTGTTAGACTAAAAGAGCAAAAATTAGATTTATAGGAAAAATAAAGTCCTTTCATTCCATCAAAGTTTCTTGTAACATTGTTATTTGTAAATTTGTTTAAAATTGTTTTTAGAATTTCTTCCATAAATATTCAACCAGTGGTTTAAAAGATTCTTGTGTCTGAAGAAACGAATGGTTAGGCCAAGAACATTTTTCTTTTTAGCTTATACATTCTACAACTTTGCAAACTTAATTGCAGCTTCCTCCCTCTTTCCTGGAAAACATATTCCCAGATAATTACACTGGAAATGTTTAAAAGCTTTTCAAATCCTCTGAACTTTCCTGCACTCTTTCTTCCCATATTGTATCTGTAAGATAGAAGTTGCTTTTAAAAAAGCATTAGTGTTTTAATGTTTGTTTGTTTGTTTGTTTTTTCTTTTTTTGGACAGTTTGGTAATCGTAGAATCATAAAGGTTGGAAAAGACCTCTAAGTTCATCTAATCCAACCGTCAACCCAACAACACTGTGCCCACTAAACCATGCCCTGAGTGCCACATCTCCTCGTTTCTTGAACACCTCCAGGAACAGAGACTCCACCACCTTCCTGGGCAGCCTGTTCCAATGCCTGACCACTCTCTCACAGAAGAAGTCTTCCTAAAAATCACAACTATCAATTAGAATTCTGTGGTGTGTTTTAACATGTAATACAGACCATACAATAGCATCCAATCAAAATACCCATTCAATTCTTCTAGAAAGGAATAAAGGCTTGATTTAAAAAGTTAGATCTGGTATTGTTACTCTTTTTGAAATTTAATTAGAGCAAACTATGTGTTTCTTCTCTTCCTGGTTTGAACTGAAATCTTACTGGTTTCGTGTCCCCATATTCCTAATAATTTTTGTCACTCTTTGCTGACTTTTTCTTTTCCTGCTATAAGATCATAGTTTTACTATTTTTACCAGGTATCTTGCAACATTCTAACTAAGCCATATGAAAACAATGCCTGTACTCAGGGGAACAAGTAACTTCAGATTCTCATTATCCTCTCTTCAACCACTATTTACCAGATGAAGAAGAAAGAAATTCTAAAATGAAAATCTGTTACAATTTAGTTTCAGTCACATTTTATTTGTAGAATTAATGTTTATTAAAGGAGCATAGATTTGCCTCTGCTTAAATTTGACCTTCAGGTGTAAGATTTAATAAGCTGCAGATTAAAGTAAATCACTATGGTTTGCTCATCCTTTTTGCTAGGAAGAGCTGCAAGGGGAAAATAAAACATGAAGTAAAAACAGAAGTCAGATTAAGAAAAAGTATGAGCATTAGAAAGAGTGGGCAAGAGGTTATTTAGAAAGAATACAATTACAGTATTTTTATACTTCTTATCAGATATATCTTAAATGTAATTTAAGAAGAAGAGTATTTGTGGGGCAATCCCATGGAGAGCACAAAACTTCCAAATAGCTTCCTTACAATGTTATAGCTATATTTAATAACAAATGTACAATTTATAAGCATAAAATCTACCATTAATTATAGATAACAGAACTGTGTACAATATATTCAATATAATAAAATGTATAATATAGTTATAATGTCTTTGGGAAATATATTAATTAATATTCCAGAAAGTTTTTCTGTAATGCAGTCACTATGTGAACAATGGAAATAATTTTTCATTTAAATAAAACAGATACAAACAAAACAAGAATGTCTTTACATAAAAAAATTAACTCCAGATTTGCATATTGACCTTTGACCGAGAATAACTGCTGACTTTCAGGGCAATCTCTATTTCACATAAACTTCGTTGATCAGAACCTAGATTTGGACATGGGATATTACTTTAAACCAGGTATTTAGACCACAATGATCTCTCAGGTTATTGGGAGGGGAGGGTGGAAGGGTATGAAAATGTCATTGGAGAACTCTGTGAGATGTTTCAGTGTATCTTCATGGGGAGACCACACACTCCCTCTTACTGCAGCTTGACATTTCAATCTCTGGCTAGACCAGGAAATGTCTGTCTGGATTAGAGAGCAAACAAGTGAAAATGGGAGTGCCTGGTACAGTCAGGGCCTCGACAGGGGGAAAGGAGAAGGTTCATTTTAGGTCCTATACAATTTCTTATTTCATCCATCCTGATGGTTCACGACATAAAGTGCTGCAGTGCTGCAGCAAGCTCTGCTTGTGCCCACTGATTTCTCTTGCCTTTTATCTCCTCACCAGACTCATTCTGACAAAACAATCATCGACACAAATAATCAACAGAACTCTGCTGAAAGGTGGGGAGGTGGATTTTCAAAGCAGTGCAAAGCACCACAGGTCTCCACAAGACAATTGTCAGTGGCAGATGTAGGGGGTAGCTGGGTCTCTGTCTACCAAACCAGGCAAAGGCACAGGTAGGAGCAATGAGAAAATTGCAAAATAAGGTGAAAATACGGGCTTCGCTTCCCTGTTTAATCATCCCCTCATCTCTTTGGGGCTTATATCACACGATGTGCACATATACACATTTACATGCAGAATCTTACACTAGAGGATGACTCTTGTAGCATATGTAGGCATTTTAATTTCAACTTTCATTTTAAGTGAATTTTACTTTTACACTCTGTATTAACGAATTCGAAATCATACGTTAATCAAAGCTTGAAGGATGAAGAAAGTAATGCCAAAACCATATAGAATGTGAAGGTTACAGAAGTCGCTGAAGAAAAACCTTTTCCCTGTAATGTGAAATCTCGTTGTGTTTGGGGCTACCAGCTCCTCCTCCCTCATTCACTTTCTGTCCAGTGGCCCATCCTACCTCTATATCCAACATCTAATTTTCACATTCTTGTCCAATTTTTTCTTCTTTAAATTCTATACAACTAAGTCTATCTACACAAATACATTCAAATTAAAATCACTGTCAAAATTAACATGACATTTGCATGCACCCCACGTTATCATTTAGCCTCCATGTTGAATGTCTCCATTTGTAACATTTTCCTTTGCTACTGGTAAAGGGAGTAGCCTTTCCCAGTCAGAGACTGTATCTCATTCCATCAATCCATTACGCCTAGCAAAGTAAGAATCTAATATTATTTCAATACAAATACTGCTGTAACAATAATGGAAATGACAGTTACTAATATCTTTATATTAAATAAAATGATAAGATCAATGAACAAATGATTCATGAAATGGATCTTGTAGGGTTTTTTTAATAGCCATCCAAATAATTGAAGCAAATTAAATAATTAAAGGGTGAGAATTATAATTTAATCAAAATCAAATCTGTTCCATTCGTAATTTGAGTGCACTGCAGTAAAACAATTTGTTAAAATATATTAGTCAGGTTGCAGCATCAATCATTCATGTGATGAAATGCCAGAACAAAATTTCTCACAGAGCTCCAAGCCAGGTGCTTTGGGCATATGAATAGCGATACAATCTTTAATTACAAGATCTCATTATTTTCCTTCAAGACCTTATTTCATTACATTTATAAAAAGGATGGTCCTCATTCAACGAAGACCTATTGAATGTTTTCCTTCCTCCTGTTTATCAAGTTTGTGGTCTCATGGCTAATTTGTTGCACACTATTCAAGACCTACACTGAAAGAAAGATGAGTATTTTCCTCATTAACGTTTTTACAAAGCTCATCATGAGGACGTCAGTGCTTCAGTAACATGTGTCCTATAAAATTTCTGTGAGACAATTACTCCTATTTTACAGTAGAAACACTAAAGAAAAGGAAACTAAATACAAGTTACATTAACACTCCAAAAAAGGGAGACCTTATGCAACTCATACTGAATACAAGAAAATCATAATGCTTACTTTCCAGCATTGGCCAAGTGTAGCATAACCTAAAATGAAATAGCAGTTCTAGGACCTCGGAGCTTCCCATGCACTAGTGTTCAGGCAGTCACACAGTCAGTGTGAGGAGATAAATACTAGCTTCCACCTAAGCTTCCTTGAAATCTGTAGGCATGAAACAGCCAGAACTCTTTTACCCAGAGATGCCTGAGTGTGGTGTAATAAGGGCAGATCGGAATTGTAGAATACCTGCTGCTAAGGACATGGCACAAACATTCATACATTTCTCAGGGTTTCTACTTTGAACTACATGATGTCTCTGGACCAGATATGCACGAGTGGTTAGAATATATATTCTGGTTATATATCATTTGGATGTTATTCAGTTTTCAGATTCAGAGACTGCTCTAATGGTGTAGCAGGAACAGAAGATTTACCCCAGAACCTGTCCTGATTTGAACTACGGTGTTCATATATGCACAGCATATATGTTTTCATTTAACACCTTTTTTTTCCATAGATACATGTTCATGATAATTGTACCCACCTCTCATGGCAGGATAGAACTGCAATAGGATTTTGCACCAGCAGACTCACAGTTAGGCCATCATAAAGTATATCTTTGCTGCTCTCTGCTGGTCGCAGGGATTATTCCTTTATTTTAAACCTCACAGAGGAAACTCAGAAAAATTTGTGGTAAGCATACTAAATATCACATGAGGAGGAAATTTTTATGTCATTTAAAGTACCATCTCAGTTACCACAATGTTTTGTTTTGTTTTTCTTTAGAAAGGCTGTATTCCTCAGAATATCAACATTAAAAATAAATACTAGAAATTAAATCAAACGAAACTCCACCTTCACAGGCCATGGCATTCCAATTCATAGACGTACCCAACTAAAATCACTTGTAATATCACCAACTAATATCACTTGTAATTACAAATGCTTGTAATACTCAAATTTTGAAAGAACAAAACAGAGACTAAAATACATCATTAATCAACAACCACAAAAATGTGTTTCACCAGGCACGATGGGCTGGTGCAAAATACAGTGACAACAACATATATTAGTGTGTATTAGAAAAATATAGACCCTATTTTCTTAACTGTAATATATGAACAAAGGCTGCTGCCCGTAATTACACAGATATCATTTACTTCATTTTTCTATTATAAAAATGACTTTTACTGATTTTTTGCATTGTATGTGGTTTCTATTGTCAGTATTTATAGTATTCCAGACCTGTGTATCACTGTGTTGTTTTTTTTTTTTTTACCAAGTGGCCAAGTCACA
>VXAV01011282.1:42243-68323 GCA_013399715.1 Alectura lathami | reverse complement strand
TGGGGGGGGGGGGGGGAGGAAGATGAGATGGACTAAATTCTACAGCTGGAGATATCTTGCTGCTAAAAACTTTGCAATTCTTGTTATTTTGTGCTGGCCAAAGTACAAGACACTATATCATCTCTCCAGGAAGAAGCTCTACTCAGAACCATTCTCTGGGTTAACTAACACCTTCTGCTCTGAGAAGCACTGAAGTACAACGCTTTCTCCCTCTCTTTGGGCACCCTTGCTTGGAAGTCACAAGGTTTCCTCTCACAACACCTTCCGCTCCATGATCCACCAAGGAAGGACATTTAGCGAGCAGAATGATCAGCATGCCAGGGAGATGCAGCTCCCTCCATAGCTACTTCTCTATTTATAGATCACACGTTTCTTGTGCTATAAGGGAAGCTACCTCAACCTCAGCCCCCGCCTGTCAGTTACGCCGGCAGTTCACAACAGCTGTTAGCTGGACCATGATGGTGCTCGAGTGTCTTCCATCTGCTATAGACTCTAGCACTTGTCTCACCTTGGGGCCCTCCTTCGTTACAGCTTTTCGAGCTCGGGCAGATTTACCCTTTCAAATGTGTGCTTCAAGTAAGGTCATTTAGCACCTGTGTGATCCAAAGTGCGGATTGGTAGGATGTGATTTATTCATTTAAAACATCTAGAAGGAGCAGTGGCTGCAGAGGATGCTGTAGCAGGTTAATGAAGAAGGACTTTCTGATCTGTAGATAATTTTAGATTTATTCTTCTGCTAGGAGTGTTTGTTCTTAATTCCAGACACAGGGCTGGAAAAAATGGGGTTGTTCAGTCATTTATAGGTAAGTGGACAGGAGTGAAAGCCTTGGATGCATGCATCATTTGAGAGGTTCAAACAAAAGCCATTCTCAAAGCAGTAAGTATGGACTCTGATCTCAATCTAGACGTTGCATCTCTAAAGACTAACTGTCTTTTAGCTAGTATACAAATTTCCAGTTTCTTCTTCATGCAGCTGTGTGTTTGCTCTGGTGTACTATCACTCTGCTGCTTTTTTCTGGATATATCTCAGTGTGGGCGCAATTGAATCTGACCCAGAAGTTCATCTTCATCACTCAAAACTGAGATTCTGGCACCAGCCCAGTTCTATCAATAAACTGCAGTTTATGAGAGCTGGAAATGTTGGTTGCATCAAAGAAATCCCTTGAGATATTCGCATTTGTAATAAATCTCAGAATAAAAAAAGCTGACAGCAACTGTAACTTAAAGAGTCATCACTGCTTGCACAGAAGATTTGTTTCCAAATTTGGTGCTAATAAGTCTCAGTATCAGGTCTTACTTACAATTTTAAAAAGCTTCCTTGGGGCGATTTGAAATGCATGACAGCTCCGATACTTGCTTAAAGCAGAATATTAATGACTTGGAGGCCATTGGGGGACAGAGAGGAAATTGAAGGCATTTGTAGTAATAGTGACAAAGAATTAATTGTAGAGATAGAAACAGCTAACAACTGAGGTCCACAAATAAAGCCACAAAAACTTTTCAAGTTTAATATATTTCTTTTCTAAAAACCTTTCCAGTCCTAAAAAAAAGTTTCCTAAATGGAAAGTTCCCATTCCCCTGCCAAAGCATAGGATCAGTTCAACAAAAAGCTCTGTTAAGAGCACATCAGATCCCTTATCCTTCTGTATAGCACACACATCGGCAGAAACACACATATCCAGAGCCTGCATTTTCTGCAGGGTTTAAGGATTCTTGCAGTACAGGAGGAAATCAGAAATAGGGACTGCATTTGTGCTTCTGATGTTGTGCATAATGCTCCTTTTATGGGATCTGGGATATGCGTGTTTTTCTACTTGCTCTTGACAACCGTTGAGTATGATACAATGGGGAATGAAGACTGGACATTTCCTCTGTCTGAGCTGTCTTCTGAGGTGTTTTCTGTAGCATAACGTCTATGTCAGTCTCAAGATTTACGTGCTGTGTCAGCATAAAAAGGACTGACACCGGACAGCGTGTACATCTCATGCCCTGTTACAGTCCCTAGTTCTGGCAGATGTAACACAGATAAGGGACTTCCTAAATGCTCCTTATTACAGCTTCTGCTTCTTGCTGTTACCAACAGATCTGCGTTAGTACATTCTAAACACACTTTTTCTGGCTCTGAACACCACCAAAGAGTTTTATTGTTCACCTGACAAGGGTATGTCTCCCTGTTTGCTTAGCTTGGCCCTTTTGCCTCAGGGCCATTGCACAGGTGTTTGGCCCGTACTTTCCTTGCTCCACTGGGAGCTTCCTTGCGTCTCTCTGTAATGTAAAAGGAAGCCACTTGTGTACAAATTTGGACTAAGATTCATAGTTTATTGCAGACTAGATGCCCTTAAATCTTGCCTTTGCCCGATACCAAAAGCAATTTATTATTCACAAAGGATTGTCTACTTGGATTAATTTGGAATGGAAAATTTTTCTGTATTTCAATAACAAAATATTTCATAGATTTTCTAGAAACTGCTTTCATAGTTTCTGCCACACTGCACTGCCAACTTTCATAAATCTTTATGTTCTCAGTGGAAAATCAATGCCTACTTATTAATATAATATTGATATGTTTTTCATAAGTAAGAAAGAATGCATATACGTGTACCCACAGAGCAGGTTTGCATGGAGAAGTTCACAGTCATGCTGTGCAGTGGGATGCATTGCAATGATAAGGCTGCAGCCAATTTCTGTTAAGTTCATAAATTCAAATACCGAAATTTGACAGAAACCCATTTTCTGTTACTCAGACACAATAAGCACTCATTGCAACTCCAAACTAAAGACAAGTCTGAAAAATGAAACAAACAGTGAGTGCCTGTGTCTCCTAAAGTGACAAGCCCTACCAATACCAATCTTACGCAGAACAGCAACAGGTCAGGAAAATATTGGAGTAACAACAACCAGATTCATAGTCTCAAAAGGAGAAAGAAGTGAGCTTTTCTCATCTGGAAAGCCTTGTTGCCTTTGTGGACGTGCAGAAAAGCCATCAACTGCTTTCTGTGCTGGGCTAGGTGGAGTGACCTCCAGGATAACGCTGTAGCAACTTCCCGCTTCTGTGGGTTGTGACCGAAGCCCCCCATGCAGGCATCTGCAGGCTGCCTCAGCCAGAGGAGCCGTGCAGAGGAACTGCAAGGACTTGGCCCTAGCACAATGCCAGTAATGCTCTCCCGAACGCCAGGATGTCAGCTGGAGATTTCAGAGGGGTAAAGAAGTCCTTTTAAGCAGTCTTCAAAGACTCTCCTGTCTCGGGGGCCAAGGAAAAACATGTCTTCCAAAAGAATTATATTCAGTAATCTTCTTTGGATAGAGGAGGAGAGAAGATGGCATTGATGGTATTAACAAATATTGTTATTATCAGGAGAAATATATGCCAGCATGTGCCAAAGTTAGGAAACTGGCTAAGTGGCTGTTGTGGGAAGCAAGTGCAAAGCTACCGTGTGTGCTTGCTTCGCCCTAGGAGCCAGGGACACAGGAAAGCAGTGCAGATGGTGTGGAAGAGGGGTAAGCAGAGATAACACAGCAAAGTGAACAGGCAGACCTGAAGTGCTTATATCATCACATTTTTATGCTAAATCGTTTCTTACTGCAGGAATCACTTACAGCAGTACAGACCAACAACTGAGCTGGCATCACAGCCCTAGCGTGTCGTAGTACTGAATGTGTAAATGCCTTAAAAGAAGCACTATCTAAAAGGCAGCAGGCATTCTTTCCTGCCCCTCAACAAATCTCTGGAGAACTTATTCAGCTCAGCGCTTGAACAACAGAGAATTGCATTCACGATAAGCAAAGACAAAGGTCTCACCCCAGAACATTCCTGAGCTTTTCCTAACGGTATGCACACGAGACCTATGAGCAGTTTTATCTGAAACTCTTTTTGAACACTTTTTCAAATGTTTCATACATGTCCTTTATGACCAAGTTTGGAGTTAAAAGTGAGCCTTACAGCATGCAGATTTTCAAACATTTTAACATTCCATTTTTCTCTTTGCTACATGTCACTCCATGCTGATAATATTCTTTATGAAGCGACTGCAGAGGGCTGATGATGGGCTCATCTGCCTGCTGTTTGCTTCGTACCTCTTTGTTACCTGCCTCTGGTTTCACACTGCCTTGAAAGTCACAGGTTGGTCCCTGCCTCACTCTCTTCAGCTTTCTGGCAGCTGAAGAGGCAGAGACATGGCTAGAGCTGGCACCTCTGTGAATGCAGGTCAGTGGCCAGGAAAGGCACAGAGCTGCCCTCTGCCCCTCCCTGTCCACCACCATGAATTTTCCTGTAGCTTATTCATGTTCTCCTGCTCTGACTACACAAATAACCCATCGGTAGAGTCTAGGAAGATTTGTGACTAGACCCAAAGGACTGCAGTGTTTGTGTCTGCCCACCAAGGGCTGTTCAGAGTTGAGAGCACAACTCTGAGTGCACAGTGCAGGGGAGGGGCAAGGCATATCTGCTCCTCAGAGGGACGCCGTGAGGCTGGTGCTTCTGGTCAGCATGGTTTGCCGTGCAAGGAGCTTTTGCAGGTTTAAACAGATGAGCAGTCTTGTCACTGAGCACAGAAGTCAGTGTGGGGCAGATGAGTCCAAGCTCCCACAGCCTGTCAGTGTACCCAGACAGGCTTGGGTAAAGCATCGCTGCACTGGTTCAGGGCAGGCATACTCAGCTTGAGCAAATCTCAGGCTGTCCTCCCAGGCTGAGCTCTGTCCCTGGAAGCAACAATACCAATGGGTAGCTGTGCTCAGCAGCATGTCCTTGCCCACTGCCTTCGTGATGGTGCTCTTTTCCGAACAATAGCTGTTCTGTCAAACACCATGACAGAAGGAAATCCTATACCTTGGCAGCTACCAGCACAAACACACAGTTTCTGAGGCTGGCTGGCAGCAACTGACAGACATTTTTCCCTACTTGCTGGAAAGCTTTGGCAAGGTGTAATGTGTTTTCCTGTGCTACCAAGTTTAACAGAAATGGGTTCTTTTATTCTTTAGAAAGAGCTTGTCTACCTGTGAAACCTGTACCAATTTAACACAAATGGAAGGTTAAATTACCTTAATAAAATCAGCATGACCTTCTTGAATGGTTATTTGGATTTAAAGCTGCCTTGTAGTGGTTTAACACGTGTCCATTTAGCTTGTACCTCTGCCTGCGCAGGTGCAAGTTCAACCAGAGTGAGCCAGCTTTGAGCTGGTAGCAATGTTCAGATATAAGGCTGCATCAGTTTGACAAGGCCAATTTAACATTACAGTCATAAATGCAGTGTAGAAGGATGGATGCTTGGCAAAAAAATGTGCTGGTGGCAGAGGAAGCAGATACTCTTAGTCTGCCCCAGTCTCCCACTGCTCCTCACTGCCTCTTTCCCAGAGATCTCCCTCACTTCAGACTCATCAGGATGCCTTCTTATGCACAGAAAGTTCTTCAGCATATTTATAATCCTACACTGTAATTTGGTTGTTTCACCTTGTCCATATTAAAGATATGCTCACCCACACAATTAGTCCATTTGGGCATTGTAACCAGTGCTAGTCTCACTGCTGTCTTCGTTGCACGATGTCTGACCTGCACTGAGGCAATGACATCAATTTACAATAAATAATTTTGTCTATACCTCCTAGCACAGGCAGAGTGAGAATCTGGAAAGTGGTTAATGCTGCAGGAATTTCTAAAGTCACAATGCCATTGGGTGACCAAGAAGATTTGCATGGCAGTCAGGTATTCAGTATCGAATGCTGTTGGGAGAACTGAGGCTTCTGAAAATATGGAGCAATATTCCAGGATGAACATTGCTAGGTGACGGCATGTTTTCATAATTTTAATGCTTACTTAGAAACCCTAAGCATCAGTAAGTTCACACAGTTACTTCCATAATGAGACTGCAAACTGAAACAGGCTTTTTGTCCAGAAGAGCTGCAGCCTGTGCCCTGGAGCTGTAAGATCTCTGTGAGCATGTATGGAAGGGCATCCTGCAATGCTGGGAACAGCCGGGGCTTCATTATTCACTAACAGGGCTGGGGAGGCAGCCAGAGGCCAAGTTGCCTTTTGGGTCTCGAAGGCTGGGGTGATTTTGTATTGATCTGTGTTCTTGTTGCCACCAGGAGGCTGGTGTTTGCTGCTGTGTTATTTCCATGTTAGTGTGTATGACGACTGTATCTGTGCTAGGTGGAGGAGATGGTGCTTCCAACGTTGATAACATACAAATAAATGAACCAACCTGTACCAGTGAGTGGAAGATGTCAAGAGAAATTGAATGTTTCTCTAGAATAAAAGGCTTTAAATCAGGAAAATGAAAAGTGTAACAGTTCTGACTTTTTTTTTTTTTTTTCCTAGAAAAAGCTGCATTCTGCCTCAGGATGGTTTTAAGAGTAGTTCTAAAGACCACTGGAAAGGAATGTATGCAAGGGAATCTTCATCTTATTTGGGCTTCAAGCTGATGTAGTTATCATGAAGAAAATATTTTCATTGCTAAAAAAGATGAAGCAAACTCTAGAGGACCTGGAAGGAGTATTGCCAAAATTTCTAAAGTTGAAACTCTCCTGCTCAACTATTACCCATCACATAGTTGTGAACCTGCATTCAGAAATCCTGTGTGCAAGAGATGCAGCCTGTTCTGTCAGACAGCCACCCCCCTCCCACTTCAGAGGCTGACCTGTCAGGAAGGTGGTGCTCAGAATTACCTGGAAAGCAAATATCTTTGTTGATAAATACATGTGACTTACATTTTTTCTGTGCATGCCAGGTGTGTCCTGTTATTCACATTCTTTCACATGCTTGACTGGAACACATTTTCTTAGACTTCAAAAGAAAAGTTGCAACCTCTTCCTCTTAAAGAAGTTTTTTAGGAAGCTGTTCAGATGTTAGCTAATGAGTGAGGAGGTCCATGTGAGTTGAAGAGGCTTTGTTGAATGAGTGTCTGGGGAAAAAAAAAAAAACAGGAAGAAAAAATTTCTGCATGTAGTTAAAATAAATCTGGAAAAGAATGGCAGCTAGAGCCATATGGCAACTTTAGAAATACTATCTGCCATGCAAATAACAACGTACGAATAACTGCAATCAGCTGAAGTCTTCAAACTTGTAGGCTTCTCCAGGGGAAGGTCCCAATGGCCTTCAGGAATCTGGCAAAGGACGTGTGTGTTTCTTTGTGCATCTCTGTGTTTAGCGTTTTCAATGCTGAAACTAAAACATGTACGTCGCCTCCTAAGATGAACTGTTTGCTGTAGAGGGTACCTACCTGCCTAGACACCTGTTTCTCTTTTTGTTTACAGCATACTAATGGAATGAAACTGGGGTTAGTGAGGCACTACAATTGTATTCAGATTTACAAAGAAGATGTTAAAACTTGAAGAAATGAAACAAGAAATAATTACAGATCTGTACAGTGGTTGTTTTACACATCTCTTAATTATAAGCATTACCAGTAATAATTCTGTAAACCAGTCTTGAATAATGCACATTCCTTTGTGCAAATGGGCCAAGGAGGTGTTTTTTTAATGGACTGCATAAATGAAGTCATGCAGTCATAACTAAACACAACACCCTGTATATACAAGGTAGCTCCCTGAGCTTTAGCTACATGTAATACTGATAGCAACAGTCCTTAAAACTCAATAACCTCATTAACAGCTCTTGGCTTCATAAACGAGGATAACTTGCACATATCACAACCACAAAGATTTTGTTTTACTGAGCACAGGTCTAATCCTGAAAATCTTCTACATGCTGTCATCAAGCAGGTACGTAGTTCCTTACTTTTAAACAGGGTCTTCATTTTCTAATTCATAATAATTGCCAAGTGGCTAGAGCCAGGATGTGGCATCTTAATGACACTTGTTTCCTGGTGCACTTTGACATCACACCTGTAGCAAGAAAGGACACAGACTGCCTCTCTTCCTTCTCAGGCCCAGCTTCTTTTTAGAGTCTTAAAGATGCTAATAAGGGGAATAAATATGAAAGATCTGTCCTAAGGAGCTCTTCTTAGAAGGAAGTAACGTCTTTTGACCCCTGGACTAGATTGGAAAGCACAGACATTGCAGGAAAGTGGAACACGGAGCCCCAATTAATGAATAATTGGAGGACTGTTCTGCAAAAATGGAAACCATTTCTAATCTGTGAATGTAGCAGTGTGTGTCGGATCTACAGATTTCTGTAATTAGCAGGCATCCAAAGTATGCTGTTGACGCCACCAGAACTCCTGGCATTTTCTCCAGGAGGAGGAAGATGGCAGTCAAAGGTATGCTCATGCTTATGAACTTTTGACCCAAACAAGTACCTGCTGAATAAAGCACAGATTGCTCCTTACTCTTTCAGTGTAGAGTATGATGTCCTTTGAACACACCAGTGTGAGGACAGGGTGGAGACGATGAGAGAGCAGTTTAGCGCTGTTGATTCCCTAACTGCATGGGTCTGGCACATCCCACGAACCAGGACAGGCAAAGACAACTCAAAGGAACAGAGGGCTAAGAGACAAAGTTCTCATAACAGTGGGAGAGAGATCTGCACAATACCATTGTGCATTGGGTGGGTTAACCATACTGCCCTGTTTTGCCTCTGGTATAGCTTTTGCCTCCAGCAAGCTGCTCTAGCAAAGCAGATTTTACAACAACCCATTAGATTAGGCTCCATGCTAAACACTGTGCGGTTCCCTTAATTTGCACTCATGCACACTGATGTTGGTGATACAACAACCAAAATGGTGCAGGCGCTCCTCTGTATTCCATAGCTAGGAACAGCTTTCATCAACAGGAGTCTGCTGGGCAGCTGTAGTGGGGCTCTAAGGTGGCCAGAGCATGGCTTTCTCCATAGGCGTGGCACAGTGAGGGTCTGCACTGTTCAGAGGAGCACTTCTTGATTAACAGGGATTGAAGATGACAGTTTCTGAACCAAGTCATTTAATCCACCTGCTATCCAAAACATGCCATGCAAACAGAATCTTATCTGTTGTTTTGAAACAACTATTGTAAGGCTTAAAGACTTCATCAGCAGAACAGACATTTAGTGCACATGTTTTTACCCTATGGTCTATACCCAGCTCATAGCACAACAAAAGGAAAGCAAACTTGCTGGTCTCAGCTCAGTGCACATCAGTGCTGGACAAACAGCAAGTTATTCCGATGAAGAAAGGAGAAGAATGTTCCTCTGTTGCCTTTTTTATTATCCTCATTATGAATTTTCATTGCCAAAAAGTACGTTACAAGTTAAATTTTAGCAATGATGAATGCATTGTTTTTTCTCTTGCTTCTTGAGATACCTCCATTAGCTGATTCATAGATCTGGTTCTCTGCCAGCTGTTTGAAAGGCCAAGCAAGCTGTGTGCCTGGGAACACTCTCGTCTTTTCCCCATCACTGTTTACCTGTCTTTTCTGATGGTACACCTTATAGACCTCACTGATTACAGAAACATGGATCTTTTGAACAGTAGGAATCAGAATTTGGCTTCCAACAAAGGACAGTACGACACATGTTAACTGTGGGCAGAAAGGAGTGCTGTAGTCCTTTCAGTGCTACTCGCTTTAAGATTGTTCTTATTTTTGAAGCTATTGCCAGAAGTGAGGAAGGCAGATGACTTCTTGTTTCTAACTTAAATGAGAATTGAGAGTGTTTGACTATAAGTTTCTAAAACCAGGGCATTCACCAATTCAGAAATGTGGCAACACTATGAAAGAGATAATACAAAATCTTTGCCCCGAATAGTTTCTCACAGTTGTCAGTGAGAACATGTTTTGTACAAAACCAAAAATTTTTTGTACAATACATGTCTGTGGAGAGGGCAATACAAATATTTTTTGCCTCTGAACGGTTCTCCAGTTATCAGTGCTTCCCCTCTTACCTGAATTTCCTTGGAGATTCATTCCTTTCACTGTCATTTCCATGGCTGCTGATCTCTTGAAGATGCCTCCTTAGCCCAGGCAGCCACTGTTTCTCTGCATGTCTGTCTTGGAATGCAGGTATTGGTTCTTCCCATCTTGAGGGACCTTATTCAGCAAATCCTTGCCACTTAATTGGACTTCACTTCCCATCTTGATCTGAAAATGAAGAATTTGTTCTCCGAATGTAAATCTTTTTCCTGAACTCATCTCTTTGTAAGCTGTGATTGACATTAGCTCTCTTGCGTGTGAACATTGGGTGTAAAAGACATATAGGTTCGACACATCTATTGTAGATTGTTTATTTTCTAGCTTCTATGTTTGTCCCAAATGTCCGGAGTTTATCACTCATCATTTCCCCCTGGTGACTGTATCAATGTAAAGCCTTTGCTTCCCCAGTGAGAACAGTTTGCAGAGATCTCACCAGCAGATGCAACCTATAATACTTTGCAAAACACAATGTATACCTTCTTGTTTGGGAAGGTGCAAAAAAAAAAAAAAAAAAAAAAATCAGTCATTTATATATGAAAAAATCCCAAAATCCAAAGGACACATTTCCACGTGTCCCCTTTCTTTTTGGCCTCTCAGTTCCATCCAGTTGGGCCACAAGATTTCTGTAAAAACACATTGCCAGTAGGAGATGAAGAAGAAGAACTTCTTCCCTCACCTTGGTGTGAAACCAATGGCTGCATGCTTTAAACAGTTCCTTATACCTCTCTTTCCAGCACATTTTTCCAGATGCTTTCAGTATATGTACTTGGTGTGACATCAAAAAGAAACGTATATTGGCAAAGGAGTAACAGAGGAAACTCTGACTTTTTTATAGAAATTGTAAATTACTATAATTAAATGAAATGATAGAACTATAAAAGAGTATGTGACTGGTTTTATTGTCACTGCACCCTTCCTTGCATCTTACATGTTCTTAAATTAGCTAGTATTTGTTGTTAGAGCACACAGTGTGATGAAACTATTCACCATTCGAGCTTCATAGGAGCTCCTGTAATAGAAAAAGAGAGTAGCACTGTGTTGTGCCTGCAGATGAGGAAGCATGAGAGGAAACTCTCAATGAAAACAAACCACAATCAAATAACTAAATCTCAGACTCATGACAGCCTCTGTAAACTGAATGAAAGCAGCTTGACATGTCTTGTAATACGTCCTGAAAATCCACGAATTCTGATCTGTGGCTCTGGTGGAGCTATGGATCTTGCTATCCCTCTCTCCTTTCCTCTCTCCCTATGGTTGAGTCAAGGGTCCCCAGATTTCAGCCAAATTTGAGCTAAACTTGAATGCAACACTGTGTTTGGGGGGAAGCTCTGAAGAATGGCATTGCTTCTCAAGGCAACAACACCATTCGAGGGCAGGCTATTGGTGGATTTTTCAGTTTTGCCTCTGCAATATTGAGTGCTGCTTCACCACACAAACAGAAATTCCAGCAAAGATATGCTTCAAGATAAACTATTGATTTTACTCTTCAGTGTGTTACTATCAATTAAAATGAAGCTATATTCCAGCCTTTGCCACTAGCTTCCGTCTGGACTCAACCACATCCTTAGTGTTCCATCTCCGTAAAACTGTTGTAATGCATAAAACCTGGGCAACCTGCAAATGTGGAAGACCTTAGATAGCTTCAAATTCTGCACGCCATCTCTGAAAACCTGAGAACTCCACTCGGGTTATTTTAATTGCTAGGCTGGTCTCTAGGGGAAGTCATAGCTGCAAACCTTAACAGGAAGCCTAGGACCCATTCTGCACTGAGGGATGCTGCTACCTTGGCAGGACACTGCTGTTGGCAGGAAATATTAAAAAGCTTTCCTCTGCATAAAAGCATCTTATTTCCTTTTATGCTATCATTTAGACAGGTATTTGGAATAGGAAGGCCTATTGTAAAAGGGCCTCTGCAAGGAATAATTAGAGTCTAGGATAAAAGGAATTTTTTTATGTGTGAAACTACAGAAGCATCACGCATGTTTTTATGGCTGCAGTGTTTCCAGAATATCAGCAGGAAGAGGTACTCTTCAGCCTCCATGTAGTAGCATCCCTAGATTTGACTTCTTGTAGTCTGAACAATACGGAGAAGTTGTGTCTGCCGACTCTTGTTGAATCTTGCTTGCTTGCATTAATATAGACAAGAATTAACTACCCACTCCCCATGGTTTTATGTTTCCGGTCATTTCAATGACACAACTTGCATGCTGGTTGTACATTTGTTAGATCTTCCACAGATAAGGCTGCTTTTAAAGAGACTAAAGGGTTTTTACAGTGCCTTCTACAGTGCCTAGTGATGTGAGTACATCACTATTTCTGAAGATCTTCTGTGGACAGAATTCCCTTTGAAGTCAATGGGAGTTCTGTCTGAATAAGGACTTCACGATTCAGGCCTCAGGATATAAATGCTGTGATCAATATTTTGAGCACAATGAATAACATTTTCTTGGCTTTCAGAACTTCATTAAGCCACATAAATAGCCCCAGGATTCAGAATGGGCTAGACAGAAGAATCTGCTTTGTTTCAACCTGTATCTTTATTTTTCTCTTAAATCAGCCTGGTCTCCATGCCTCGTTCTGATGTGCCCTAAAAACCCCTACAACAGTAAGACGAAATGTTTCAATAGTTACTTTTACAATCGAGCATATCGTGGCATGAGGCACCATGAAACAGAGCTGTGTTCAATGAAAACAAACATACCTGATGCAGACTGATCTGTTTAAAAGTCGCAATCTGCTTTTACAGTCTGAAACAAAAGGCCTGAAGGCTGAGAACTTTGTGGTATGACAGGGAGGTTTGTAGGCACAGATTTTGATCACATCACTGTAGCAGACACTGCACAAATGTTAGAGTTAGCGATACAAGAAGTCGACAGTTCAGGTAGATAACACAGGTATTCCTTGTCTCCTATTCTTTGTAATTACTCTGACTTTACAGATGGAAAGTTCAGCTAGGGAGAGATTATATGGCTTACCCAATGCCTCTCACAATGTCTAGAATGAAATCTGGTTGCCAGCCTGATGCCTTACTCTCGAGACTACACTCCCTTCTTTTACACAGTGATAACAGTCTATTAGAGAACTTAAAAAAATCATAGCTTCCCTTTCCAGTCCCAGCCTTGACTTCTCCAGCATCCCCAGCCACCCTTGTTCTGAAACCCCATGCCTAGATCCTCCCCCTTACCACTGACGAGTTTTGCCAATGCTGATCTCAGTGGCAGCAAGTCTAGACTCAGTGGCAAATGACACCCTGATGTGGGCAGCTGATACTGCCCTGATAATTGCTGTCAGAGCAAGCAGCAAGGCATCAGCGGTGTGGTGGAGACCAAAAGTCAGCAGGCTTCCCTATGAGTTGGGTCTGGTTGGCTTATTGGGCCCTCTGTTCCCCTCAGCAAGGGGTCACCTATAACAACAACCTTTCTGTTTTTCTTGATGGAGGTTCCCTTCTCTAGACTGATCGAGTGCAGCTCCCCCAGGCTCTCCCCACTGGGCAAGTGCTCCAGATCCAGCAATATTGGTGACCCCATTGAGCTCCCTCCAGTTTCTCACGTTCTTTCCCTTTCTGGGCCCAGTACGCCAGGAAACACGCCTCCTCCTCCAGGAAAGCTGCTTGCTGTGCCTCCCAGTTCCTAACTGGTCTGGCCTTTTGGGACAGAGACCTTCAGCCTTCTTTGAAGGTGGTGCCTGCAGAGGTGACTGCTGCTAATAGGCCATGCCCTTCCTCTGCAGTGCCAAAGGCACTTGGGAAAGGCGCAGATCCTAAGCATGCTTATTTTGAGATACAATTTGCAAGGAACTGCAAGGCAACACAAAGTTCAAGGAAGTTT
Organism: Alectura lathami; assembly: GCA_013399715.1. Classification (NCBI taxonomy): domain Eukaryota; kingdom Metazoa; phylum Chordata; class Aves; order Galliformes; family Megapodiidae; genus Alectura; species Alectura lathami. Next base: position 54,659 of record VXAV01011282.1, on the reverse strand, counting down.
CTTAACACAGCAGTAACTTGGGGAACATTTTGCAGGTTCTTACCTCTGTGAAAAGATGTGTGGAGTAAGCACAGATGAACAGTTCAGTTCCTTTCCTCAAGTCCCAGGCCTGACAGGACCTTCAGCATTTTGGTGGAGGAAGTCCTGCAACTTCTATTTCTGACTACAGTCAAGGGAAAGTATAAAAGAATGGCAGATACCATCCTGGTATGCATTGCAATGGGAACATGTTGAAGCCTTCTGCTATGAATACATATGGGAATGTCACTAGCAGACAGAAAAGTGTTTTAGAGAAGCAGCTGTGAAGCTGATGAGGGAAACATAAGAATCAATGTATTACCTGGAATACAAGCAGCTGGACTCCAAAATGCCAACTCAGCTGCTGTTAAGAGTTTCTCCACAGTATCAGTAAGAGTAAGGAGAAGGTGTCCCTATATACCAGATATGCCTTGACACAGCTGAATCTACTTAATGGTCTGAACAAGTAAAGTCTTGTCTAGCCTACAACGTGCCGCAGTGTTGTAAACAGCCTGCTGATTCAGTTGTATTTGTAGATGGTTTCCAGATTTGCTTCTTTGATTTCTTCTTTTTTTTTTTTTTTTGTCTTTTTCACATCTAGGTAATGAGTTCCCTTCCCTTTCCCTCCTTCAACTAGGGCAAAAAGCCTCTAACTTCCCCAGTTTATTCAAAGCCTTGGCTCTGCTTCCTTGTGTGGACCTAGTCCAGGTGCTAGGCTGGTTTTTCCCTAGAGGCTTCCCAGTGCAATCCACTCCTGTATCTTGGTTCCTGATCTCAAGGGAAGAGGCAAAACAGCCAGCAAGGAGAGGCATGTAGCAAGAGTCAGCTCAAGGCTGCTCAGCAGCATAGACAAAAGTTCATTTTGTCCACCTCAAAGAGGAGGAGACAGTAATGTGTTTCTCCCTTCATGTTTTAAAACAAATAGTTTATTCAGTAAAGGCAAAACGCTTGCCTAAGCCTCCTCTCCCTCAGCACTCCCTAGGGTACAGGACCCTGTCATCTGCAGGGAGCACAGAGATGCAGGGTGCTCAGAGACCCTGTCCCAGCACCTTCAGAGCCCCCCAGGCAGCCCAGCACCACGACGGGGATGCAGCTGGGCACAGCATGGGCCAGCATGGCAGCACTAAGTGCAGCACTAATCGGCTGCTTCCCAGGGAACCCATGGGCAGCTCCTTTACAAGTTAGTCAGACCACTGCTAGGTGATCCTAGCTGACACAGATTGCTCTGCTTTTAAGATCTTACAGAGTTCAAGATTGGTTTTTGACCCTTCCTTCGTCTTCAGTTTGGAAACTCTGTAGGCACCTGAATTTGGTTGCTTATGCCCAAACTCAGGACTGCAACTTTCTTCTTTTTATTGTATTTACAACATATATTTTCGGGAGAGATAGGGCTGGAGAAGTTGCTGTGTGATAAATTCAGACACAATCCTACTTTTCACTTGCAGGAGTACTCTCTGTATTTGAGGACTGTAGGACACAAAACACATATACCATCAAAGGATATATGTTAGGATGCTATTTTTACTAGGAACTGTAACTGTGTTGTACATGGGCATCCTGATTTGATGCAGCTGTAGCTGAGGTGGCCTCTAGGGTAGTACCAGCAGACACAAATTTGCTCTCTGCATCACTGTGAGCTACAAAATGATTTCCTGAAATGCTGGCATCCAAGATGAGGCTGACAGTGGCTCCCAGACTGCAGAATATGAATGAAACTTGTATGCATGCCAGCTGTGTTGGAGATCTAGTACAATACACTGTATCTGAAACAGAAGGATTCATCTAGGGAAAATAATTTCAGCTTTCAAAGAAAGACTAATGAAGACTAATAAAAATATATTTTTTAATGGGTCTTTGTTGCTTTTGCTTTTATCTTCAAAAATCTATATCTTCACACATTATAACCTTAATAATTACCTTTGTTTTTCATTCTTACTGACAAATAAATGAAATACACAGTAAGTGTATCAACAAGAGTATATTGCTGAGTCTTAGGACCAGTGCCACAGTGCTTCCCACAGGGAAAGGCAGCTAAGGACTAGGTAAATGTTAACCTGTATCAACACTTTGCTGCCCTACTGTATAAGAAAATGTAACTGGAATACAACTTGGGATACAGAAATAAAAAGAGAATTTAAAAGTTGTTCTCTTTCAGATTGCATCATCACCGTTGTAGATTGCGCTAATCTCTTCCTGTGAAGCACAGCAGCTCTCTTGCTCTCATGTCTGAGAACAGCTCCTTCAAGTTTCCAGCTCAAATGGGTAGAGAAAAAAATATCAGATGAGGACCCCTTGACCTGTTCTCAGCTCTGCCACGAGAAGGGCATAACGGAGGGAAGGCATTTAATGTCTCTGTGTGTCAGTTTTCCCAGAATTCGTCAGCTGATGAAGTCTGATGATGACACAGAGCTTGGATATGCAGTCAACACAGAGGAGTGGCAGGATACTGTACACGAGGAACCTAAACTTGATAGAGAATAGAAGAATAGAAATGAGGTGGAAGCTGTGGAGCACAAAGTGCAAGATAGTGCCCCAGAGGATCAGTGCACAGAATCTCCTCCAACAAGCTAAGACCTCTGCAGCTGAGGGCAAACACTTATCAGTTATTAGAAGATAATGTACGAGGAAAGAACTCAAGGGGAAATAACTCAAACTCAAGTTAAAGGACAACAGTGCAGCAACAGACAAGAAAATAGGTAAGCAGAGCTGTGAGGTCTGCAGCAATCTTCTAGGAAGGGCACTGGAGACACGTATTGTGCACTAGCATCTTTCAAAAGATGGTGCTTCATCCACTTATGAAAATCAAATTCCAGTCCTATGTTCCTAAATTTTAGACAATTTAAGCTCCTGACTTTCAAACTGGTTATGAAATAAGAAGTGCTTATTACCTATAGTAACAGAAATGTCCTCAGTTGTTTTGTTCGTAAATTTCATTCTGGCAATGGTTTGGGTGTTACCTAGGTGTGTTTAAAATGGAAGCAAAATGCCACGTGCCAGTGGAACTAACTAGCTAATAAAACATGGAACTAACTCATCCAGTTTAATTGCCTATGGTGAACAAAATGCATGTGTTTGGCAAGACTTAGAAACTGCAGGAAGTTTATTTCATCTATGATATTATTTGAAAAGCACCAATCTATCGAGTACCTCATTAGTTAAACACAAGCAAGGATTACATTTAAATATAAAAGCTTTATCTTACTTGCATGCCATCACAACCTCAGTCATCTTAAGGTACTCACTGACCGACTTATTACCAAGGTTTCACTTAGCAAGGTTTCTCTTTTCCGCTAGTTTTTCAGAAGCAATTGTAAAGTCATTTCTTGACTCCATTAACATTATTTTTCCTGTTATTTTTCAAACCCAGTTCCATAATTTCTTTTCCAGACCTTACACAATATTTCTGTCAAGAGTTCTTTTTCCAAGTGTGAATATATTTCAGAATATATACAGAACCCAAGGAAATGTAACTACACAGATTTTAATTATAAGCACAAGGTCACATGCTAAGGTTTGTTATACTTGAAATTTCAACCAACTGCCAAGCAACATTGCTGTTACCAAAAGGCATCTCAAACTCTATTGTGGAAGATCGTCAGGTTCATCTACTATCATCATTGAAATGTAGTCTCTGTAGTGAATAGTATTCGTTTCTGGATCTAGAGCACTGGAGAGCATCTCTTCCATTTCTTCCTCAGTAAAGGGTTCACCTGAAAAAGAAAAGAAAATAACACTTCGTCCTGATAACTATTCTTTTCAGGACTGGCAAATTACCGGCTTTTCCCTTGCAGTGATCTCTTTTCAGTCCTCATCCAGAGGAAAAAAACGTTCCGATTCCTTCACTTTTGCAAACGTGGAGGTCCTGCATGCCAAGCCAGCTGGCTTAAGGGAAAGAAGACACAGACCCTGGATCTTCTGACCTCCATCTAGCTCACATGCTCCAAAACAGCCAGTTTGTCTCTGCCACGGGGATTTTGAAACAACCCCATCGTCTGATTCTTCTAATGTCTACATTAGTACCCATCTCTGATTTGGGTATCCTTTCATGTGTATTTACACCACGAAAGGCTCCTGTTTGCTTCTCTTTTAGGATCTTCAAAGCTGTTGATGGCCTACTGCATCGCTCTTTGAGAACGAGGTCCCCATCTGAGGATGGGTCTTGGAAAGTCTTGCGCAAAGCATGATTGTCATTTTGTACTTGCCGCATGCAGGCATGTGTCAGCCATGCAAGAAAAGCAGGCTCTTCAAGGGATATTGAGGATTACATGATACACAACTTAAATCTGGTCTTTGAATCTCTTTGCTTGCATAGGGCACTAGAATTCAGATCAAGATAATGTAGGAATGAATGAGCACTGAAACCACCCAAAACATTTGGAAATCTAAATTAGATTTGCAGGAGAGGAGAAGAAGAGCCACTTCCTTAAGAAGCACAAAGATGTGCACAGAATCATAAAATATTCACACAAGACTGAATTATGACTGAATAATAATAAGCTCTATCTTATAATATCTGCAAAAAGCTGGATAAATGTCCTTTCCCTACATTATTCACCAGTGAAATGTTCTAGTCTGCAGCCTCTCTTCAAGGCTTGTTTCAAGACAGTGTACTTACTCTTGCAAGTTTTGGCATGCAGAACCAGCACCACACAGTGCCATATACACGTAATATTTATTTACTTACATAGTGATATTACAAAAATCATATTACCTTCTTCAGTCATATGTTTTACCATCTCCTCTTTAGTAATATATCCACATTTATTCTCATCTAAAACCTTTAAAGAAAAGGAATAAAACCGTTGTAGTTTTAACCATATTATATCAAAAATCAGCAATTCTTTTCCAGCAATTAGGTACTTAAATATTTAGTTACAGACCTCAAACGCATGTAGAAGAACATCTTCCGGAACAGGCCGATAGCTGAAACCATTGGATCAGAGAAGTTAAGGGTCACTTTTTGTAAGGCTGATATACTATTCTGAAAGAATAAAACATGAGTACTAAAAGAAAGGGAAAACCTGTTTTCTACAGTTTGCCTATAATATTTAATTCCAGCTTGACTTTTTGGAACTGCCCACATCTTTACCCCTTGTGCCTTTCCTTGTATTCCTGTTTCATTCTCCTTGTGCTAAGGAGCCAAATGAATGTCTTTTGCATGTCCAGGCTGGCTGAGTGGGTTAGTAGGAATCAATAATAGCTGAATCACTCCACATAGCAAATGCACTGAACAGAAAATCGCCAAACCAAGAAAACAAAGTTTTGTCCGGGTAGGCTGGTAGCTAGGCAACAGATCGCCCAGTGGGACTTTGACGGCCTAATGAGTTGATGATGAGCAAAGGAGGCTGGCAGCTATAAAAGAACAGGTCTGTCACTAACAGTTTCAAAGAGAAAGCAGCACTGGGTGTGTGTGTGTGCGTGCAAATGTGCACCTGATTTCTCAGCTGAAAAGGAAGCCCTGTGCAGCAATGGAGACCTTCCACAGACTCTCACCAAACCCCAAAAATACTATGCAGCTGTTAAAGCCAGGGAGGTTTTAAATGCTTGATTGTTTCACCCAGACCTGCCTCACTCTTTTGCTATCGAAAAAACAAATGTGCTAAGAAGAGACCTTGTTCTGTGTGATCCAGATCTCATGTGCCTTTGGATAAGTGAACTACAGACATAGCCCCAGGAGAGAAACGTGAGTCTTGACAAGCCTGCGCTAGCCTGGGGAAGTGTGTGTTTTGTGTGTGCAGGTTTGTGTCGAGGGGGGCTGGAGGAGGAGGAGAGAGCCCGGAGCAGCAAGGTATCGCTTTGTGAAGGGGTAAACGTCAATGTGGAGCCAGAAACGTGCCATGAAGGCCAGAGAAGGCAAAGGTGCAGAAGCCTGCGAAGATAACACGCCTGCGCCAGCACACTGAGACCAAACACCGCTGGTTGGTCCCTGTCCAGGCATGGGTGCAAAGGCTCTCAATACAACCCCAAGGCGTGCCCACTGCCTCAGGGTGCTGCGAGACAGTTTGGGGAAATCCCAGAGATATTTCATATGTAGAACACCAAAGGAGTTCTGTGTGCAACATAGCTTCTCAGCACTGGACAAGGTTGGGTTTCCTAAAACCTTTGGTTACCATCTTCACAAAGAAAGATAAATTCCTTCTTGGTAATATTGCTTTTAGTGCAAAATTTCATAACAGCGCAAGTTCCTGTGTACATGCAAAGAGTTGTATTTACGTTTGAATAATGAACAGCATTCTTGTTCCAGACTTTTAGATCAGCAAATGTTTTAGATCAGTAGAGTGCCAGCTGCATACATTCAGCTGTACCTGGCAGTCCCTTTGAGACATGAACATGAAGCTGATTTATACAACTTATTAAAAATACACTGTGACAGACTGTGCCGCTCAGCAACTGTAACTCATACCTTCAGAGGAAGTAATGGTTGTGGCCTTATTTGCATATGTAATACTTTCAGACTTGTACAAAACATGTTGAACAGCAAGTTAATTCTGATTCGCATTAGAAATACAGAAACTAGACTTTATCACAATTATTATAAGCTGGTATTATTTGTACCAACAATACAACACAATTTTACACAGGCTAAGTCGTTTTGAACTAAAATCCCACTATCAAACTAATGTAAACCAAGCTTAAACAGCTTGGTAAATAGCTGTCCTCCTTCTAAACATATAAACTTATGCCAGGTATATTCATTCAGAAGGAACTGTCAGTCTGGAATAAACTAAATACACAGAAAATCCAGTTTCCATTACTCATTACCTCTTGTCAAGTAGTACTCTTGTCATCACTGGAAGAAATTTTTCGAGGTTAATGTATCCAGTTGGTTCTTCTTCTTCTACCTAAAAATAAAACTTAAGCATGGTAGGTTATATGAATCATTAGCAAACTAATAGGAAAACCAGAAGATTGGAGTGCAGTAAGTCCTGCATTAAAATTACAGATTTAGACTCCGAGTATTTATATCAGGTTTATAATGTCACATAGGACCATAATAAATGAGTGAAATACTTTTGATCAAATAGAAAGAAATTGAAGGAAGGAAATACAGGCCTGCTATTACAGAAACTATCAGCAACTCAATACTGCCCTCCTGTGCTTAGAAACCGTTCGTGCAAAAGAACTGGACACCTATTAACTGATCCGATCTGCAACGGTAACTCAGCAGAGGTTTAAACATTCAGACTGCATTTATTATATTAGCGAAGTCTGGTACGACCTGGAACATCCCCAGGCTGTGCAACGTGATCATCCATCACAGCACACTGTCAGCACATTCCCCAGCATGGTTTTGGCCTGTGCCACCAAACCCTCTGCCCAGCAGCTACCAGGCCTGGTTTGGGCGTTGGGACCATGGGCGCTTCTCCCCAGCAGGCCCACATAAAACATTTACAGGCATAGACATGGGCTGCTCTGTGCCAGCTGGCTTCAGAACCCAAGGATGTTTCTGGGCACATTTAATGTGCTAATTTGGACATAGCCTCAGTCTAGTACACCTCAAGGATGGAATTTGTTGCCTCCACATGTTTTGTAGCCAGAGAGAGTCATCAAGGGAAGGACTAGAGAGGCAGACAGACTGAGTCAGGGCAGACTGAAACAGCCATAAGGCAGCCCATAAAATATTGTATGAAGAAAAGCTTCCCTCTGCCTCCCAAATAAATTAACAGATTGGTCCCAAAACATCACGGACTTCTAGCAGCATTCTCATGACATTCCTATACTCTATAGGAGATGAACAACACGGTAAAGACCTATCCCTATAACTCAGTGCATCCCTTCCCCAAAATCTGCAAGTTTTACCCCCAAAAGCATTCTTCTTAATGGAGCTAGCCTGCTTCAATCTGTGTTGGAACTGGATGCATGCCTTTAGTCCCACATGGCAGCAGTGACATCCTCCTAGGTTCTTCACAGACACAACTCAGATTGAAAGGAGACTCAGACACTGATTCAAAATCTCCTAGCTGAGCCAGAGAGCAACAAAGCGATAAATCTTTCTCTTGGGTGCTGGGTCAGAGCACAGGGTGTTGCCTGACACATTCAGTTGCATATCAGTACACAGAATGTTTTAGGAAACATCTGTGCTTCAACTGCTATGAGTTCAGAAGTCCACAGATAGAAAATGAAATATGAAAGCTATATCAGAACCAGACAGATATGTTTTATATCAAGCAGAACAATAAAAAACAAGGACCCAAAACATCCATGAAGATGATAAGTTATATCAACTATGTTTAAGAGACATTGGTCTGCTCATCCAAACAGTTAAATGTTATCCTAATTTTCATACCAAAAGAACTGACTGGCAATGACTAATCTAGACCTCAACATAACAAAAACCTGTGAAAGTGCCAGCCCTGTACTGACAAATGCCATCCAGATTTGTTTCTTTTTTTTTTTTTTCCTTGGTGTGCCGTTTGTACTTTGCCTTCAGAATGCAGTCTGCAAAGAACTTCCTGACAACAGACCTAGGCCTTGGAGGTGATAAGCAACAACTCCCTCTGACCTAGAAAGAACAGCTGCCATTTCAGGGACTGTACAGGCCCAGCAATGTCCTGAACTGCTAAAATTAATCCTACTTCTAACATTAGACAGATAACAAGAGTAAACTGGATACACTAACATCACCTAAGTCTGTAAGTATCCAGATTTGGAGATACATGCATCCTCTTATTCTTCCTCATGCTTTCTTCTGGTCTACACCTCGTTTCCTGTTGATGTTTTCCTTTTTCTGTACTTTCTCTCCTTTTCACAGTGGCTGTGACAATAACAGCACTGGTTCATTCAGACTCCACGAGTGTTGCTGTGTTCGTTCCTTTGGGTACATCCACAGCCCCTGTAACAGCTGTATTGTAGCATGCATTCTGTTTCATATCTTTGCTCTCACAGCCAGATTATTATTGTCCACATAACATTTGGGGAACTGAGTCATAAAGAAACAAATCCATCTTCCAAAGTTATCCAGAAGGTCTGTGGCAGAGTAGTGCACTGAACTTGGGATTTCAAACTCCAGGCATTGTAGTAACCTTGGATCAGCTTTCACCATTTCTAGACCTACCATTTAATTTTAACTTTTTTTGCAGGCCTAAATATATGATACTAAGTACAGTATTTAACATAGGGCAATATAATAATATGATAAGCTTGGAGATAAAATAATTATATAAAAGCTGATTTGGCAGATAGGAATAATTTGGAGGCAATTTATGCTAGTTAGCTAAAATACAGCTAATAGAAACATAGATGACTGAGAGACACAGGTAGTGAGAAACAGAAATGAACCACACCTTACAAAAGGCAAAAACACTGGAAAAATAACTTGATTACAAACTGGCCAACAGAGAAAATTTTTACTTTTTATCTAGATTATGATAAAATGGTATTACCATAATCAATGGTAATGGTACCTTACCTATATTAAGATAACTTGATATTAGTGATTAGCATAATACATTGAGGATTCCACAAGAAGATAATATTCTTCTGGTACTGAACCCATGCCAAGGTTTCATTTACAAACATCATGAAACCTTCTTTGAGATTTAACTTTCAGTTCAGCATTCTCTAAGGTTAACCATTACTCTTGACTGCATTCTTTCTTCTTGCATTATTTGTACTTTAATATCCTATCCTTACAAACAACTGCATACATGTTATACCATTGCACCTCAAGAACGTTCCACCTCATAGCTGCATTGCACTGTACTTTGCTACATTACTTATCTCAAATTTTCAGTAATGTTAAAAATTGGGGGGAGAAAAAGTTGGGGGTTGGGGGGGTGCAGATCTTAAACTCTCCAGGTTCCTGTGGACTGGAAGGGAGAGGTCATAGCATCCCCTTCCTCTTCTTAATTCTGTATCTTGAGTCAGTTAGATTGTCCATTGACTGCACATAAAAATCTCTGTTGGCCACTAAAAATATCTATATTAAGCACCATAATTTATCCTTCCACTTTGTCTTGTTTGTCAGTGAAGTTGGAACAATCTGTTACTGAGAGTACAGAACTACAGGAGACAGATTGCAGCATCATGTTAAAAGATCTTTCCCCTCTGATTGTTCCTTGCACTTCATTATCTGAAGCACTTGTGTCATCTTCCCAAGACTTAGCATAAGAGTTCTCTCACTAAATTCTGATCTACAAGAGACAGGATAAGCCTACCGAGGAGAGACAGGCATGTAATCATTCAAAGAAAAGACTTAGAGAGACCAGTTCCCAGCATCCTGACTGTCCTGGTTTTAGCTGGGCTAGAGTTAATTTGATGCTATTCTTTGGATTTAGGAGAAAAACAACGTTGGTAACACACCAGTGTTGTAGCTGTTGCTGAGCAGTGCTGCACAGTGCAAAGGGCATTTCAGCTTTTCGTACTGCCCTGCCAGCGATAGGGCTGGGGGTGTACAAGGAGCTGGGAGGGGGAAGAACCAGGCCAGCGGACCTGGACTAGCCAAAGGGGCATTCCTTACCATATGGCATTGTGCTGAACAACAGAACTGGGGGGAGTTGGCTGGGGGGCAACTGCTGCTCAGGGACTGGCTGGGCATCAGTCACTGGGTGGTAAGCAGTTTTGTTGTGCATCACTTGTTTGGTAAATACGTATATATTACTATAATTGCTGTTATTTTTCCCTTCCTTTTCTGTCTTTGTAAATAGTTTTTATCTCAACCCATGAGTTCTACTTTTTTTCTTTTTCCCTCTCCCCTGTCCTCCTGGGAAGGGGGGTGAGTGGATGGCCGTGTGGTGCAGAGCTGCCTGCTGGGTTAAACCACAACACTGGCATATACATGAACAAAGAGAAGGTGCCTCTCCCAGTTCCACTTCCAGAACTTTCCACTCCTTAAGGCCTACCACTTTGCGAAAGCAACGTGAAGCCTTTTCCCCACTTTTTTGCCCCATGTATGAAATATACCCTGCCACAGCACCATCACACCAGCCTTTCAATTACAAGCATGGGTTGAGGAGATAAACATTACAGTGCAGGAAAAAAATGTGGAGAAACATTGCAGAAGTTCCTTACACCTCCACACCACCAGGAGAATGGGAGGACCTCAGGGTTCTGAGAGCCTTTATGTCTGAATTCTGACTTACAAACTCAAGAGAAGATTGTTTAACTATACCTGAGAAATCTCAAGACTGGGATAGGCCTCAGGAATATTCAAGAATAATTTTTGTTATTTAGTCATTCAGTGTCTGTCTATAGCATGTCCAGAACAGTGACACTGTTAGGGTTTGGATATCCCAATTTAATTGAGTTTAGGGCAATCTTTTTTACCAGTCAAAAACATTCTATCCCTCCATTTCCTACAAACAGCCCTCCACCATAGCTCAGTGTCACAGTGGCCTCCAGTGCTAAACAAGAGTCAAAGATTCCCCATTTTAATCCACCAATGTTGTTCTCTCACAAGCCTAAAGGTTTGCTTCAGGGCAACCTGAGAGACTTCCCCGTTCACTTCCATCACACTTCTCACCTGTGGGAAAAGAGCTTAGCTTTCCCACACAGCAAGGCCGAACGGCCAAGCTTGTGCAAGTTCAAGATAGAAGAGCACAGAAAAGATCTAAAACCTTTACCTTTGCAAGCAGTTCATGCAGCTCTGCCTCAGTTGGGAAGCAACCCAGTGATCTGACAATTGAACCGATCTCTCTGAAAGAAAGCACATTTGTGTCAGTGAATCTGCAAAACAAGTGTGGTTGTGGAGAACACAGCCATCAGTCCAGAGCCCGCATACTGGAGCATGCATGTACAAGCACCCACATGCATAATATTTATGAGGGCTTTTAAGGTAATGTCTCGGTAAGCACAGCCTACTTTTACAGACATTAAATATCCTGGAGCTTTTTGGAAGAGTATGATTGTCCTTGTGGCTTTCCCCAGAAATTCTTCATTCCTCTTGTGTTCATTACTGTGTATGGGTTGCTTTTCAATTGATTTCCTCTAATTGTTAGGCTTAATTTCAGTAAACTCTACATTTACATTATTAGTAAGACACTTCGAAATCTATTGAGATGAAAGGTGACAAATAAAAATATATGTTTACATTGAGTGGTATAAAGATACAAATTCTAAATGTGGTAGACAATGATTACAAAAGGTGAGGAGTGAGGCACCCCTGCTGCACTCTAAGAGTTGAATGGACCAACTCTCTGGCTTGTCACCATTCCATTCATGCTGCAAAATATATTCATAGCTTGTATTTACTGCTGAACTCTGCAGTTGTTCTGTGGTTCTGAACAAAATTCTGTCCAAACTGGCAATGCCTCAAAAAAAAGTTAAAGCCAAACAACACTGCAGACTAGAAGAAAAAGTACTGACAAGATATAAAAAATAAGAATTGGTGAGACTCATAGTACAACTGAAAACATAAATCACAAAAGCAAAAATATTGCTTGTGATTTTCAGTCCAGATC
>VXAV01011282.1:20027-41681 GCA_013399715.1 Alectura lathami | reverse complement strand
TTTTTTTTTTTTTTTTTTTTTTTTCTTTTTTTTTTTTTAATTCTTGTCCTTGCATCCTATTTCTTGTATGGATACACTGTATTTGATGCTCTCACTCCTGTACTTCCTCATCTTCTCCAGCTATAAAACTCTTGTAAATACGCCCTGCCTGCCCCAGAAAAACATGCAGCACAAACCATGCCCCCCTGCTGTCCCACACTATTTCCAGCATCCCAGACTGCCAGAGATGGGAAGGTTGCCATCACGCTCCTGCCTCACCTCTCATGGCAGCAAAACTGCAATGTAAGTAAGGTAAGTCAGGCACTGAGAGAGTTTGAAAATCTGGCATTTCTCAATGCTCTGTGAGTCTGTGCACGTGTCAGCATGAGATACGGTTTGAAGTGTTTCTGGTCATAAACTTACATGTCACATTTGATAATAACAGGGAGTTTAAAGGTTTCAGACAGATAATTGTATTTGCCTCCCACATCTCACTTAGTTCAGCAGCTTCATTTTCTGCTGTGTAGCTTCCAGCATACAAAAATCATGGTTAAAATTAGTTTACATTCATATCAGTTTTGTAATGCAGACACAATAAAATTCTGTGTCATGGTTTTCACCTTAGATATAATCCTCTCAATGACAAGATTTGCAAAATCATGGATGACCTTGAGTCAGGATGAGTGAGAATGAAACAACACTATCTTCCTCAGGCTTAATTTCTTACTAATTCTTGTATTTGTGTTAGGAGTTATCCAGCATTCCTGTTAGCCCATCAAGCCAGGGTAGTTTTCCATATTCTTCACAGGTATCTGATATTTCAGGAAATAATACTCATGCTTCTACAATTGTGGCTAAGAATTGTGCTGTGCTGCCACCTTCTGATACAAGATAATCAGCCATTAATAATCACAGCATTGTGACACAGCTCTGCAATATGAACATAGGGATAACTCGGCAATAAATTGTTTCATTGCTGCAACTGTTCTTTGATTAAAAACTAGTTGTGAAATAGTGCACTTACTATGTAAAGAATCATAGAATCATAGAATGGCTTGGGTTGGAAGGGACCTCAGAGATCATCTAGTTCCAACCCCCCTGCCGTGGACAGGGCTGCCAGCCACTAGCTCACTAGATCAAACTGCCCAGGAACCCATCCAGCCTGGCCTTGCACACAGCCAGGGATGGGGCAGCCACAGCTTCTCTGGGCAGCCTGTGCCAGCGCCTCACCACTCTCTCAGGGAAGAATTTCTTCCTGATGTCCAGCCTAAACCTCCCCTCTTCCAGTTTTAGCCCATTCCCCTGTGTCCTACCATTACCTACCTGCATAAAAAGTCCGTCCCCCTCCCACCTGTAAGCTCCTTTTAAGTACTGGCAGAGACTTTGAATGTCCCCTCTCACATGTTATGACTTACTGGCTGAATGAAAAAATTGAAAATAAAATTCTATTCATGTCATTTCACTGTTGTAACATTTTTCTCAAGCTCTATATCTATTACAGAATATAGTGAAGAGTGTCGAAAACTTTACATCTATGCAGATGTAAATGACAGACAAATAAATGAGTATGTAATGGTGTGGTGAGGGCCAGGGGCTCCCCAGGGTGCCATCACCCCAGCCAGGAGCAGGCAGATGGGGGAACACCAGGGCAGCTCCAGCCTTGGGCACTGGGCATCTCTTTGGGGATGGAGATGAGCCAAGAGATTTAAGGGAACAATCTTACAAAAAAACTCCATGGAGGATGGAACACAATTGTACTGAATGTGGAGACTTGTCCTGAAATTTCCCCTACCTACTAAAACTCGGATGTCATCTCCCTGCTATGAAGTACCTGTAATTTCTTAAATTTAGAAATGTATAGCTAAAACCTTCACATTAGTTTGCACCTCTCTCTCTTCTGTTTGTTTGTTTGTTTTCCTTTTTTCTTTTTATGTAGAAAAGAAGTCTGGAACATTTAAAGATGTATTCATCTTTGGTTTTGTTATACAACATGTCAGTTCCTCACATGTTTTTGTCTAATGACAAAATCATTTCATCCGCTCTCCCATTCCTTTGTACTGCCTAATTAATTGAATTATAATTAAAAGATCTGGTGAAATTCTTGTGAAAATGGTAATTTGAAATATGAAAAATTCCTTCAGTAAACCTCAATGACAACAGCTTGTAACAACTCAATGAGATGTAAACATGTGTTTTATATTTTTATAACAAAAGTAAACTTGTTATACATTATGGATATTTCTGTTAAAACAAAATTGAAAGAACATTGTCAAATATTCAAACTTCAAAGAAATCAGAATTAAAATTATTAGAGAAATTTTACACTCGACTTCCTTTAGCTCTGTATCACATACCATGTTATGCCCTGATGAGTCTAACAGTCCATATTTCCACCTTACCCTGAACTTATTATTGCTCCCTCAGATGTAATTTTTGTTTGTATTTCCATAACACTGCATGCTGAAGGCATTGCATTTGCAGTTTGTGACTCCCATTTGGACATCCAATTCCACCAGTTCTGGTCATCCCATTTCAAAAAGGAGACAGCTGAACGGGAAACAGCACAAAAATGAATGCCCGGAGCTATGACACAGTTTCTCATTAGAGATCAAACCCATCTAGACTCTTAGGCCTTGAACTTCAGTGGTGGAGGAGGGATGTGACAGACAGCTATGAAATCATCAGTGGCGTTCAGAAGAATAACAGAGAACAATTATTCACTATCTAACCAAAAGTACAAAATCAGGAGTCACTCAAACCCATGCGGCAGATGTCCAGCAAACAAGAAATATGGTGGTTTTGCTCAGTTCCATATACCTACCCCGGGTAACTATTAGTAGCTCAGATGAGGGTCCATAGCTACATGGATGTTTAGTGCAATCAAGTATGTTCATCCTTATGTTCATTTTTACATGTTGTTAATTTATGGTTAAATAATCAAGTTACATGCAAGTTTCTTGCAAGCCTCCTAAAAACACCTCCTCATCAGAACAATATCCACCTACTGAGAGCAGGTAACTGTGATGCAGACTGGCAGAGACACTTCGTGATATGCTGGGACTAATCCGAAAGTGAAGGGATCCATTCAGTACCCAGACACAGTGCCAAATGAGCTGTGAGAGCAGAGATTTGCTAGTAAGAATTGTAGCCTTGGACTTCTTGTCTGGGTTCACCTTCCTCTTGCCTCTTGGCTCCACCAGTCCCAGCATCCCTTTCTCAAGCCAGTTTCCAACCACTGAACAAGGCAAAACATTTATTAAGCAAGCAAAGACATACTTGTCCCATCAAGGCCAAAAAGACTGTTTCAATTACATTTGGTAAAGCAGATGCAGGTTTAGGAGGTAATTTATCTCTGTACTAGAACTTGTAATATTTCTGTGCGAAGATATTTACAAACCTGACATCCACAGTTTTATTGCAATCGTGGTCAAACACCTCAAAAGCTTGTATAATCTTTTTCTCAATTTCAGCTACCACGCCATCTGCAAAAAGAAACACAAGAAAAGCAAAAGAAAGATTCACTGAGCTGTTACCAATTGATTTATTTCTAATTTGAGAACTGTGACAGCAGAAGCACCAAAACAGATAAAGGGGCAGACAGGAAAGGTATTTTGAAAAAGCAGAAGTTATTCTGAAAAAAATAAATAAATAAATAAATAAACCCCCAAAAAAACACCACTAAATGCAGAATCTGTCATATTAGCAACACATCCTTGCTACGTCTCTGTGGTTACATCAAGTCTGGTGCTGATGGTGTGTCTCGGCTGCACAATCACCTCCTTGGCCAGGTATGGACCCTGCTAAGAGTTTGCCACAGCTCCTTCTGGACAATGTGTTCAAGCCCCTCCTGGACACACTGCTGCCAGTGGAAGGAGCCAGGTGAATGTGAGCTGAGGCTTGCCCTCAGATAGGGCTAAGTCACTTGGTCCAGGTTCCTGCATTCAGGAAACGTAAGTGCTGCCATGTCCGCTAGGTAGGCCATAACCTGAAAAGCTAAGAACCAGGAGCAGAGGGATGGCTAAGATAGATGCACAGTGAATACATCTCATAGTAAAATAATTTATTGCAACAGTCTGGAAAGGAAGAAGTTCTCAGGGAAGAGGAAGGAGCAATTTGCTGCATTTGCTTGTTTTATCACAAAGTATGGGGAAAGAATACCTACAAGTTATCACAATTATATTTCATCTAAAGCCAGAAATGGCATTCCTGGGGTAAGGAAAGTACCAGAAAATAAATCTTGAATATACATTTTCAAGAGAGGGAGGGCCCATCTCAAACAAAACAAGGTATGTCCTCAGGCTGCTTCTCAAGATCCCTGGCAAGGAGGCCAGGGTAAACAACGAGCAAACTGGTTAGCCCATTTATTAACATCATAGTTAGACTCCAAAATATATAGAATATAGGAAGCAAAGTGATAGAGAGTCAACCTTTTGATTCCTGTGGCCTGCAAACCAAGACGCAGTGGCAGTGTTTTCTGAGCTAGCCTAATGGCCTCCACAGTAACACTACAGGGAATACTTGAGTGACAGCCAGAACCTCACACTGGTGTCAGGTATACTCTGAATTTGTTTTCTCATTTTCACACTTTTCTTCATATATTTTCAGGATAGTAATAAAAGACATAACTCTTCTCTGTTAGAACAGATTTACTTTCTTCTTCAGGCTGATCTGGTATTAAAAGTTTTTGAGCAGTTTGACCAACTCTA
The DNA here is from genome assembly GCA_013399715.1 of Alectura lathami. Lineage (NCBI taxonomy): Eukaryota > Metazoa > Chordata > Aves > Galliformes > Megapodiidae > Alectura > Alectura lathami. The sequence continues at coordinate 36,996 of VXAV01011282.1, read as the reverse complement.
AACAACTGCACATTGTTTCCACAGACTTAATAAATTCATACATCGTTTTCTACAATCCCAATAGTTTGGGAATCCCAGGTTCTGCAGTGTGCAACCATTTCTTCCATTTGGTCTCTTGCCATCATTAAAGAAATGTCTGTTTCCTGGCAAAGAGTATATCAGAAATTGACATAGCTAAAAGCTACATTGGCTTTGTGATCCTAGGATCATAGAATCGTAGAACAGCCTGATTTGGAAGAGATGCACAAGGATCCTTGAGTCCACCTCTCTCAAGTTTACTCCCCTGATGGAAGCACAGGCAGGTACAAGTATGATCAATGGGATACTACAGCACGTTAAGGAAGAAGAGCCCTGTTCAATCCCCAGATAAAGGACAAGCTGACCTTTTTGTCAAAGCTTGACAATAATCCCTGCCTTTTATGTGCCTAAGCAGTAAAAACCACGCATAATTCCTTTCCAAAAAACAGAGTCAAAGTCTAGGTGGGCATGATTCCTTGTCGAAAAGGCCCTAAAGACTTACTCTCAAACTACTAAATTTGATGGGAGTTTTTTCAGTCCTTCATAGAGTCCTGGATCCAGTCTCCTGTGTATACTGTTAGAGTTTAGTTCTTCATAAGATCAGGCACTTCAGTCGTACAGAATGCCTTGCAATAGAGAAATGCTGATGGAATATTTATACTGTACATTCTTGGCTTGATGACTGAGCCTTCTGTAGAAATAAAAATTAACCATGGGGAGACAGAAAAACATTTCCAGTGCTGGAACTATGTAGCCATCTTGCCTTTTCAAACTTTAGCCATCCCTGAAAATACAACACTTTACATCACCTGTTTCAAGAGGCCTGGCAATGAGATGTCTTGAAATGATATAAAAATGATGATTTAATCTAGATATCAGATCATCTGTATTTCTTCCAAGAACTGAGAGGAAGTTGTGATCAAAAGCAATATCCATAGAAGAAAATAAAATATACTGCAATCCTCTCAAAGACTCTGTGTGAGATCAGTGAACACCTAATAAGCTATTTCCTAAATCTCTGTTGTTCCTATAGGAATGGAAACCAATGATATTCAACGTGGGTCAGGATGGCAAAGCTAGTTATCTGAAGACATCTGTGATTCACTCTAAACCTCTTTTTGGGAGGGAGAAAAAGATGGATTCTTGTTCGAGGATAAGTAATGGATAAGGGTCTAAAACGATACCTTCAAGAAGGTAATAGATGAAACGCACAGTTAACTCAGCAGATACAATATTCTAACATTTTTCTGCACAAGGGGATGGTGCTCCATGGGTAGATCAATGCAGATTTCACGTTGCACTGTAATTTTTTATCAGTTTCTAATCAATAAATATCTAAACTCTGATCAAAGATTTCACTTAGTAATTCTAATTTGAAATACAAGATATAATTTCAAAGAGAAAAATTATATGATTACATCTAATGGCTTAAATAAACAAATATTGAAACATACTGTGCCAAAACAAGATTCCAGCGCATACAACTAATTATTCCCTCAAATGCACCCTGTAGGGGTAATATACTATTTCCTTTTCTATGCTGATAAACTCCTTCAGATACTTGTTGGTTCATTTTTTTTGTTTTGGTTTGGTTTTGCATTTTCTCATTCTCATTTATTGTTCTAACACATAAGCAATGAGAATACTAAATGTTTTAAAATCTGTCCCTCGGATACATTAACCAAAAAGTGTATTCACTACCAGTTTCCCTTCCTGTACTATCCTTTTCTATTTTTCCCAGTTTCTTTAGCATGAACATCTAGGAAAAGCTCTAGGCACTGCCAGTTAAGTAAGACTGGCAGGGAGCTGGGATTCCCAGATTAATTCTTCTGGTTATTCGGACTAATTATTTCCTCTTCAGGTTGTCCAGACTGTTCTCTAGCACTTGAGGCTCATTTGAAGCCAGCCCATAAGCAGCACACCTGTCCCAGTTGTGACATTTCTTCTTCAAAGACTGCAGCTTTGGTCTTTGTATGGAACAGAAGCAATTAAATAGATGGGGCTCTGCCAGACTCTTGAGCAATGAGCATTTTAAGAAGTGATTTCCAGTTAATACAATTTGCTTGATTGTACCATTCATTTAACTGTATGAGCTTTCTTCCTTTTCTTCCTTGGGGCCAGTAGCTCTGATGGTTCAAAAAGTCCTTTCACGGAACAGAAATAATGTGAAAAGAAGCAGCATCAAAAGAATACATATGCCAATCTTGAATATCCACTGAAAATGCTAGGGAGAAGTATGTGCTGCTCATGAGAAAAGATTTAGTTCCAATGCAGCTGATGAAGCTATTTATACAACGTGATACTCCACACCTCTTTTAAAGCTATGTAAAGACTAAGATTAAGGGTTTATTGATGGACACACCCATGGGCTTGGTTTCATTATTTGGTGCTACTGCTCAACACACTTGAAACATCAATCTTTATAAACATTAATCTTTATAAACATTAATCTAGGTATATTGTAATAAATATGGTCAATTGTATATTTAAACTCCTACATGCATACAGAGACCTCATTAATTACTGCATCCTCTCTTCATAGTATTACCTTCTGTTTAAAAGTAGGTGTAAGGAAACCCTGAGGTCTCTGGTGACAGGAATCTTTTCTCACATGGGGTTGCCTCCGACTGAACTGGTCAGTCTGAAAGTGCAAGAAACACAACTGGGTGACTTCTACTCAGTGATAGTCAGATTTGGAGGCATTTACACATTGTTGTTCTGTTTTTCATTGAAAGGGTTGTTATCAACTGCTCTTTTGTGGCTCTCCCCATCCACTAATCATGGCTCATCAGCAAGAAGTACTGAATCCTACCAATGGCTACACTGGTCCACTGGCTACTCCAGCATCATTTCTTCTCTATTCCACTAGCCATTATTTCAGCCAAAAAAATAGGCAGCCACTTTGGTCCTGTGGGTTGAAAACTCAGAATGGTATGCAAAGACTGCCATGAAGAGGAACATTTTTAAGAGGGCAAATATGAGAGGAGACATGACTACAGGCAGAGACATGACAAAACATGAGTGTTCAAGCCTCCTGTCATCTCCACTCAACTTCAGTGAATCTTCTTCTGCTCATGGATCCACCTTGCTAACACTGCTCCAACACTCTTCCATTTTTGTGAAATACTTCACAAAATTACTAATAGAAATAGGGGCATAAGAACTGAAAAAAAAAAAAAATCTGACTGCAGTCCTAATGAAATATGTAATGTGTATTTTCTTAAATATGAAGCAAGAATAAGAGGCTTCACAATTGCAGCTCAGGGGATGTTGTCAATTAGCTCTTATAAAATCAAACCAGGCTTTTTAGCAAGTGTTAACTGAATCACCACCTAGATGAAGATATTAAAAAGCAGTCATAATACTAAGCATCACCAGCACAGGTGAAATCTCAAACTGTCTGAAATAAGCTCATCAGTTTTATCAAGATATTTTGTTTCCAGAGCAAAAAGGAAAAGCCAGTGTAGTTTCATAAGATTAATTCTTGGTGATTACATCAGAGTAAGGTGCTGTCATGCTACTATTTCTCTCTCCTAACTCTAAAGCAAAGTATACCACTCTCTAAATTATTCTGCCACCAATGTTTGTGTTGCCCTCTTGAAGTTTGTTTAGGAACTCAACTGACTTAATAATTCAGAAGCCTCTCCACACTCCAAAGAAGAAAACCTTACAGCATTAAACTAATTCTTTTTTAGATAAATTACTAAGTGAAAGGAACACAGGGAGAAAGTAATCTTTAAATCTGAATAGGTCATTTGAATATGGCTTATTGGCAAGACCTTTCTGCTCTGTAGAAGAAAAGGCATGCATTAGATTTTGTCTTTTAACTCCAGAGGAAGCTTAATGTACAGTCAACCCAATATGTGGAAACAGTGAATGTAGGCTACGTTCTAGAAGTAATTGGGCAAGAGAAATATTTTCTTCTCTACTCTGAACCTCCAACAGCATGCAAAATACAAATATAGTAGATACCAGAAAATCAAAGAACAATATCATTAAGCTGTAAGCTTGCAGAATACGAAATGTGTCTTTGTGGCTTGTGATACATAATGAAATGATGTAAAATACAATTTAAATAATTGTACAATTTAAAATAATTGAAAAGAATCTTAATTCTGAAATGCCAAATCAAGGAGATTTTTAAGGGAAAAAAAAAAAAAGAGTTTTATAAAGCACCTTGATTCCTCCAAAGAAGGGATAAGCCCAGTCCTCAATTGCAATCTGAAGAAAAGAGATTAGACNCTTCCTCCCCAAACAAAAAAAAAAAAAAAAAAAAAAAAAAAGGATTCCATTCAATAAATAAAATTCTTATAACTTTAGAAATGTTATTTGTGGCCAAAAATAAAATCCTGTGAGTGAGCTTAAGGATATGTAAGGGATGGGTTAATACACCTAGACAGTAAGTTAGGGGGAATCTAGGAAATACTTCTACCACCTAATAATTATAGCAAATACTTTGCTAGCCATCCATGAGGCAGGATAGTGCAAGATAGGGAAACAAGTTTTTCCTAGCAATTATATGCACTTCAACTGAGCAGTTGAAGCATTTCCTGTTAATTACAGCTCCAACTGTAACTCTATGCCCCAAATGTATAGCTCCCAGGCACTGTCAGGGAATCAAGCCAAAGGCCCCATGTCAGCAGGGACCTTGCACAGCTGTCATGTAAACTCTCCAGCATTAAGCAGGACTTTCATACTACTCATCACCTTCAAGCAAGCTGGGATGTTCACAAGTCTTACCAAATTTGTACAGCCTCTTGAGAAAAACCATGATGTAAGGACTGAGACATGAAACAACCCAATGTATTTATGGCACCAAAGGGAAATGTATCACCTGAGTTCAGCTGTTCAGATGGAATGAAGAGATGAAAGAAGCAGCTTCGTTAAATTTTTGTATACACCAGGTCCCAAAAAAATGGTCAAGCTGAGGTCTTCACTGACAGTGGTATCTAGTCCCATTAGGGATACAAGCTATGGGACTTAGGAAGGGGATAATGCTTTCTCTCCTAGATAAGAAACATCACGTGTTATCACAGATGATACTTATGCAAACTGAATTTTAGTCTGTCTCCTATACAAGAAAAGTTTAACTGCAAAGGTTACTGTCAAGCATTCTCACAGAAGTAAAAATTAAGTCTCAAAAACAGTAAAAGTTCCAGAATTGTTGAGGACTAGCCATATGACTGTTCCCTATTGTTTATGTTTGTCACAGATACACCGTGTGGTATCTAGATAAACAAGCAACCCTCCTCATCACTGTGAATCAAGAAAACCAAAACCCTCCACCCATCATCATGTATGCAATCAACCTTAGGCTGACAGCATAACCTCATCCTACTACTATACTTATTTTCTTAATGGTATTGTATGTGCAAGTTACCCAGTTGGGAAAATTGTGGTGGTTGTCTCCACCACAGTAACTATCTTATGGAAAACAAATAAAGATTTCTTTTTTTTTTTAAAGGGTCCATACTAAAAAACAGATACACAGTATGGAGGTCTCAGAGCAGAGCAATCTGAACAATCTTTGCACAGCCCCATGGCATGTGGTGCAAATAAGCATGAGAACAAATAAGGCTTTAGGGAACTCAAGTAATTAATTTGATGTCTGATAATAAAATACAGACTATCAGTCTGATGACAGCCGTGGCAAAGTGAACTGTAAAAGCTACTTCAAATTTTGACACAAAAATATTAAATACATTTTTTCGTTTTTTTCTTCTTTACATAAGACATGAGCAAAATATACAAAGAAATTATATAAAAAAATAAGTCCTGCCTCGACTCCAGCTTTAGCTATACAAATATTTTATAGAATGATAATAGAAAAAAAATTAAAGGGTTCAGCTCAACTACAATGAAAATATTTGTATTTTTTCAGTTAGAAGTTGACAAATCCACTACAGACTGTAAAAGAAATGGTATAACAACCATGCATTTCAACGTCAAAGTCATAAATTGCAAAATATACCCAGCTTGTGACAGTCAATTGGCAGCTACTAATGGCACTACAAGTTGCCAGAAAGGCACTGTCTTGATAAGCAGTCAAGCTTCTAACTGCTCACAAAATCCTTAATCTGACACTGTAACAAACCTAGAACAATGCAGCCTGGCATCTTAGATCACACTGTGCCCAGCTCTACATACAGCTGTGTATACATGGTGTTTAATGGGATACTCACGTGTGCTGGGATCTGCACTTGACTTGCAATGGGATGATAGTCCCAGAGCACTGAGGGCACACATCTGGGCAGTCCCTTGGAGGAAGCTGTCTGCTGTCACTGAAGCCAGCCATCCCAAGACGCGGCCTTGCAAAATAAAACACACCACACTAGCAGAAGCATGTGGGCCTTTCTCCTGAGCAGCAGCTAGATGATACTGGCAGCAGTCAGACAGCATTCGTGTAGATGTTTAAAGACACCTCGTGCCAGAAATGGCCGTCTCTATTCACCACAGACTGCAAACTACAGGACACATTAAAGGCTGAGACAATATTAGAGAAGGGCAATTTCTGTACCGCTACAAATCCCCAAGTGCTATAAGATCACAGAATCACAGAATCATGGGGCTGGACAGGACCTCTAGAGATTATCTAGTCCAACCCCCAAGATGACCACACACACTCTACGGCAAGTGGGATTGAGGGAAAAAAGTTGTGGGTAAAATATCAGGACTGTGAAGATGTATTTCTTGGATGTCTCTGTAAGCTGACTCCTGCTTCACTGCTGAAGCAACACAATAGGGCTGTTGGTCGGTGAGAAGAAACACAGTTGCTGCCATTTAGTCCCTCTTTGTAACACCAGTGTCTTCAAAGGCGGCTTAAAAGGGAACTTCCACCATTTGCCATGTTCTTGTCCCAGTTATCTCTCAGTGCCAGGCACATAGGATGTTTTCATTTACGTCACATTCCGCAGAGGTGCTGCAGTCATCCACAGACCAATCATAACCACTGCCCCACCCTCTGGGTCAAGTACGGTTCTTCATCAATGGAAAAAATATTTATTTCCCTCATGGTACACATACTTGTATGCCATCAACCCATTTTACCACTGTCACTTCAGGTTGCTCTTGTAAGATGCCATCATTTTGCCTGGTCTGCTCTGGGCGAACAGCCCCCACACCAGCCCACAGACATCAGTCTGCATCCTCAGTACTCAATAACTCCTACCTATGTGCCCTGATTCATAATGATATAACAGCCTGACTCTCACTTCCTTACCAGGAACTACTTGCTCTGCCCAGAGCTTGGGCTGTATTTCTTAATGCCAGTGGATGCAGATGGCAAAGTATGTCGGCTTGTAGCCCCAGTGGAACTACAACCACTCTCTGGGCTTGCTGGAAATAATGCATCAACTTATGGGAATGGAGAAGGGCAAATATTGAGGGGTAAACTTGCTGCCTCTGCAAATTGCTTGACAGATGCTTGTTGTAACACAAAACAGTCCAGATGTTTGAGAGGACTAATAAACCATTATTTTCTGCATCACTTCCTACACTACGACCCATGGCAGCCTCCCTAAGCCCAGGCTTCTGAAACAGGGACACTCATTTCCCTGGCTCTTCCCAATTCCTTCTGGAGGCCACCAGAAAGGAGGATTGCAAATCACTTATCAAAGCAATAAATGGCGTAAGTATTTCCTACATAAAAAAAAAGGCAAACCAAACATACTCTAAACTTACTGAAACTATTATAACCAAGCAGACTTCAAACATGAAGGGAAGGAGGGGCAGGGAATGCTGATTGTAAAGAGTGGCTGAGTGGGACTGGGTCCCAGCAGGAATCCTGCTAATGCCATATCGTGCTTCTTACAGCCTGTAAAACTCCGCTAAGTGCTCTTCAGGGTCGGACGAGTGTCAGGTTTGATGGTGGGGAAGGACTATAGAAGACAGACTGCAAGTTTGGTGCTACCGAACAAAATGCAGCACTGTGTGCTGAGGACATGGTAGGTGATGCTGCACCTGCCTTTTGTATTACCTGGCTGTACCTACACAGGAACACACATGGACAGAGGTGGCTGACACTGCCGGCCAGCTTTGCTTGCTTTGCCATGGCGCACTGTTTCCCCCAGGACACCACACATTGCCACCGCTGAACCTCCATTCCCAACTTTGCACTTTTGTCATCATAAACTCATCTCTTCAGGCACAACATGCGCCTGCACCCTTGGTGGTTGAAATCCAGCTCCCTGTGATGAGACTCATTTTTCAGTAAAACAAAGAGGATGATTAGTTTCTCCCCTTCACTACAGGCAAGAAAATCTTTCCTTCCTGCTGTTCAAAGAGCTCCTGAGCAGCAGCTTATCAGTGATGTAACCTAAGTCTATACAGCTCTGGGACAAACAGGGGAATAATGCTGAAGTTCTGTGGTTTGCTAGAGAAAAGTCCACTCCCTGGTAGTCTGAGCGATGAACACGGGCATATATCAATCCATGTCAAAAAAGCACTTTGTGGAACTCAGGAAATGTGCAACAAAATATGCCCTGATCCTGTAGGCAATTTGTGTACCTATGTTAGATCTACGTATACATCTATAGATATTGAAGCACCAACCTTCATAGGCATCATCAGAGAAGCCTACAATCCTGGGAAATGGTCAAGGAATAGTGTCGAGTTATACTCAGCTGGAGTTCAACCTTCTCAAACCTGAAGCATCTGCCAAGGNTCTAGGGTAAGGTGGTTTTTTTTGTTGTTTTTTTTTTTTTTTTTTTTTTTTGGTGGGATGGTGTGGAAGGAGTCCTACTTTCACTTTACAAAACAAATTTGTGACTTCATCTGTGTCTGCCAATAAGGAGAAAAGGAGATGCAGAGGCTCGCTAGTTGGTATGACAGGGTTGCTCCTGAGTCATAGCGTGCACCAAGTTCCCAGCCAAAGCAATTAAGGCGAGACAGACCCTGGAGGAGGGAGGCATTCCTTACCCAGGGCAATCCCAGACAGTGGCCCATAGAAGAACCCTGCCAGGACCAGCCAGTCTGCACCTTGGAAAAGCAGGTGTGCAGGCTGAGGCCAGGACTTGGCTCTAGCACCAGATCCTCCTGCTGATGAAGTGTTCTGGACCTAGCAGCAAGGCCAGGGGGAAAAAAAAAAAAAAAAAAAAAAAAAAGTCTGAAAAGAAAACCACAAGTTGGAGTACTCAAGGTTAAAATTGCAAGAGATTCAGACACATTTTCTGGTGAGCAATTTGTAAACTGTACTACATCCTTCTTTCTACATCAGCTTGGAGAATGGCCCAGTGGAGGCAGGCAGCCCCTGCCTCATTGGTGTTAGCAGGCAGCAGTCCTCCCCGCCGTAAGCAACGATGCAAGCTGGATCCCCACGTATGTAGAAGCAGAGGCAGGTTTTTTGCTCCCTGTTTTGACCAGCCAGGATGATACTGTGCAGGAGGATTACCACCTTGAAGCAGCAGGGAAGTACACAAGCAAATAGCTGGCCCCCCAGCCCTCCTCCAGGTCCAGCCTACTGCTGTGCAGCTGCTGCTCCACAGCGTGCAGCTCCACCTTACCACAACTCTGGGGCTGCCCCTGCCATCTCCCACTGCCCCTGGCTGCTGTCAGGTGTGCATAGTAGTGTCTGTCTGGCTCCCTTCCCTGTACCTACAGCTTACAGACTTTTATTGCCCTGAGTACAAAGTCTCTCTGAGCTCTGAAATGGTCAACATTGACAACTAATGCCCCAACCTGACCTTCTTAAGCGCCCTTCTCCTTCTGTCCTAACCCACAGTCGTATTAAGGAGTGCAGTACTGTGAGCAGTAACACAGAGCTTACTGCCTGTCCTCTGGAGAATGCACGGTACTGGGAACAGGAAGGAACGCAGGCAGGGTTATGTCCTGTGCATGCCCAAATCTCTAAATAAAAAGTAGGGATAATCCCTTAGAGTTTCAAATAACATGGAGTCACCATTACTTACAGCAGAAATGCCTGGCAGTTCTCCTGAGCATCTTTCAAAGCACAACAGCACCTACCATCACCTTAATGGTTTCTTCAACTTTCATGCAAGTATGTTCTCCCATATTTAGTATATTTTTTGTTGCAGAGTCCTTGCAAAAAGCCACATTTTTTTTTTCCACTCATGTTTTGTCATGTGTTACAACATTTTTTCACTTCATAACTATTTTGTCTTTTTGCATTTCTTGAAGGGAAGGGTTGAACGATACAGTTCTCAAGACTCTGTGATGGGATGCTTACAGTGACCTTACATCACGAAAAAAGGCTTCTGAGTCCTGGATCAGAACCACGTGCCTTTTCATTTGATAAGCTGTCAAATGCTTTATGTCAGGAGCAGCTGCAGCACTTCTAGAGTAACAATCAGGGCACGCGTGAAATATTCAACAACAGTTCTCAGGATTTGGCCTCACCTGTCTTCTCAAGCAGTTGGCCTCGTTTGCTACCTGCTGCTCTCAAATCATTAACTGAAAGTTCAGAACAGTTGCAAATTATTACCTTGGGAGCAGCCCACTATATGGATTCTCAAGCAGAAACATATATCCAAATTGGGCCTAACAGGTCTCAGTTCTGTCCTGGATTTCAGCCCGCCAAGCACATCATCTACCCTGCAGTTACTCGAGTTGAGTTTGCCTTCATGAAGCCAAGTGATTCACAAGCCAAAAATGCACACTCTGAGTAATACCGCTCGCCCCAATCATTTGCACAGGTCCAGCTCTAGGAGCAAAGCTCTCCTGTTAGCTGGTGTCTGCAGACAAGCTGCCAAATACCTGTCACTGCATACAAGCAGCACTGAGGGCAGCGAAACAGCACGCTCTTTCAGAGTGACCTGCAGAACGATGGGGGAAAATCCTTCCCTCTTCATATAAAAATCTTACTTGTCTGCTGAGCAGAGGATGTGGAGGTAGCTTCCAGTCACCAAAAGAGAGGAAGAAAGACCTATCTATGCATTGGCCTGGACTGCCTCCTGGTAGTACACACAATTAATACCTTCTGCCTCTCTTGAGGAAAGTCATAATGCTATCCTTCCTACAGTGAAGTGAAAGAAATGCCAGCACTTGAGGTTTGTTAGCCTGCAAAAAATAATTGCCACACTTTTTTTAAAGTCAATACCAGCTGCGTGCAGTTTCCCTTTTCATCAGGCAGAGATAAGCTCAGCATAAATCTCCATTAGGGATGTCTTGCACATCCCTAAATTCCCTACTCTGGCAGCTGTACCAGTCAGCACTCCCGCTGAGGCTCAGTGCTGGCAAAAACTCTAATCTCCACTGCTGCAATTTGTCCCATATCTTTCATCTCAGCTCCACCTGGGAGCTAATGAAAGAGTTATGTCTAGCCCGTGCTTATATTCTCTTTCATCACCAGCGGCAAACTGCCCTGCAAGGATGTATCGCTCTCCTGGCAATGCTGGGAGCTGTGCTATTCCTCCAGCTGCTGCTGAAAGGTAAGAGCTAACACAGGCTGCAAAAGAGGCAGAAAGCAGCCCATGCTGCTGTAATTTGTGCTCTCAAAGGCATGTGCCTCCGTTTCTTCTGCACTCTCCACACAGCCACAAGGGACAACTCCAACATTCAGCCTTACACACCACCCCAAGCCACAACGAAAGGCAGTAAGGCACACACTGTGGTGAGCCCCGGGACCACGGGCCATGCTACCCAGCACTGGGGATGGCCACAACGGGGCTCGCTGACTTGTCACCAACAGCACACGTGCACATCTGACTGAACACATGAGCACTGAGCATCTAATAAACTTAATATGCCCACTGAACTGCCACTGATTGCTGAAGTGGTCATGAATCAGAGATCAGAATAACGTGGATATTAGTGCTCTTTGAAGTAATTTATTTCACACATAAACTATAGAAAGTTTAACTACAGCAGCACAGTAGTTCTGCTAGAATACAGCACTTTCTTCACTTGAAAGACATGTAATTGTCTAAAATATAATGGGAGAAGGAGCGTTTTTCAGTATGACTTCTAACACATGCTGCTACTATATAACGTCACCAGTCTTTGAGGCTGCCTGAAAGAGTCTTACTTGGGCTAACAAAAATACAGCTTCTATACCAGTTGCAACTCTGCACTGCTCTGGGGTGAGGACTTGGGCCAACCAAAGTGGTCTCAAAGCGAAACACAATGGCGAGGGACTACAGCGGTTTGTTACAGCTGCTTGCTTTTTAAGGAGCTATCTTGAAAGCATCACTTGCAGCGCTAAACCGCTCTCCTTACATAACATGAATGAATATGAACCTCCAATTTTCTTTTTGTTTGCCTAAGAGTAATAGTTTGGCTTTGAACAGCATTTCAGCTGACAAATTGAAGACATCCACATCTACTGTCAATGGGAGATAAGACACTTCTGTAACCATTTAAGGCAGACTAAGCTAAAGCAGAAGGCTGGCAAGCANGGGAAAGAAAAAAAAAAAAAAAAAAAAAAGAATACATGCTATCCATGGATAAATTTCAGAATTCATGTCTAATTTTAACCCAACCATTAGCATAACATGCAGGTCCAGAACCTCCTGCCAATTTAATCCAGAAAAACAAAAATCTCCAGTACATTTAAGATGCAACCTGGTAATCTTTTGAAAGTGACGGCTGTACGCAGCAGCAGTCTGGACTCAAGGAAATCCCTACCCATCTCACATCTGCAGAGCCTTCACGTGCTACCCACACCTATGTAACGCTGAGAAGGAAATATTTCACATTTCCAAAGAGCTGCAGCCTGTATTTTATTTTAAAGGTTGATACTTACTGTTTAATACCATTTATAAAAATGTCCCATGGGACCGTCCAGCCTCAAAACCCATGGGGGCCAGATTTGGGGTTGGGGACCCCCTGCCCTCCACCCTGCAAGGGGTCCCTGCAGGATCCATGCAGGCTGGGTGGGACATTGCAGCCACAGCTACTTCCCATCACCTTCACCCTGCCAAACCCTCCTGCCAAAGCAATGAAGCAGTATCTGTTCACACAAATTGAGCTGCTCCTGAATTGCAAAAATAGAATAAAATAAAATAAAATAAAAATCCCTCAGATCTCAGAATAATCAGTAGGTAGACATGGAAATTCTTAATAACATGTTAACTACTGTTGGAGAGAGAATTTGTGGGAGTTCTCTAGCTCCCTGTCAGCACTGCTCATCTGCTAGTTGGCATTGTTTAAAAGACAAAAAAGTTTAAAACCTTTCTGCAAACCAGCTAATTTTGTATTCACTAAGTCAGTTAGAAGTTCAGACAAACTGCAAAACTTCTGTTATTTTATGTGCCATGGAAACAAGAAACCTGTCAATCTGCAGCTACCTATTCTACACGCATTTCAGATAACTTTCACTGCAGGACTATAGCCAAGAGGATTAGAGATCTACAGCCTTTTCTCGCCCATAAAAGATGGGCATAATTTATGTTTTGTTTTAGTGTCAAGTACAAATATTAAAACATAACTCAAACTGATGTCAAGGTGCATGTTAAACTACATTACAATCTAATAAAAGATATAAACTATTCTCCTCCAATAATTTCTCACAGTAATGTCAACAAGAGGAAATAAAAATATTCATATTATTCATCTCCATATCCTAAAGTGATAAGACTACACACTAAGTAGTATTTCCTAAGCGATCTCATATATTCAGGTTTCCTTCTACAGCTGAATCATTCCTTCCTGGGCCCTGTGAAAAATACCTATTTTAATAGCTTATACTAATTTTGTGATTTTTTTCCACAGAAGAAACATTGCCACTTTTATAATAAGAGAGAATTTGTCTGATAAACTGCTTAGCCTGAAGGTTTATTGTGAGTGTTTAATCTACAGCTTTGTACTTTCATGTGCTGGTGCTTCCTCGTCAAAACCCCAAAAACAATTCAAAATCCTCAGTATAGCAAAACACTTCAATGGACTCGTGCTTAACATCGAGCGCATCATATTCTCACTTCCAGTGGGATTCCCCAAAGCCGTACACAGCATAAGCACTTTGCTGTGTCAGGCTTGAAACTCTCACGTTAATCAAGTGAGCTCTGAGCAGAATTAAGTGCGCTCTGAGCAGCCCACAGTGCTTGTGGCAGCCACTAGGCTCACTAAGCTTGGACTCCCAGCTTGCCTAAAATAGAACGAACAGCGACAGAGCAATTTTAATCTCTGTAGTGAATACAGACTCCAAGCAGAACAAGGTGATATGCAGAAAGGGAAAGTTTAGGTCCCACTCACAGTGCGATTCAGAGGGGCAAGTGAAGCACTGGCAACTCTGCTTCTTCACAGGAAGGTAATAGTTGAGTGGGGTATGCAGCCTGCTCTTACCAAATGCAAACTGCAGTGAATCTCTGACTTCACCAGGGTGCCAGGTGCCAAACCAGGACAGCTAAAGAGCAGATAACATGTATGACTCATCACATTGTTACTATATTTACATAAAGCTCTCCCATCTCCACTAACAACCCCAAAGTGAATTTTTCACTAGTCAAGAAAAGGATTTGTGAGGACGGATTACATACTGCAGAAATTGCCCAGAACACCAGAGAAAACCATCATCACAGAATGGTTATTCTCCGTCTCTTTTGGTATTCTCATCAGAATGAGGCCTGTTTCTGCAAGGCCTCTGTTATCCAGAACCAGTTATCCAGTTCTGTATGGGTGTAAGCAAGTGAAACAGGGGCTCAGACTACTTAATCTATCTCCTTTTGGATTAAAATTCATGACTTACTAATTGCATTTTAAATATGTGCTAACTGGCACAAAGAATATGGTCTTAGAAAAACTCTGAACACTGATCACTTTCACAACATTACCATAACGATAAGGTAACACTGAGTGTGCTCTCCTTTACATACTTTCATGTAATTTCTTAAATCCCAGCTGGAGAAAAAACATGTCTTCTGTCTGGTTTTACTTCAGGCACTACCGGTCTGACATTTTACTTTCAGGTTCTGGTAACATCAGCATTGAGATCAGAGATATTAAAAGTCAGAAAATCTGGCATGCCCTGTCAAATTATAAAGAAAGTATCTAAGAGCAAATGGAAGAACAGACTGACTGAATTAAGTAGCAAAAAGAGGGAAAGATACAGAATGATAGGAAGAAAGATACGGACAAATCTGCAGAAGAGAAAGATGAAGTAAACAGTCCAATGAAATGAGATCAGTATAAAGAAAAAAACATTAAACAATGTTGAAAGCACAAATGCAGGGATATAAATGCATGCATAAAACATACAGCTCCAGACAGTATGGGCATGATAACAACACTCATGCACATGCAACATTTTATTCACAAGAATTATGTAAGTTACAGGGTAACACTCGTGAACAACATTATGCCCACGAGGTTGCAGGCCTTGGCCTTTCACTGTTTTTTCTTGTGTACGTCTAGTGCATCTGTAGAAGATCTAAGCAGGCCTTTGAAGAAGACAAAACTTGAAAATAACAGGACCTAAGGGAAACCTTTACCATGAAAGCAGGTGGAACTGCAGTTCTACAAAGAAACAGGAGGAATACCCTAAAGACTAATTATTTGACAACACAACTAATGTTGTTCGTCTGTTTGAGACATGACGAGGTAAAAGCTGCAGTCTGTGTGTATACGGAACGTTTGTCAAAAGCAAGCATGATCAGTGCATGATCCCAGAAGTCAGGAATCCTATTTAACACTCTAACTGCTATCTAACAGCAACTCTGAAATGGATATAAGCCTCCTACTCTCATGGGATTGCTTCTGCAGTTCAGTGAGACACTGACTGTTAGTTTGCCTCAACCATGTGTACAATAATGAGACACCTCCATAAGGCAGTAAGCAACAGGTCTGCTTACTAAGAGAGTACAATTCTCCTGAGGGACTGAAGGTTAGCTCGATGCTTTGTCCCTGCATTACCCACAGGATACAGGTCATTGTCCTTGCTCTGCAGACAGGAAACCACAGCCCGACATTCCACCTTCCTATGATCCATCTGGAAGTCTGGGAGGGCTGGGAATGGATTTTAGGGGTCAATGTTGCTTAGGATGACAGCACAACCTTCCTCTAGAAGATTACATCTGATGCTCTACTAGGAATAGTGCTTTACAGGATGATGAAACACCTGAAGTAATTTAAAAAAAAAAAAAAAATCAACAAAAGGGTCCATCTTTGGGAATACAGTACTTCGGTTTCTTTAACATTAGTTTGGAACGACCAAAAATGTATCAAAAGCCATTAATCAAGCAATCAAACCCAAACAAACAAAAAACCTTCCTTCTCCAAGTTCCTGCCTACAGATTAAGAAAATGGTGCAAAAGCTCACTATCAAACATGTGGCTGCCCAAAATACACATGGAGCCAGCGCCTCCCTGTCTGCTACCCTGCCAGCACACCAGACTCCCTCTTCTCAGATGGTTCAGCAGACTTCCAGGCTCTTATCCTTTAATCTCCAGCCACCTCTGTCAGCACTGTGCTTCAGCTTCCTTTGTAAATGCTTTTTCCAGACTAAATGTAAAACAGTTTTAAAGAAATTAGTTAGAACAGACCTCACTGAAGAAATATGGGTCTTAACTCTTAATTTATGCAACATACCTACACTGCAAAGTGTGTCTTAAGAAATACTTCTACCAAAATGAAATTACTCAGACAGCTTCCACAACAACTATTTATACACGGGTTTTCTACAGAAAACACTCTTTTTACTAATTAATATGAAATAATCTATTATTCACATTATTTCTAATACAATGCTCAGAATCTCCGATGTACTACTACAGGCACAAGTTTATTTACGGAAAGGACGGATTCCGGAAGCCACAACATGGTGAGTTTTACAGAAAGTACGATCTTTGACACTCGAGCACCCTTTCAGGAGGAATTACCTTTAGCCTGTAAATCACAACGCCCGGCAGCGCGTCCTAAACCAGGACACGCTCACCTCTAAAAATAAGCCCCGGGGCCACCAGCAGCGCGGATCACTTTTTCTTGGCCGCCGCGGCCACACGCGCATGGAAAGGGCCGCGGCAGGGGGCCCGCCCCCAGCGGCACCGCCCCTCGCCGTGCCCCG
>VXAV01011282.1:6477-19900 GCA_013399715.1 Alectura lathami | reverse complement strand
GGGCGCAACGGGCCCGGCGGGCCCTCTCCTCCCTTCGCCTCTCCCACAGCCGCCGCAGCTTCCCGGTGGCTGCGGGTAGAGGCAGCCGAGGGCCGCCCCCGCAGCCCTGGGCCTCGGCTGGCAAGCACAGCCACCTTCCTCCCCTTCACCCTGGAAGGCAGCCACGGCCTTCGCAGAGCCTGCCGAAATAGCAGGCAAATAAAGGACGGCTGAAGCAGCGCGCTGAGTCCCCAGGCGTCACACCTTAGCTACCGTGCTGCACGTTTTCAAGAGCAGCAAGCAACAGCCGCAGTCCTGGGTGCTAACGCCCCAAAACATCGATCGGGCCCCAAATGTGGGCCCCAGCTGCCAGAGCCCACCCCTCGCGGGCCCTGCTGCCAGCCGCAGCGGCGTTTGGGGTGTCGATCCCTGCCGTGCCGAGGTGACAAAACACCACCGACAGCCGCCTCCTGCACGTGCAGCAGTGGCAGGCGCTCACCCTGATGTCCTGGCAGGGAGGCCTTGGACGAGCCCCAGCAATGTGCTGTTTCACAACGTTCCTTTTTTAAAAAACAGTTTTCCCAGCAATTGCGGAGATAGCTGTGTATCTGAGATTTAGAAAGTGAAAGAACATTTTATTCTAAATACCGTCGCTCTGAAACAGCTAAAATATTCTCAGTGATATTAAATAAAACTTCGCAGTTTAAATATAGCTGTGTGTTTTCACAGACGTATTTGCAATGCATGGTTCTTCTGACTCTAAAACAACCATGGAAGTGCAGAAACACAAATATGAACATACCACCAAGACACAACCATATCTTCATAGAAAATAATTTTTAAGGAAATTTGCTAGAACTAAAGCTTTGTCCTCACCACAGCAGGTACTCGTTTGTTAAAATTTTAAATGTTAAATTGCTAGAATTCTACAAAGGTTGTTTAGATAATGCCTTCTCACATGCTAATATGTGCCCCTTGAACAAACAGCTACGAGGTGCTCAGTATTCATGGAAGCTTGGAATATAAAAATAATTTAAAAAGAAAAAAAAAAAGTGTTGGACAGAAATAGGGCTTCTTTGCTTTAAAAAGAAAAATCGGGGTTTTTTTAAATAACATTTGCTGGTTGCAGGAAATAGCAATCCACAGTGCCTTTCTGCCACTTATTTCTGTGTTTTTACTGAACATAGCTCAGAGTAAAGAGGGCATAACAGATGCCCAAGAGAACGTGCTATTACTCTGCTGGGAAAACAGCTGATTTTGCTTTCTAACAAAGCTGGCCCCTTGGAATGGTTGTCTATAAACTTGAACAGTTTATTAAAGTAACCAAATACCTCAAAGTACACGTTTGACTGCATGAGTGATGTGGATTTGTTTCCTCTTGTGCAGATAACTGAAATGTTATTGAAAATAGCACAGAAGCCAGAACTAGAGAATGTAGCTGCAGCAGAAGGAAAGGCCCTTGTCTTTCAGTTTGATGGAGTCTCATTTCTTGTTCCTCAGCCCCTCCACACACAAAAACCTCTGTCTTTGCTGGTCATTGATCTATTGTGGTGGATCAACCACATGTTTGAAACTGAAGACAAGAGCAAAATACTTTGTTTGACAAGCACGGAGCTTTCTTATTACTTCCCTACCTGACTCCATATGAAATTTCATGTTGTTAGGTATTGTGCCCAAGCATTAGATTACTTATGTCTTTTTCCAGATCACCTGATTCATCAGAGGACATTCAGATCTCTTCTACAAATGCTTCTAAAAATGTTCTTCCGGTCATTCAGGTTTTCATGCCAAACCCATACCCAATATATGAACAACATTTAGCTTTAAACTAGATATTGCTTATTGTGGCAATTTATTGAGAACCTTGTGTTTTTACAGCAGTGTTTGAGTTGATTTGAGTCCCTGCAAACATGAAGCGGTAAGACAGTCATTCCACTCAAGCCATTTTATCTTAATATCTTCCCAGCAATCTCACCAGGACTTGGGCTTGGCTTTCCTCACCAACCTTATGTATTTGACACACACTTATCTCAGTTTCCTCCAAGACTGATGGTAACAAAAATAGTGTGTAAAAGCCAGAAAGAAAGGGGAAATTGTGAAGTACACAACAGATAGGACACATCAAGTCACATTGTAGCAGCTGACTCAGGCCCTTGCTAGCTGCTACAATGGCTCCTTTGGGAGAGCATTATTCCAAGTACACAAAAGTAGTGGTCAAATCCTGGATATTTTTACTTGTTAAGTTTGGCACCCCTAGCCTAGCTGCAAAATCTTTTGTTACTAATTCCAGCAAACAGTATTTCACAGTCTCCTGCCCATGTTGTTGAAATTCCACTCAGGACAATTACCGTAAGTCATAATCGCCGGCTCCAGCCTGGAGTTTCCTTTTGCTTTGAATAGTTTGCAGCCAAATGCCAGCACCTGTTTCCCTTTGTTCCCCTGATTCCTGACATACAGGGTTTTGGTGTCTTGTCTGTCCCCAGGAGCAGAACAAAACATGGAATGAGAAAGCACTTCCAAATGAGAACTCACTGCTTTAAAATTTCCTGGCAACACATCTTGAAAAGTCTTTGTAGGAAAGAACTGTTAACAATTTTCATGCAGATCAAATATTGGACCTGA
Organism: Alectura lathami; assembly: GCA_013399715.1. Taxonomy (NCBI): domain Eukaryota; kingdom Metazoa; phylum Chordata; class Aves; order Galliformes; family Megapodiidae; genus Alectura; species Alectura lathami. The sequence continues at coordinate 17,299 of VXAV01011282.1, read as the reverse complement.
ACCACATGACTGTTTCCCTTTTAACTTAATGCACAGACATCTCAAACCAAGGGTATGAGTGGGCTGAAACAACTAATCGCATTTTGGCACAGGCAAGTACAAAAGGAAACCCAGAACTACTAATTCAACAGCTTGAAATATCAGCTGCTGCATGCAAGATCTTTAAAGAGCTCCTCTGAAAAGAACATACCCTTTTAAGCTTGTAATTTTTCATTTTAAAAATGTCAGAAAATATCTTGGGGAAAAATTATGTGAGGAACAAGCATTGTTGATATAAAGCCTGAATCTGCTGACACCTAATAGAGGTAAAGTATCCTTGCTTCTGCAACTAATTTCATCACGTACTGTCCTTAGCTATCAGGGTCTTATCACATGTTTTGTCTATTTTCCGTGCATATGTTTGGAAATTTTGCTCAGCATAAAAACACGTCTAAAATGGGAGAAGTGGTGTAGAAGCTAAAGTAATTCAAGGAGGAATGGTAACATCCCACAGAGCACCGCCCCTTAGTTTCAGGACGGCAGCATTTGGGCACATCTTTGCTCTGACCACTTGCTGAAGACCTTCACTATGGAATTCCCTCTGTGGATCCTTCGAGCCACAATAGTGAAGACATACATAAGTATATTCAATTGCCCTTCAGAGAGAAAGTAAAGTAATAGCTATGATACTGTGATGGGAGTCTGCCTGTAGCTAAAAGGGTACAGTCCTACCAATCAGCAGGTGTTTCTGTGTCGCAGAACCATTTTTCACCAATATAACATGAATGACCCAAGTGCATTTGACATCATCATTCCACACTGTCTGGGATCAGCTGCTGATCTGAGTGACTCAGGAACAGCTTCTTCAAAACAGGGTATTATCTAGACATATCTGCTCACCCAAATGATACATGGCCAGCCAATAAAAATGAGAAAAAAACTCCATCATGCCTTGCCTAAGCTGTGTCTCTCGCTTCAGATTTTGGGTAAATTACACTAAGAGCAGCTACCTTGTTCCTTGATGCGTGGGAGGGAAGACAGCTTCTCTTCTGGCTTCTTTGCCTTGTGACTACAAACCTTGATCCTTGGACCAGATGACAAAAAGTCTCAGAGAGTGGGTAGAGACAGACAAATAGTCCACCATTAATAGCTCTACCATTGACCTCTTCCAGACCTTATCTGTCATCATACTGTTTTCTTTCTGAAAAAGAAAAGTGTTTCTGCTGTGACCTCCAGAGCAGCAAAAAGCACATAAATTGACAGGATAGTTCCTTTCTTCTCCAAACAGGTAATAAACAAGTACTTAAACCTTGAAGCCCAAAATCTGATCTCTTAAATATTACATCAGAGAGCATGATTCCATGGGACATGGGGAGTTCATTGATGCTGAAACAGGGGAGGATCCAGCTCTTTCTTCAATTCTTGTCCTTCCTTCCCTACTGCTAGCTGCACATCCTCCTACCTTGCGCTGGCTGTGCCATTCATCGAGAGCAGGCATGAGTCACTGACATAGTAGAAAAACAATCCATCAAAAAGTGAATAGTCTTCTGCGAGGGTAAGAAATCTGTAAGTAAAACTCAGAAGGAAGGAAGGAAAAAATAGGTTCGAAGTCTGCTTGCCATGGCAGCACCTGAAATCCTTTTGAGTCCACTGGAAGGCATTGGAACTGTCCTGGCAAATACCTCTTTCTGCTCATAGACAGCTATGATCCTACGGATCTTTAAACGCTCCTGTCCAGTTTCAGCAAAGTTGCATTTGGGGAAAAGTGGCTAAATGTGCATTTAAAAAGAGTTACTAGGAAGCCAGAAGCCCTTCTTCCCCTCAGCAATATTCCTCAATGTCAAGAAACTACCAACAGTGCTTAGCCTCTGGAACCATGCCCGAGGAAAAGCTATCGCTTTTATATGTAACTGCGAGGTTGCTGTTCCCCATCCCACCCAGGCACAGAATTGGCCCTAGAGATCCACATACTTTAACCTTCAGACTTTATTACCATTAATTATATCTAGAAATGGAGCCAGCATCCCGGAGAACACTGTGGCAGGAACAAAACACAATAATCCATCTGCTTAGCAACACAGGTTGCCATGAGTACATCTCCCCATGCTCCATGCTCATCGGTGGCTCGCCACTGAATGCTACGCCAAGCTCAGGGGCTCTGTACTGGTAGCAGATGCCTTCTTCCTCCACTGGAGACCGTGGTTTCCACACCCAAGACACCTGTGTTCCCCTGGAGCCTAGAAGGTGCCAGCCAGCACCGTGACATTCACAGGTGAGGAGACAAGACTTACTTTCAGAGCAGCAGGACTTGAGATGCCACTGGCAGACCCACATAAACACAAACGCTGTTTTTTGTTTGCTTCTTTTGAAAAAGCCCTTCATGCATTTCAATATTATACCAAAACGTCCCCAGATAAAATACTATTAAATAACTGAATTTACCTACTTGGGAAGAAAAATCTATGAATATATGAATATATGGAAGTACTTTTTGTAATGTACCTAGCTCAGGAAGTCTTTGAGCCATTTGTAGGAGGCTGAGATTATTCAAGATAGCCATTTGCTTTGTTCCCTACCAAGCACCTGCTTTAGGCCACAGTAGAAGAGAGACAGTCAAAGAGAAGCACTTTTGATCTGACCTAGAAGGCTTGGTTTTGTATTCTTAAAGGAGAGAGACATTCTTTGATTGTAATTTAATATTTAAGGGAGGCCCTCTAATAATGTAGTCCTCTAGGAGCTGTGTAAACATAGAGATATATGAGAAAAAGAGAAAATCATAGGTTTCAGACTGACATTTGGACAATCGCAATTGAATGAGAATATTGAACACTGGAATTACCTTTGTGTTCCCAATACCATGAATCTAGCCTTTTAAGCTCTTATTTCATTGTTTGTTATATGATAACATTCAATTTAAGGATGTAAAAGGCTGTAGCTTGAGTAAATAGGCCCAAAGTATATTTTGCAAGGCCATCAGTCATGACATAGCTTTCAGAGAAAGAACTAAATTTACACATCTAAATGATCACATGTGGCAATTAATTGATTTAGATGAGGTGTGATTTTAATACTTAGTAAAATTTTCCTGGTGTTTGAGTAGTAGAACTACTTTTAGATCTTTGTTAAGATTATTTAGGCAGGGAGATATTGCAGTATTAACTAGGTTAGTAATAATCAAAATCAAAATTAATCTAAGAGGACACATCTATTTAAGCACTTACATTTTTTCTGTTTTCTTCAGAATGCAAGTTTTCATTTATTAAAAAATAAAATCTAGACCATCTGCTTGTGAAGGCAGTGTTTTGAGAATTTATGCAGCATTATTATTCTAAATCTACAGTAGGAGAGTAAGGGAGAAAATCATAACAAATCACAGTAACTTCATGTCTTTAGGACTTCACAAGTCTGCCCCTGCACGTGCTCGTGCTAACTTCCAAATTTCAGTGGGAATAAGGTTGAGGTCCATGGGATGGTTCTTAATTTGATTTGCAATGTATTCATCACCACTGACACAAGCAGCACAGGATTAAAGCTCATTTTATAGCATAAGCATCATCCTAATGCTCATTCATCTCAGTGATTGTCTTTTTTTTTTTTATTCAGAGGGCTAATTGCATGGTTAGCTTGATTTTTCTAGGTTCCTGACATTTTCTTATTACTTAAAAATAAGCCTTAACTTTGCACAGATTAAATTCATTTCCATATTTAAATAAGTCCAATCTAACTAGAGATACTTACTGCACAGAATATGTTTTGTAAACTTTCCTGTATAGACTTAGAACAGTAAGATGTAAGTCAGTTCAAAATAAAAATATACTTTGCTGCTCTAAGAGGGGAAAAAATAGAGCAGAATCAAGACACTTCCAGTGAATATTATCTCTACCTTTAGAATAAGAAAGAAATAGAACTCCTATTTGATTCCCTCGTGTGTAATAGGGGAGTTTGATGTACTGTGGCCAAAAGATAGATAACTGTATTAATGAAAACCTAATCTGTGCTCAGAGACTTTGCATGCTGGCTGTGAATGTAAAATAGTCATCCCACAATAGGCTGTTACACTGTCAAAAGCTGAAGTTCAGACAATTTTACCAGGAAGAGCTGACATTTTGCTGTATTCTTCATCCTAGGGAACAGAAAGACTGCTCTTCCACTTTTAAATTTTGTCACTGTAGCTATTTAGATAGATCATAAATCTAGAAATAGAAAGCATTTGTCTACTGAGCCACTTGGACACAGTAACTCAAGCTGAGAGAAATACCAAGTGCTTCGGGTTGGCCAAGAGCTTTCAGTGGCACTGTTCTAGGGCAAGGAGAGGCATCGCCTGCTTTTGCATTGTGTACTCTGCCGTGCCCCAGGACATGGCAGGACCTTAGCAGAAAACTGACTCAGCTAAAAAATACCTTTTTTTTTCTTGTGGTAGTAACCAGGCCACTGAAGCAGAAGGGGCAGCACAAGAACAAGTGGGGAAAACTGCAATATACTAAATTGATTCTACTAGATACAAGAGATAGATGCAGATAAAGGAGACTTAACAGTAAGAGGCACTTAAATGTCCTGATAAAGCCATTTAAATTGTCTTAGGATTAGACACTTGGTGCTGCATCACTTAAGCATTTATGGAGCAGTGCAGTGAAGCACGCCAGGGAAATAACAAACCCAGAACCCAGGAAAAGCAAATAGACAACAAAATACTAATAGGTTATTTCTCCACGAGATGAGTTCTCATTTGATGAATGGCCACATAAATACTTGCACAGAATGCACGGAGTGACAACTGCCTAAGCCACCATTGCCGAAGAGGCATAGTGATCATGTCTGTGTATGATTACCCCAAAACTGAAGATTTGCAATATTAGGATAGCTGTGACCAACTACCTGCTCACTTAAGGAAGCTATGGCTATGACCATGCAGGGCAGTGAAAATGGACTACTAATATACGCACAAATTTTAACTACCACTTCAGCTGCTAACTGAACTTTAGAAAGTGGAAATACAAGTTTCATAATGCATCTTAAACTGAGGATCAGTAAACCCTAGATTGGTGACATCTTTCCAGTTTTATGTCATTAGCACCATGGTTTCCCAGCAGGAATAGGATAACTGTAAATAAACCTAAAAGTGATATCACTTACAGCATGAGATCGTTTTTTTAGAATTGGTTATTGAAGCATACAATGGGAACATACCTTTTCTCCATTTCATAGATACTCCCATGGCACAGCAGTATTTATTGGTGCTGCTGTATACATTATCACCACCTTGAGAGGTACAATTACTGCCAGTGCAGATTAACTCAGCCAAGCACAAAGTCTGAGAGGGAGGGTAGTTCTTTAACTAAACCGCACATCTGCAAGCCTGAAGACCAAAGTTGCTGCAGTGATTTTAAGCAGTGCTTGGTAACTTTACCTCCCACTGCAAGTTGCCGTCTCCCCTCTGTAACAGAAGAATCAGATAGAAGGGGGTGTGGATGCCCCCAGGTGCATCTCCTTCTGCCACACCCTGGCTGTTCAGCACAGCACAGCACAGCATATTTGATCCTTTAAATTGATAAACTAAGCTGTGACACAGGAGTGATCCTGTTTTGTCACTTCTCAAGAACTGCAACTGCTAGGACAATAAGCTCTTGTACTACTGTAGCTAAACTAGACAGAATCTGACAGTTAAATTATGAAGTGCTGTTTGTGTATTACCGGACCTCAGCTGTGACCCTACATAAGTCATGGGGTAACCCCCAATTTTTATAACACTAATACATGTGATTTTCCATCTGTAATTTTTTACAGGACTAAGACCAAACCTCTGGAAGATTACATTTTCTTACCTGGAAAGTGATATCATATATTTCTATTGCATGTGTGCTGAGTAAGTAGTGTTAGCGTTGTATATTTCATAATATCTCTCTAAGATAGTATTTATACCTCTCTCTCTACCCCCTTCGCAAGTACTTTGTCTCTTTAGATATAATGTTGTGTCCTCCGTGCCTCTGCAAAGATGACCCTGAAAGCAGGCACATCCTTGGAGCCTGCTCTTCGCTGGTACCACCACTTCTCCAGTTTCCCATAGTGAAATGCTTGAACGCTAGAAGTCCAGATTGCACAAAGATGTAGGCACGGCCATGACTGCGGGTCACAGGACACTAATGGGCCATCTTGTTGACATCTAACGCCAACACCAGCAAGTTTAACACGGCCAAACTGCAAGGAAGTACAGTAGCAAGTCCTCCCTTCTGCCTGATGGTCAAATATACACAGCCTGGGTCTAACCAGCAGGCCTGCATGGCTAAGCAGTTTATATATGAAACTTTCTCAAATGGCTACCAGAAACTTGCCAGTGTGCTCGCAAATTGATCTGGTAGCCATGGAGATCCACATGAGTCTTCTGATCGAAAATTTTAGAAGCCTGAGAATCTCTTAAACAACTCTAGCAGCCAAAATTTTCAGCATGTTTTCAGTACTCTGGTTTCCAGAGTGACTGAAGACATCCTCAGTAAATAGGACAGTCCCAGGCAGGACTACAAGAGGTTTTCTGTCTTTGTGGGATAACTGCTTCAACAGCAGAAGGAAGAAGCTGTTTTTTAGAGCTCGGTTTTTATCACTTTCCAATTTATATTCATTGCCATAAAATATGAATGCATAAAGTTATCAGCCTAGAGCTATTGTCTTCCCTATAGATTTGAGAAATGAGAAACACAGAGGAGAATCTCTGATTCCAGACCTTAGAAGAAGTAAATACCCATCTCATTCTTCTCAGTAGTGACAATCTTCCGTAATATCGGAGTTACACAGGGGAAAAACAGACAAACAAAAAACAGCTCCATAAATTCACAGATCATTCAAAGCTCCAGGCCTGGCATTTGGATCTGCATTTAGACGTGGTTGGTATAAAGAGCCAGTGCCACCAACAGCAACCCCATGGTTCTTAATTTTGAGATCAAGAATTTTTTTTGTGTGATTTTTTCTTCTGCTTTTAAGACAGTCATCCCCTCCACATGCTCTTTTCTCCACTCTCCCAACAATATCCTTCAATAATCTCATGGACTGCAGCAGATAAGAGTTGATTTTATGTTAAGCATAAGTTTTCACAGATGAACTTTGCTTGTAAGGCTCCTTTTTGTCAACTTGGTGACCACAAATAATTGCATGGAATTAATCACTTCTATTGTCACTTGGAAATCAAGAATAAAAGTGCTGATATCTGGAAGCTGGAGAGAGAGCATGTGTGTTATCTGTTGAGAACGGCAGATAATATGCACTGGGAAAAGATCTGTGAGGTAACTGCTAGAAGAAGAATTAGAATGAAACCTGCATGAGAGGATTTCAACATAGAACAAAAATGAACAGAAGAGAGAAAACAGTCAAATGCTTGAAAACAGAAGCATCAGAAAACAGAAGAAAAACTGGATATAGATAATTAGATAGACAAGTTGTATTTGTTAGCATGATATAAAAAGGAGTTTTACATTAAAAAATAAAAAATAAAAAAATGACAGGAGTGATCCAAAATACCAGCAGACCTAAATTGCTAATGGAAAAATCCCAGTCTTGAGGCCTACACTGAGTCCCAGCCATGAGGCACGTATGTAAGCCTAGCTTTACCTCACACAAGTCACATCAGTGAGTTCAGCAGCAAGCTGTACCAGTGTTAATCACACTTCTCCCTCTCTCCACCCCCAGTTTCAGCAGATGCACCCACAGTAAAGACAAGAGAAGGGGAGAAAAAAAAAAGCGAGAGAGAAGACAAATTAAATGCAATTTCCAATTCAGATAAAACATCAGGCTGTTGAAATACTGAAGGAATATACTTTTCTTTTATAATTACAAATGTGGTTTCAAAAATACCTAAAGGGTAAAAAGGGGGAAGTTAATATACTGTTAGCCAGTTTTAAATGCTTTCATTTTAAAATATAGGCTGTTAGTATTTTAAGAGATCTTGGTGCCCTGCAACAAGCAACTTAATTGCCAATTAAAGCACTGTGTTCCATAACTTTTCTTAATTTTAAGGACTTCTCTCATTTTTGTTATTTTCTAGAATAACAAAATCTCCTAAGAGATTCCAAGAGAAGTGGTAATAAATTATTTTAATAAACTTGACCAAAGAAGTAAGATTAATTTTAAATTTCAAAAAGCTGATTTACATCCAGAAGACACTCTAGAGGAGCAAGGTGTTTATCACTGGCATTTATTCAGTGTTTTATGAGACTGTTTCATTCAAATGTGTTCTGAATATCCCCCAAGAAAGCACCCTGTAGTACCCCAGCGTGAGGCTGCTGACAGTTCATTCAGCCAGGCTCCTTGCTCCCTCGCCAACCCTTCTGCTTCAGCCTATGCAGGGAGGGCTGCTTCATCACCTGGGCTTCATGCTCTTCCTTTCCCACCCTCAGTCTGTAAGCCAGAGCCTCCCTGTGAAGACACAGCACCACTCCCTCCTTCCCCACCCAACTCTTCCCTTTCATGCATCAGGCTGCAGACTTTCCCTAACCTTGGCTCAGAGGTGTCTTTAGCCTCCAAGGAGCACATTCCTCAGCAGAGTGGGTCCCACACGCTGCCAGCTGTGGGTGATGACTGTGTACCAGCCCTTTGCTCCTGAAGGGCTTCAACCAGCTGTCTTGCAAAAGGAAGCCCTCTGTCCCCAGCTGCACAAGTTTCCAGTGTGGCACCACACCAGCTTCCAGTTTCAACGTGGAAAACTATTTGCGTAGGGGGATGTGTGTGGGAGGAGGAAGGCATGAAAGAAGGAGATGGAGACCGACCTTTTACATGGTCTGAGGATGGTGTTAGGACAGGAAGAATGGTTTTAAAATAAAATACAGGAAGTTTAGGTTAGATGCTAGGAGAAAATGCTTTACTCGGAAGGTGGTGAGGCACTGGCACAGCCTGCCGAGAGAAGCTGGTGATGCCCCAACCCTGGAGGTGTTCAAGGCCAGGCTGGATCCAACCTGGTCTAGTGGGTAGTGGGAGGGGTTGGAACTAGATAGTCTTCAAGGTCCCTTCCAACCCCTGCCATTCGGTGATTCTATGATTCTATGATTTTCAAGTTATGTATGTTTCACCAAATTGGCTTTTGTGGATGTTACCTGTTTACAGAGGGGGAAAAAAAAAAAAAAAGTGAAAAGAGAATCAAGACCCACATCCATTCACTTCACCCTCTGGCTGTCAGTTGGGGGCTATCTGGGGTATTCTCCAAAGCAGCCCTTGTTCACTTGGAAGCAGACTGGGATCTTCAACTCGTATCAAGTGGGCTGCCACATGCTAGTGTCCACTGCCAGTGTGTGTCAGGTTCAAGCCAGGCATTTCAGCAAAGCGAAATTCTGTAGAATTACGATAAACCTGAAGTATTTGAAGTATATGAATGTATTTGAAATACAAAGNGGGGTAAAAGGAAAAGTGAAAGAGCAAAAGGAAATATTACCAGAAACATCTCCTCATAATGAGGGTTGTTCAAATAAACAATAGGCCAAATTCCCTAAAGCTGGCTTCTGCTTTATTGCTGGCTGCTAAAGCATGGCATTAAGCACAAGCACTTGTATTGTCTAGCCTAAGAACTTGGACAGGGATCACTAGGGCTAGTTACTATGGAGTGAAAAAAACCTGTTGGCTTTTGTGATGAATCCAGCTTCTCCCTCCCATGAGAGAGAAAAACTAGAGGATTAAGGACAAAAGTTGGATTTAGGCACTCATTTAGAGATCTGCCATCTGAACGCTGGGCATTCATATCATTTAAAGATGATCAGTTATAATTAATTATTTTCTCATGTAATTGCTTCTTTTTCAAGTCATTAATGTGTCAGAGTTTTATTATTATTATTATTAGTTTTACTCTGAACTACCTTTTGTGTGTCAGTATATTAGAATTTCACAGTGCTGTCGGTAGCTGGATAATCTGGGCCCATTCCATGTGAAATACATGACAATAAAACAATAATCTTCTGGAGTTTTTGTGGAGATTCAGATTCTTCTCTGTTTTGAAGGTAGGAGAGCTGTGCTTGGAGTGTGTGTGTCTTTCTTCTTTTTCGGTTTGAGTTTGTAAATGTTAGGATAGACAAGCAAGTTATTGTCACTTAGCAACCAGCTTTTGTTTTACTGCAGAAACACTGTCCTGTCTACGATAATAGGATTGCTGAAGCAGTTCCTCATAATGACCAGCATGCTGTGCTCACCTTGCTGCTTATTCAGTTGGTTTTGTTTTCATTTTTGCTGTTGATGATCTCTTACTTTGCTGGTGAGCGGAGAAAGAGAGAACAGGAGAAACAAGTGCAGATGCCTTGTCTCACAGAGGAACTGCCAGGCAGTTCTGTTCTCTTTTGTATGGAAAAGAACTCGTAAAACCCAGAATCTCATTTAGGCCCTGACCTTGTGGTGAACTCAGCAGAGTCACAGGGATCCCAGGACGTAGGAAAAGCCATCAGATAGCCTTGCATTGTAAATACTGATAATTCAGGTTGCCAACACGCTGGACTGATGTCATTAAAAAAAGCCGTTCAGCTTTCTGGCTGACATCAGAAAACCTCAACTGGAGAGCTCAGGACCCTGCTAACTGTTGCATTAGCTACGTTACCAAACAAAGCCGCCAGACCACCCTTTTTCCTCCCTCCAGCGGCCTGCTCCTTTAAAGCGGCGCTGGCGGACGGCACACCCGGCCGCGGGCTACAACACCTGCGGCGGGGCCGCGCCGGGCGATGGCGGAGGAGCAGCAAGGTCAGGGGGCGGCTTCCCACCGCGGGGGTCCTGGGGCGGGGCAGCGCTCCCTGTCTGAGCGGGCTGGCTGAGGTTCGGGTGGTTTCCGGGGGAGCTGACCGGAGCTGTTGGCTAGCAGGGGCTTCTGTTGGTCTGGCAACAACAAAAA
>VXAV01011281.1:15417-37698 GCA_013399715.1 Alectura lathami | reverse complement strand
GGCTGCACGGGGAGGGCGCGGGTGGCCCCGGCACCCCGGCAGCTGCTGGTTCCTGGGCAGCCTGGGTTTGGGTGGGAGCCTGGGGCAGCGCCGGGGGACACTGGTTGCCTTTTCCAGTGGGCAGGAATTTCTGACTTCTCACTTTTTCCCGCTCCAGGCAGCCAATTTTCTTCTGCATCCCAGAAATAGATCCTAGGTGATGAAACAAAAGAAGATCACAGGAAACGCAGGCATTTTCCCATGGGGAGCAGAAGCTGAAACATACTGTGCTCCAACACTGCGTTTTGTTCTGTAAGTCGTTTCCCCCATCCATGCACCCCATGAAGGAACTCAGGAAAGCGCAATTAATGTAACGAGCTACGGTTTCAAACCGTGGAGAGCCATCAAACCAAAGCCAAGCGCAGCGACGCTCTGTGCTGCTGCTGTTTTGGCCAAGGCTTGAAGCCCTGAGCTCTGCGCACTGCAGCCCCTGCTGCAGGCTGACAGCTGGACGCAAATGCCCCAACATTTCACTTTCCGCGCTCCCTCATTGCGTTTAGACCTGTTTCACAGACTGGAGACAGGTGGAGCGAGCAGTGCAGGTCTGCTGCGCGGCAGGGAACGGGCCCGCCGTGCTGGGTTATTGGCCTGGTGCTGCGGGTGGGGTTTGACACCGGTCTGGCGTTACCTCTCTTGTGCTTTCTGACTTGATGCAAACTGTTCTCAGCGCCCCAAATACAGACCTGGGTAATAAAAGCGTGAGGGCAGCGCAGGCGTTCTGCTGGCTTCAAAGCACGCAGGGAGTCCCCAGAGCAAAGAAGGGTGAGGGTGCTGCTGCTGGCGACTCGCGTTTCGCCATAGCGGCTGAGAGCAGCCAGGACCGGGCCCGGCGGCTGCGTCCCCCCGGGGCCATGCCCGGAACATCCAGGGGGGCGGCGTCGGTCTGTGCTGGCTCGGCCTGCCGACAGCTTGCTTTGGAGTTGTCCCGAGCTAAAATTTGACTTGGATGTTGAGGAACAGCAGACGTGAACAGAGAGAGGAATGAGTCTGGGGCTCTCTGCAGTCCCTGGGCAATGGCTTCCAGGACGGCAACTTTGCAGACACTGATAATAAAAGGGGGAAAATAGAGAATACAGATAAGCAGTCATCCCCGGAAGGTATTTAGGGAAGCAGTGACATTTAACAGAGCCAGCAGCAGCAGCACAGCCGTTACAAGCTGTTTGCCATGCGCGCTCATCCTGCATTCGGGATATTTGGGCCCAGCCGTTTCATTTCCACGGGAATTTGATTTCAGGGTGGCGAGTTCACCCCGCAGTGAGTTTTGTGCTGGTTGTGTGTCTCGTAATGGCTCTGGGAGAAAACAGCTTGAAGAAGCTCTCACCAAAACACCACCCACCCGCCCCGAGCTCAGCGGGACAGGCTGAGCGGCCCTTCGGTGGTGGGAGAGAAGGGGAGCAGTGCAGCAGAGCCCTCGCAGGGGAGCGGAGCTCTGAATTTCTGCAGCCGCCCGGGGTACTGCTCTGAGGGCAGCACACGTGTTCAGCTGGCTCCTCCTCAGTGTCCCATCTGCAGATCCCATTCGTGGGTGGCATTAAGGACCTCAGCCTGCCCAGGAGCCTTGCCCAGCCCTACAGCCTCGCCCTGCTGCCTGGCTGATGGGGGAAAAAACAGCTGGTCCTCCTAACCTGGTGCTGTTCTGGGGGAAAAAGAAAGAAAAATCCATGACAATCCCAAGGCAAAGCTGAGTAATGAACAGCTTAAATACATTACTGAGCTGCTTGTGTTTTATAATAAGCTTTCCAGAAAATATGATATTGTTTTTCTAATAATCTCCTTATTGAAGTGTTATTGATCTGCTGGAAGGAGCACTAACGTATTCTTCTCAGGCCTCTGGAATAGGGTGGATTGTGTCAGGAGCTCCTCTTCAGCGGTTTAGCTGTGCTCAGGGCTGTTTGCAAAGCTCTAATGTCTCGTTTGGGATGCCAGTGACCCACGCCCGCACGCAAACAGCGCGCTGCCAGCCTCCCCCATTTTGTGACCTGTGATTCTGTGATTTCTATCCAAAAAGGCAGAGAGAAGCCACATGCAATTCCATGATTTTTCAGGCCAAAATTGCAGGCGAGTCTCGAGAACAATGACTGCAGGGCTGAGGACCGAGAGCCAATGAAAACGCGTGGAGGAGCATTTTGGTTATCAGCAAGACAGGACAGAAACCCTGCTGCAGACAAGGGGCAGGAGTCCATGCCTGGGCTGCGATGGCAGAATTTCAGAGACTTCCACAGTCAGTCGGGATAAAAGAAAGACGGCCTGACCCATCTACTCACCCGTAAGTCAGGTGCCCAGGAAATCAATGCCACAGAAATGTTGTCCTTGCATTCAGCCCTGAGTTCTGAAAAAGACATCCCCGCCCTTCGTGGGCTGAAAGCAGAGACAGCCTCTGCTCCAAAAGCTCTGACACATGTGGACAAGACAGAGAGAGGGAAAATTCCCATGTTGTACAAATGCAGAACTGAGGCACAAAGAGACAAATACATGAGCTGGTGGAAAATGTGGTCAAATCGCTCCTTGGCTGAAGGCTGGTGCTTGGATTTATTGAGGCATGTTGGAAATGTATGTGAATTTCGTTTATTTTAGTTCATATTGTGGCATAAAAATAAAACAACTTTGTTTTGTCTTTTTAAAAATGAATCACTGCATTTTAGATGTAGAAATGATGTTTCATTTCGAAGTTAGTTTCAGTTGTGTTAAAAAAAAAAAAAAAAAGCTTTGAAAAAGGAAGCATTTATTTCCAGACGGAGCATGTTTGGTTTGACCCAGTTTTCTGCCAGTTTCTCCTTTGCTGCTGCTGAACAGAGGCACCAGGTGTCCGCCCCGCTCTGTGAAGGGTCTGCGCGGTGTGGCAGTGCCGGGGGCTGGGCTTTGGTGCCCTCCACCGTGACTGCGTCACGTCTCCTTCGCTCCGTGGGCATGGGATGGAGCCCCGGCACGCAGGGGGTAGCTGACAAGTGGCAGCCCCAAGGGCAGAGGGGTGGCTGAGACCCGGGTTTGTGACGCCGCGCTGCCAGCGGTAAGCCAGCTACTGCACAGCGATGCGTGAAAGCTGCGGCTTTCCTCCGTGATGCTGAGAGCGGGAGATCCTCCAGCCACCTTCTGCTACAAGCTGAGCAAAGGGCCTGGCGTCTCTTCCCTGCCCCGCTCTCCTCCCCTGCTGCAGGATAACGGGCAGCGCGGGGGGAGCCGAGTCCCCAGGTGAACTCCGGCGACGTGGGGAGCGCGGTGCTCCCCGTGACACAGCTCGCGGGGCTCGGTGGTTCTGACGGCTGCGAGGGAAAGCTCATGGCAGCCCAGCGCGGGTCTCAAACACAGTATTTGTTGTAAAATTCATTTTTCTAGCTCTTAAAGTGATAACTACAATCAATCTACTCATTGCCAAAGAGCAAGGATCCCCGTAATACCAGCTCTCACCAAGTAGGTGCAAAATAACTTCCATCCGTAGGATAAGCCTTGCCTGAAATTGCGCGTAGTGGCAGCGGCGGAGGGCACGCTGTGCGCACCCTGAAGGCCCGTTTGTGTCCACGTGCACCGCGACAGCGCTGTGTGCAGGCCGCCGAGCCTTCCTCCGGGGGAGATGGGCGGGCGCCGCGCCGCTGACGGGCGCTGGTGGGCAGCTCGGGCATGGTGCGGGCAGGGCCGCCTGCAAACGCCGGGTTTCTGGTTGTGGCTGAACAGCCCCAGGGGAGGAAGAGCTTTGCACCACCTCCTGCTGGCACGCAGAGCAGAGCAGCGCCTGGGCTCGGATTGCTCCTGCTGGGAGCTCCTGCTGCAGTTGTCCCCCAGGCCCACGTCCCCGTAGCCGGGTCCTGGTGCTCTCGTGGAGTTTGCGTCCTTTCGGCAAACAGAGGGCTGTTATAAGGCAAAAAATTTTCTGTGGCTCTCACCCGTGTTAGCTTCAATGAGCACGTAATTGGACACTAAGATGCTAATTGGACTTTGCAACGAGTATTTACTGATTATAGTTTGCCTGATTCTCTCCACTGCTCTCTAGTTGTGCGTACAATGCTGATAATCTTTGCATGTTTTAATTGCTTTGTGTTCTTTCCCTCACTGGCTGCCCTCAGCCTGAATCCCCTTGTCAAAGGCAGTATTTATCAAGATGAAAGAACCATTTCCTCCAGGCACCTAAACTTACTGTGAGAAGTGGGAAAGTTTCCGATGGAAACAGGTCAGTGCTGCACACTCCGCAGCAAGGGCGGATGCTCACGACAGTGTTCTGTGTGGAGCAGGGTGACGGGGTCGACGGGAGTTCTTGGGAAGGAAAGGCGGCCTAGAGGTTAGCACATTAAACGAGGATTTTGAAAGACGGGTTTCAGTCCTAATTCTGCTGCTGATTTGGAACAGGAGTTCATCTCCAGCAAAACTTTCTGTGCCTCTTCCTCCTCCAGCCCGCTGTGCGATCCAGCTACGTAAGTTGCAGGCTCTTCAGGGAAGCATTTCCTGCTGTGTTGCTGTTGGCAGCCTGCAAGACACGCATCAATCGCTGCTCTGCCTCCCCGGGTTTTACCTCTGATGTTCGCTAACCCCGTAAGAGATAAGAGCTTGTCATAGCCACATGCTCGTCACTCAGCCATCTCATTAATCACCCCCAAAGCACCTCATTGCAGATTCTTTAGCACAAATATCAGCTGTAGCCCCATGTCACTGCTGCTCTGTTTCGTGGAATTGGGCAAGCCGTCTGACCTCTCTGTCTCACCTCCTGAAAGATGGCGTTGCAATTCCATTGCAAAATTGGAAGCAATCTGTCTGCTTCATGCAGAATTCATTAGCTAATGTTTGCAAAGTGCATCAAACAAAGAAGTTCTAACTCCGTTCGCACTAGTTCATCACATTGGCTTCTTTCATCAACACAATTAGTTCTTGCTTTGTAGATGTCACCTTCCCTGGATTAACTTTCAGATTTAACCTGTCCGTGATCTTACGCCTGCAGTAGCCCATGAGCTTTTCCTTGGCTCAGCCTGTGCTGGTTTGGCTTTGATTTCTGGACATGAAGCAGTGGATGTGCCAGTCAGGTCAGGGCTGCTTGTGCTGCAGATGTGGCAGCCACGAGGTGCAGGTGAACGATGCACCCACCTGGTGCAGGCAGAAACTCAAAGCACGTTTATTCCTGGGAGTGAGCTGACACTTCATTTTCTTCAGCCAGCTGGAACTCCTGCTAGGGCTGCGATTTTCTGCTGAGGCTCATTCCTCGCCTGAACTAATAGCAGCAGAAGAGGCACAATCAATACTTTGGAAATAGCCTATTTCTTCATGTGCTGTGTGAGAAGCAGTGAGATCCCTGCCCCCCTCCCAACCTCGATTCAGCGGCTGCAGCACAGCACGCGGGGCGCGGCGTGGTGCATGCAGGTGACCTCTGGCAGACGCAGGCGCAGGGCACCGCGTGCTTCCCCAAGCCAAGCACGTCTGCACTTGGCTCAAGCGGGCTCACGTGGTTCGTGGCACGATGCATCTCACTGGGAATGAGGTCTGGACTGTATTTCAGGATAAATGCTGTAATTACAATTGGCATTTCTGAGTCTCCTGCTGGCAGCAGGCAGCGGTCTCGCTGACAAAGCGCTGGTATTTGTGACACTGGCTGGGTGGGGGATCCATGGAAGTGGTGCTCAACCAGATGCACCTGTTTACACGACATTAAGCCAGCTGTTAGCAAGAATTCCTGCTCCCATTCCTGTGCCCTCTACCACAACGAGGGAGGGAAGGAGAGAGCCCTGCCCTTACCCCTCCATTCTCCTGCACAGCTGTGGTGTGCACCATGGCCTCAGCAGACTGTGCTGCTGAAGCCTGGGGCTGGATTTGGTGCAGTGCAGCCTTGCACAGGACCCAGATGCAGCCTCCATTTTCCAGGACTGAGAACTAGGTCAAGCTGCACCCACACCTGACGCCCAGCCTCACTGAGCTCTGTCAGCCAGGAGCCTTGGGATGCAACGATGCAACGTCCACGGCCAGCCTTATCAAGGCCGGGGTGCACCTTCTGTTTGGAGGCTCCAGGGACACGAGGTGGGCTGTGGATGTGCTGTTGGTCCCGGCAGCCACCTGCCCCTGCTCCATCACACGGCCAGGGGCAGTAGAATTCCCCCCTCTAATTCCCCTCCAGCCGAGGCAGGGATTGACGGCTGGTGCCTGGAGGGAAGGCAGCAGAGGAAGCTCTCCGGCAGGAGAGATTTGCAGTCGCTCTGCAGCCCTCGGCTCAGCCTGGCTGATGTCTGGCTGGGATTTACAGCACACTCTCAGTGGGAGGCAGACAGCTCACCCTGTAGCATCCTTGGCTCTATGCAGCCACCCGTGCTCGGAGTCCTGCACGGGACATCACCACTGCAGGGACGGCAGTCCTAGAGCTGCAGGGGCAGCACTGCTGGCAGGTGGAGGCACCGGGGCAAGCTGGGCTCGATGGTATGTTTACTTCTAAAATTAAGGATGCAACGAGAGAGCATCATGCCTGTGATTTCCGGGTGATTACATCTAAATACGCCTCTCGCTGCGGTGCCCTGCTGCACTTGCAATGGGGCATCCTCGCCCTGCTGCAGGGGAGGGCATCGTGTGACCAAGAGCTGGCTGGCCCTGGGGGTTGGTGTCTCTCTATAGCCTGAAAGCCAAGCTGGGAGGAGAGGGGAAAAGCACTGGTTTTTCCCCCCTTTCTCTTATTAGACTCTAAATAATTAACAGGCGAATCCTGCGCTGCAGCTCGATGCTGCTCTGCAGCCCAGGCAGGCCCTGAAGCACACGAAACCCATGACTTGCCGTTCTCAGTTCCCTAGCAACGAGCCAAGGCGGGGAAATGTGCTTGGCCTTATCACAACAAGATGTTAAGGCAATTAATATTCATCACCAGCGGCTTCCTGCGCTGGAAGTGCAGTGCCCTGCCCAGAGAGAGCAGACAGGGGCAGTCTGGTGCAGAGACAGAAATTTTGAGACAAAATTGCGTTGGGCTGAAAATGAGGGTGTGTGTGCCCGCGTGAAGGGGAATGTCCAAAAGAGAGAGCGGTCACGCTCCTCCCTGCATGCACACAGGGATGCGGGCACCCCAGAAACAAGGGCTTTCCCTAGCACAAGGGGTGCTTTCGCCTGTGAGAAGAGAGACACATCTGAGGGTTAAATCCTGTAGGCTCCACGTG
The DNA here is from genome assembly GCA_013399715.1 of Alectura lathami. Classification (NCBI taxonomy): domain Eukaryota; kingdom Metazoa; phylum Chordata; class Aves; order Galliformes; family Megapodiidae; genus Alectura; species Alectura lathami. The sequence continues at coordinate 30,553 of VXAV01011281.1, read as the reverse complement.
ATTCTGCCAAGCACAGCACCTGCTAAATTGCTTTTGCAGTTTAAATCAAGCTCGGAGAACAGATTTCTAAAGCTTGCTTCAGAAACTGCCACTTTCTGGAAATCCTGAGCCACCCCGCGCTGCACCCCAAGGTGCCTGCGGGGCCCAGCATGTGGGCACAGGAGCAGCAGGGGGCTCGGTGCAGGGTGCTGAAACCCAGAGCAGCAGCTGCTGGCGGCCGAGGGCAGCGTGTAGGAACCGTGAGCCCGGACACGTTGGCTCTGGATGCGGCTGTGCTGCAACGGGGGTGGCTGGGGGACCCCACGAGATGGGGGGTTAGTTCTGGGCGGCTCCCTTCTTATCCTGCTCTGAGAGGGGCAGGCAGCTCCATGGGGGGATGGATAACCTGACTGAGGAATGCATTTTGTTTTCCTGCAGAAGCACGGAGCAAATAATGCTGTATTTTTTTTTCATCAGAATTCCAGGAGAAAACTGGGGCATGAGAATGTTAATAAAGAAGGAAAAAAAAAAAAACAAAACAACCAACAAAACACCACAAGCCACCTGCTCCATTTTCTCTCCCTCGTTGCTCTGGCTCCAGGTTTGCCTGTATGTCATGGCCGTAGCGAGGTATTTCTAGCAATAAGCCCTCAGCAGCAGTGCTGCTTAAGCCCCAGCCTGTTCCTAGCCCCATGCCCTGGCGATGTTTCTGCTTGGACAGGCACCGAAGGCCTGAAGAAAGGAGTGGGGAGAGTGCGAAAACGGGGACGGGTTCCCCTCTCCCCTGCTTTATTTGGCAGCACAGATTTCCAGATCCCTTTCCAGCCGTGACGGCAGAAGGACCCTGAGGCTCACTGACACGTCTTCAGCTTTTCCACGTCCCTGGTGTGAGAATGGATTCTGCCACCAACCCGAAGCCAAGCTGATCTTTGTAGCAGGGCAGAGTGCCGCAGATCTCTCCGCTGGCTGTCTGCTGCCAGCTCCAGCCCCAGGCGCCCTCTGCAGCAGCTGTGCTGGCTCCTGAGACAGACTGGGGCACCCAGGAGTCCCCTCCTGTTGCTTACATGCTTAATTACTACAAATGCAGAGTTCTTGGTCCTGTACAGAGCGGGGTTAGGGAAAAGAACAGTCAGCTGCTGCCAGGCAGAAAGGGGCTCTTGGAGCTTTGGTTCTGATTTGGTTTTGATGTAATAAAGCTCTTCTGCCTCGTTGTGCCAGCAGACAGGGGTACAGCTTAACACACGTTTAGCTGACCCTGGCTCCTCTCTAGATTACGTGTGGAAATAGAAATGGGTTTAGAATATGTAATTAAATACAGAAATTTGGTAGTAAGTTAATTAACATAGAACATTTTCCTCCCTAACAAGCACTTCTTAAGACAGGGTAGGCAAGGCAACATTAATGGTAACAATTAGTTAGGATTGAAACTGATAATGGGCACAGCTGCTAGCAGTTGAGACCTCATTAGGGCAAGCACCTTGACCTCTTCAGAAACACCTGAATGGTGGTGGGAGAGGTTCCCTGATGGGGTGCACGGTCTCCCTGAGGCCTTTATAGGGGGCCACTTTGGGGTGTGGGGGGTTGTTTTTCATTTTCTGTGCGTGGAGGATGGCTGTTGGGTGTTCGTGGCCTTGCTGCATCAGATCTGCTCAAGGTAGGGCCGACGCGCTCTCTGTGTCTGTCTGGCTGATGACGCAGTGCTGTTCTTGAGTGTCGGCGCTGTTCAGGCATGCTGGGAGGTGCCCAGCCTTGCTCCAAGCTGCGGGGGTGTTTCTGCTGCGTGCTGGACCTGTAGGAGTGCTGTGCGTCCCCTGTGCTGTGGGCTGGGGACAGTCAGGCTGCAGAGCTCATCTTGCATCTTTGGGTCTCTGCTTGTGCAGTGCTTGCTCGGGTGCCCCTGGGATGTGTCCTAGGGGCTGGTGCTGTGGTACGTAGGGATCCTTAGAAGGCCTTGCTAATGCAAGGTGGTCCTGCTGCTGGGACAGGGAGACTCTCTTACTTTTGTATGTTCATTATGGGCTTTATTAGTGCTTGAGAATAATGTTTTCTGAGGATCAGGCCCTCAGCAATATGCCTTCCCTCCCCCCCCCAGGAGAGTGGGCACTAAGAGATAGGAAACTACAGTTTCAGAAAAAAAGAGAAGAATGGACAAACACCAAACCAAAATAACCAGGGATGGCATGGGGAAAATGAAGAGTAGTGTTGGTAGCTGCAAACCAAGCTCCAGTCATGTGGAGGTAGCTGTGATTTCTTCTGCAGACCAACAAATATTATTTCAAATGGAGACAAGTGTGTGTGGCATCATCTTAGCCTGTAGGTTAGAAGGCAGTTTCTAGCCATCAGAAATCCTGAGACACTGTTTTTAAGAGCAGTGAACTCAGCTGGGTGCCAGGTGTGGCTGGCAGCTATGTGATATGATGACTGAATCAGCAAGGGCTGTCCAGAGGTCAGCTGCCAAGGAATGTGTTTGTCGAAGGATGTGGGAAATGTGTTATCATCTTAATCCAGGTTTGGAAGGCTCTCAAGCCTCAGCTTTTAGGCACGTGCCAATGCTTAATTTGATTTCAATAGGAACAAATGTTCCTGAGAGACTCCATTCTGTGTGAAAGTTGCTGTTTCTCAGTGTTTTGTTTTCTCTCGGTTTGGAAAAACAACAATTTCATGTTTTAAATTCCTCAAGACTTTGCTTGCTCCTAAGTCCCAAAGTCAGCGGTGTGCCCAGTGCTGGAAAAGACTTAAAAGAAAGACTTGAGGTGCAGGGACAGCAAAAGAAGCTGTTGCTCCAGTGCTTTCTAGTGCTTTTAGCTTTCAGGAGTGCAGCTACCCCAGGCTGGATACACCCGGCGTGCCCCAGAGCTGAGCCTAAATCTTCTACTTGTGCTCTTGAAAAGCACAATGGCAGAGAAAATAACACAGCGCAAGGTTTTAATGTGTTATTAAGGACGGTTATAAATTACAGTGTATCATTGAGACAAAACATTAAATAATAGATATAATACAGTGGCAGCTTTAGGAAGACAAATTTTCACATAAGCCATAAATAAGAGGAGTTTGTGGAGGGCTGGCAGTGTCCCAGGGTTCGGCTGGCTGCTCAGCCGTGCAGCAGCACTATTTATGTCCCCTGGTCCGTGGGCTGGGAGCAGTGCTGCTGGAGGCAGCCTGCCCACTGCGAGGCGGGCTGGGGGCACTGCCCGTGCCCTGGCACGGTCACGGTGGTGCTGCGATAACGATCCCATAGGACCGGATGCGCGAGTGCTTCTGTGTCAGTTACAGCTTTGCAAAAACATGTTTTTTTTTTTTTTTTTCCTTGTGATTTAACAGAAAAGCCCTCGAAATTTTCATTGAGAGCATCTCATGAGCGAAATAGAATGTTTGAACTGGATCCCAGGCTGACCTTGGGGTGTTGCCCTCTGGGTCCAACAGAAAGCACCATGTTGTGGTTACCCACTTGCTTTTCTCTTGCAAAATGACAGCTCATCAGCAACCTATGTGTTTTTCTTTTTTTTTGTATCATAATGAAGCTTGGGCTTTGCCAGCGCAAGACAATGAAGAGCAATAATTCAGGCTGTAAAATCCATCTGTTTGAGTACACCGAGTCTTTCCATGGGGTGGAATTGCTTGTGCTTTCCATTTATATTTAAATTCATGCCTGTGGAGAACCTTCCTTTGCCAAAGCAGCACAGCCTCTAGTTGCTGGAGTGAGGAAATCGCTGTGTGCAAGCACTTCTCAGAGCTGAGATCAGTGCTGCTGATGATGGATGCACCCAGCCCGTGCTGCACCTGGAGGAATGTGGATAATTTAGTCAGAGCTGTCACTCTCAAGGCTTGAGATGAGCCCTGCAAGAGTCTTGTAGGACTGCAGTAAATTCGGGGCAAAATGCTCGCTGGTGTCAGTGGCCATCACGTGCTGCTCGCTGAAGTTGCTGCGAGTTGACCTGGGGGTGGTGTGTGAGTGGTGTGTGCTTTCTGTGCGTTAACATCTGCGATGTTACCATAAGGCGGTGAAGGCAGTTTGTATGGGCGACAGCTGAAGAGATGTTAAAGCTGCAGGAATATTCCTCCTCCTCAGGTGCGGTTTCTGATCTAAGTCTGCTAAACAGCCGCAGGTTTGTGCCAGTCCGGCCAAGTTTATCCTCAGCCACGGCGCAGTGCGTGAGATGGCCTTGGACTGGGACCTTCGGCTCGCCGTGGCTGCGTGTAGCAGACGTGGGGTTCTGAGCTGCGCCAGCTGCAGGGCTGATGTGTGCAGTGGTGTGCAGGGTAAGTGGGGCGGGCCTGCCAGGAGTCGTGGGGTATGCAGGGTGTTGGAGCACAGCTCAGAGCAAGGTTCATGCTTTAGCTTGTTCTTGGGAGACAGCCCCCTTCCCTCAGCGCTGATGTTCCTTTGAGCAGCAGTTTGTGTTTTCTGTTTATCTCTGAGGCAAACCCACTGTAAAATTACCCTTAATGCTGCTTATTCTGAAGTCTTTGCATTAAGCATCTTGGTGAAACCTGTCTGCAGCTTGCAGTGGAGCAGGCTGGTATTTGGCTCACTGCAGGTGGCTGCTTACATTCAGGTCTTGTATTCTTTTTGACAAAGAAGTCACAAAAGCCTTTTTCTTCAGCAGGAAAGACAGATCCATCAACAGGTAGACAACTAGGAAAGGAAAATGTGTGGATGTTTTCACATGTGCAGAAGAAATCAGCAGGAAGAGATTGTAAGAGCTGAAATGTACTTAACGGAGCAAACTCAGAAGGAACAGAACCCAAAAATCCCTGCATGGCCATCAGATAGGCCTGGCAGTGTGGAAAACACCAAACTGCCTCGTGTTTTTCAGCAGAGTTTTATGAGCTGGAGGGGCCACAAGGGAATGTAGGAAAACATCAATGCTGGTCCAAGCTGCTCTCACATTAGTGCAACTGTGCTGTTTGCTGTGAAATTACTTGGTGCTCACACACCAAGGGGGCAGGAATGGAGAGGCACAAGCTGTAGAACCTTCCTTTGGCTTGGTAGGCGGGGGAGGCTCAGCCTGCTGCTGCCTTAGTTTCACTAACAGCGAAGCTCCTTTTCTTTGGTCCTTAAAGCGGTGCTTTGATGGCCTTCCGCTCTCCACCGATGCTGCCACAGGTTGCCAGATCTGCTCCAAGCCCCGGGGTGACCGTGGGATTGGAGCCTGCAATGCGGCCGAGTGTGAGGCAGGAGGGCTGGGCTCTGGAGTGTGTGAAAAACACGTTCAGGTGCTTTAATGCAGCAGAACAGAAGCTGCTGTCAGTGAAGCAGGAAGGTGGCATCATGTGGAGACTTCTCTCCTTAGCAATTACTTGGTTTTGATGATCTGTTAGGGATAAAAAGCAAAGCCCTGAGCACATCACTTCTGACTCCTTGCCTGCAATTATCTCTTTCGCAAGCACTTACACGGGTGGAGAAGCACTTAGCACAGAGCAAGGAGAACAGCTTCCGTTGCGCTTCTGATTTTTCTGGTCAGAGATGGACTGGCTGCAGGCAGGAGGTGAGGAAAGCAGCTTACGACTATCTGCGGCACTGGGGAGAGGCCTCAGAAGAAAGAGGAGCAGCGTTCATGCTTCTCAGTGTGCGAATCCATCAAGATCAGGGCAATAATTAATAACAAGTTTTCCATTTGATGCCGGGGTGAAAGCAGTGTGGTTTGTTTCCAGAGCCCTAGTGGAGGCACAGTGAAAGCCGAGGAACAAAGCAGCCTGGAGGAGCTGAGCCCCTCAGCTGCAGCCCGGTGGCGGCCTGGCAGCGTGCTCCTGCCAGGCTGGGGCAGGGCTCCTGGCAGTGGCTCCACGGGCTCCTGCCCAGGCAGGAAGCTCTTCTCCCTCAGATCCTCTCAGTCTGAAGTAACCACAGGGAAAAAAAAAAAAAAAAAAAACAGAAAAAAAGCTTTTCTAAACCCTTCATTTGGTGAGGATAGCGCAAGACAGATGTCTGGATGCGTTCTGGTTGCTGTGACTGTTTTCTGCTCCCAGTGGTCTGCAGTGAGTATTTTAGGGAAACCCTCCCAGCTCCCGCTCCCCACACAACGCATTCCCACTCCTAATGAACCTCCTTGATGATGCCAGAGCCACGGTGCGGAGTCCTTCTCTCCCCGTACTTACGCTCCACTAAGATGCAGTTTACGTGATTTTAGAGGCGTTGTGAGCCGCGGTGAACTCTGTGTGACAGCGTGCTCCTGGACGAGGCAGACGGTGGCTTTGGTCCCCTCGGACAATGTGCATCTTGTGGGCATGGCTTCCCCCGGTTCTGTTGGCGAAGCCATCTGTACCTCGGATGGCCGCTCTGAGGTCTTTATGTGCGGATGGGTAGGAAGGGGCTTTCTCTGCAGTGAAAACCTTGACCGGAGCCATGAAATGCCTATGGCTTCTTGGCTCCAGCATAGAAAATAACTCCGTGGCTTGAGCTGTGTGTTCCAACAGTCCAACACGCAACTCAGAGGTGAATGTGCAGTTAAAACCAGCAAAGACGACATGGGCTCGACCTTTAAAGCACTTATATCTGAGGATGCTTTTGGTTGAGGTCTGGCTTCTCCTGTGAGATCACACAACAGTAACTTTTTGAGAAGGAACTGCTGCTTTCTGTACAGCACCCAACGTTCTGTGGGCTCTCTTGAATCTGCCGCAATATTGAAGCGAGTGCCATTGATAAAGGACGGTTTACTCATGCTGCGTAAATTTAGTCGTAGTTACTTTAACCAGTTTGACCTCACAGTGAATGGCACATGCTTCCTGTTGTGGGGAACATCCTACAGGAAAGAAGAGATTTGCTCTTCTTTGGGAGCCGGAGTGGCAAATGATTCATGGCCCCTGACGTGTACCGAAATTATGCAACTGGCTTATGAGCCTAATCAGGTGCTTCTCGAGAGCTGCTGGCAAAAGTTGATGTGGGTTTGGATACTTATTCATAAGTCAGCACTGATAACTGTCACGAAACAGATGCAATCAGTAAAGAAGAAATTTAATTGCTGCTTAATTTAGTGTTCGAGTCTTAAAGTAGCATTTGCGGAAGAGTGTGGAGGAGAATGTTGCCCTGTGGTTTGCAACAGCAGCACCAAGTTGGCGCCAGTGTCAGCAGGCAGATGTTGGAGAGGAACGTGGGCACCTCAGGTGGCTGGGGCTGCTCCCGCTATGCCGATGGCAGAGCAGTCCTTGGGCAGTTAGGGGAGAGGTGGCGGGGCGAACCACCAGACAAGAAGCAGGTCTGAGATGGCAATTGCTCTGATTTTCTGCTCTAATGCTTGGAGGACAAAAGTCTTCCTGGCCAAGTTGCGAATTCTCCCAAAACAAAGGAACTTCAGTGAAGACCTCACAGGCTCCAGAGAGGCGGGTGATATTTGGGCGCAGTGATGCAGCTGTAAGAACGCTTTCCATCTCCAAAAGGCTCTTGCAAAAGGTACTCTGTCACCTGTCATGAGGCAGCAGAACTCTGCTGTGGAGTGTTGGTGTGAAACAAACAGCCCAGTAAGTTGGCAAAGACACAGAGCGCGTGAGCTTTGGGAATGTCGCTTCCACCTGAACCCTTGCAGTGACAACCTCCTGTCACTGCTTGCTGACGTGTTTTCTTCTGGGGCCCCATGCCAAAGATGCTCAGATCAGACCGAGCAGGGGATCTACAAAGAGCTTTCCCAGGAGAAAAATCCATGTTACAAACCCCATGTTCTCTTCTCACAGCGCCTCTGCAGTCAGTGGCAAGTCAGCTTTCTGCAGGAGCCGAGCACTGATCAAAGGGGTGCTCTGGGGGAGGCACGCCGCTCTGGGTGGCGGATCAGAGGGCTGTGCCACCTGGCACCCTGCTCCCTTTGCATCCGGAGTTCTGTTTGCTTTGGCAGAAAGCACTGTGGAATGAGAAGGCTGAGAAAGCGGGAGGGGTGGAACTAACCTCAGTGAAGTTCTGGGTACAGCCTTGGGATGCTCACAGGGCGGAGGCAGGCATTTTTCCATCTCTGCAGGGATCATCCTTGTGCGGGGTTCCCTGGGATGCTGCTCACTGAGGGCAGCAGCAGTAGCTCATGACCTGCTGGGTGGGGGTGTTTAAGTCAGTCCTGGCTTAAACATTCGGTTAAAGCAAGGCATCGAAGGGATCTTTTGACTTAACAACAATTATAGAATCATCAGAGTCGGAAGGGACCTTTAAAGGCCGTCTAGTCCAACTCCCCTGCAGTGAACAGGGACATTAAGGAGTTGGGTATGGAAATCAAGCCTTTCCTGTGATGGATGTTTCCAAGTACCTGTCCGTGAGGCTACTAACACCTGTGATCATGATTGTCTTGCAAATTTTCTGTTTCTTGACTATTTCTCCTCTTAGCTAAAGAAAGCTGGGTGTGAGAGGGTGACAAAAGGCACTGGAGGCCATGCAGGGCTGCTTGGGTCAGGTGGGGCTGGGCAGCACCCTCTGCAGCTCCTGTTCCAGTGGTGCCCACCCTCACCCAGCAGGGAGCGAGCTCTGCTGCTGAGGGTTGCTTCCCCCTTGGTGCTCGGTTCGCTAAAGGCAGCGAGAGGAGCCCAGTGTCCTTGTAGGGCTGCTCAAACTGAAGCCACTTGCAGGCTTGTTGGGGTGGATTCAGAGCTTGTGCTGATGCACATGGGTTTATTTTTAAAGCCATGGATGTTTGTAATTATCTTGAGTGTGAACACATGCTTTCTCCTTGTGAAAGCAAAGCACCAGTCCTTAATGATATTTATTCTTCCAAGCCTGAAATAAATTAAATATGGCAGCATGAGGTTTTTCTGCAGCAATGCAGTGAAGCTGTAAATATTTTTGAAATGATTCAATTCTCCTATACTTCTCTCCAGGCAGTAGCACCTCCAAGCCTTTCCCTTTAAAGGCTCCTTTTCTACCCAAATTCCTTTCCCATGTGGTCAAACATATTCTGGTACTCTGTTGGCAAGAACCCGGGCTGTTCCCCCAGCACTCTGACAGAAGCAAGGTATGAGGGCACCTTGTGGCCGGAGCCAAGAGAGGTGCTGCATGCCCCTGGCCATGCAGTGCCCCGACGTCCTCACGCTCCTGCGCCAGCCTGGGCAAATTGGGCGCCAGCCTGTGCCAGGTTCTGGTCAGCAAGCTGGCTGAGTGCTCTCCTCTCATCCCTGTTTGACTGCTCCAGCTGTAAACTCCCTGGAGAAGGGACTTGTGCCACAAACCAGTGACTTGCTGGGAAGGAGACAGGGAAGATTAATGTGAGCCTGCAAGGCAGTGAAGGAGCTGGGCTTGGATTTCCTCTCAAAGTCAGGAGGGCTTCTGGCTGTTCGCACATCTGGGATCCGTGTGTGTGGTTAGAAATGATGCTTGTTCTTCTGTGCGAAATGGCTGGAAAATAACTGTTGCTACTCCAGTGCTCTCAGCTCTCCTGCTGGAAGGTCCAATGTGCTGTAACTGCCTCAGGACTTGGCTCTTGTTAATGAAAGTTTGGGTTGTCTAAAAAAATAGCTTCACTCCAGGGCTTGATGCCCACCGTAGCTCTGAGGGGCTGCAGGTGTTCCTTGTGAGCAGCAGAGACAGCCTGCAACACAGCGTTTAGTTCTCAAGAGACTGAGGAAAAGTTCTGGGTCAGTGTTGTCCTTAGTTACGCAGTTTCTCCTGCAGCATAGCGGAGTACAAGTCCCACTGATGCTGACGGGCTGCAGCCAGACCTCGTGGCTGGGGCCATGTCTCCTTCTAGACACCCCTGTACTCCTTGGGAGCCTTTCCAATGTGGGCTGTCCCTGCACACAACCCATTTCTCTTGGCTGACCTCCCCTCTGAATTGGCTTCTTCCTCCAGACCCAGGTAAAGGCCGCTGGGGATGGGCCTTGTGCAGACCTGCAGCTCTGTGGAGAGCAGTCCTGCTGAGGGTCAGCTCCAGCCTGGTCTCCAGAGCACGGCTGAGCTGTGCTGGCTGGAGTGCTTGCAGGGAACTGCACTGACCAAGATTTTTTTATAATTTGTTGGGGCTGTTTTTTTTTTTTTTTTTTTTTTTTTTTTTTTTTTTGCAAACAGTTGCTAATAATCTGGCACTCAATTTCCATTTAAATGGAGGCATTAACCTCAGGAGCCTCACAGAGGCAGGCTGCAGTGTGCAGTTAAATACAGTCCCTATCGTGCACTGTTTTAACCTGCTGTGTAGCTGGAGGTAAATAAATCCTGATACCTCTTAATGAATCATTTTCTTCTGTGATGCCTTTGTCCTGCTCCCCTGTCTGGCAGGAGGAAAGGGGCTTAGTGTGCGCTCACTGCCCCTATTTCCTTGAACTTTGTTCCCTGCCTTGGGCCCCAAAGCTTAATAAATCTCTTCTCAGAAATCTGAATCAGTCTTTTAGCTGCGAAGAAGCTATCGGTGTCCAGGGTGGAAGCCAGAGCCTGTAACCATAATGCGCTGCTCTCCAGCTGGATGCCTTGCTTAACCTCCGTGCAGTGCTGGCACCCAAGGCAGCTGCTGTGCCCAAGCCAGGCAAAATACTGCAATCATCCCAGGATATTCAGTGCTCCAGCCCAGTGACACCAAAGCAAGCACAGATGTAGAGCAGTGGTATCAGAGGAAGGGAACTGCAGGAACTACCTAATCCTTGGTTGTGGTATCTTTTTTTTCTCCCCCCCATTCCCACACAGATGCTTTTTCTCTGTAGGCTGGGACACGCTGGTGGTTTGGCTGACCCCTGGTAATCCCTCCCAGCCCCATCTCCTGGGGACCTGAGGTCCTGCCAGCCCAGCACCCCCCTGCTGTGAGAGGCTTGTCCCACAGACATCTGACTGTGGCTCTCTGGGGCTGCAGCATCTGCAGGGGGCAGGCTGCACTAGGCATGTGCTGACAGCTCCCTCATGGCAAATCCCACATCTCCAAATACGACAGACCAGTGTCTCCAGTTGGGCTCATCTGTGCTCAAGGGAGCTTGCCAGTCTCCTTTGAATCCCTTGGCAGATGTTTTCTAAAAATAAGGCTCTAACTGGAGCCAGCTGCTCGCCCTTTCCATTGGTTTTCTCATTCCAATCAAATTTGCTTTGCTCTGGCACAAGTTTGCATCCCATAAGCACTGGCTTCCCTGCCACAGAGGCCATGTAAGGAATTAACAGACCACTGAGAAATGGCTCCAAGCTGCAGGGTTGCTTCAAACTGCAAAGTTAGCCTGGGGGTGTTGGAGATTGCGGTTAAAGGCACGGCTCTTTGTTCCTCTGCCTTGCACTAGCGGCAGAACAGCCTGATTTGCACGCTCACTGTGCTCAGGAGTTGAGTGGTGCAGGCTCCAAGGGCCTCACCTGTGAGCAACCTGACCCAGAGCCACTGCTCTGGCTGCTGCAAAGCCTGGGTTTGAGAGGGGTGCTGCCAGCTTGGCTAAAAGGGGCTGCTGCCAAACCCGACAGAGCTGCAGCCAGGGCCTGAGGCAGTGTCAGGACCTTGGCGGGTTTTGCTGGGTGCCCGCTTTATTCCTGGCGGTGGGCCCTGTGCTGGACGGCATCTCAGCGTTGACTTGCGGTGCTGGTAGGCAGGGAGAAGGCATGCTGTGCTGGGACAGGAGGGAGGCGAGCGGCCCTGAGGCTGCAGGACAGCAGGCAGTGCAGGAGGGTGCCCTTGAGCCCCTGTGAGGCCTGAAGAGAGGCTTTGAGAAAACAATCTTCTTGCTGTGGGGAGCTGAGCTGCCCATTGTTGTCTTTGATGGGAGGGCTCAGTTAAAAGGAATCAGGGGAGCCATTGCTGTAATTGCTGCGTTTCTTGAGTCAGTAAGATGCAATGATCTGCTTACCTGGAAAATTGATGGCTATTATTTTTACTGCAGGAGCACTCAGAGGCCCTGGTGCATGAAGTGTTGTGCTGAGCCGAGAGACAGCCAGGCTCGAGGAACCGATGGTTGCTCCTCACAAGCAGTGTCAGGTCCCTCTGCTTGCTGTCGGGCAGCTCTTGCGTGCTCCTGTTCCACAGCAGGGACCTTGCTTGCAGGGTGTAGGCTGCAGGCTCTGAAGTTTCCTGAGCCTCCTGTGCTTGGGCTGGCAGGCGATGCTCTTCAGTTTTGCAGCCCAGCAGGGACCATGAGCTCAGCTGTGAAGTGCTGGCTGAAGGTCCTCACAGTATCCTGAGCTCATGAAGGCTGTGAAGTGGGAGGGCGCATGGGGGACTCCGAGCGGTTTGAACCACCAGCTCCTAGGTTAGCTCCACCTGGCCTCTAGGCGGCTGCTCAAGGTGTATCCTCTCTCTGAACCGGCTCACGCTGCTGTCTGCACCCAGCAAGGCTTTCCTGCTTCATGACCGCAGATGATCAGCTGTTTATTGGTGCAGTGCTCCATGCACCATGTCAATTTTTACCAGATTTATTGGTTTTTAATTAGTAACTCCTTATGAAGAGGAAAGCTTTTCTTTCAGCACCTGTCCTTTTTGACTCAGCTTCTCCTTGAAGCCATGCATCAGCTTAGCAGATGGGTTGCCTTCTGATATTAGCAGAACCCCCCCTGTCACCCATTCTGCAGGCTGTCAGCAGCAGGTGCTCTGGGGGGAGCCTGGAGGGTGTGTAGGCACCTTGCGGGCGGTGCTTTCCCATGGCCCTGTCACACAGCACAGGGAGGGAAAGAGCACTGGAAATGGGATTTTGGTCTTTCTCTTCTTTAAGGAGAATTTCTCAAATTCTTGAGCCTTTAGGAGAGCACCTGCTTTCAGTGCATGGGAAATAGTCTTGGACTAGAGTGTGCTTAAAGAGCCAAGTTGCAAAGGGGAGAAGATTGAGAAGCTTTTTCACCCCTGGGTAATGCCAGTAAACAGCCTTTTATTAGGACGCTGGGGATGGAAACTGACTTGGTGATGAAGTATTTGGTAGAAAAAATCTTTTTTCCACAGCTTTTAAAATTGTCAGAGAATGTCAGTCTTGGAGCATGCTGTTACAACTATATCAAATTTTCACTTACCAGTTCTTGAAATCAAAAATGCTTCAGCTCCTTTTCTGCTTGCACTCACCACACAGGCTGGGCTGTGCAAGCCCCCAGATCCTGCAGGAGCAGCAATCCTTCCCTGCACAGAGGGTCAGAACGACTTGCCTCATGTTGCTCCTCATGAGTCAGAAATGACTTCATCGTGCCCCCTGTCATCCGTGGCCATTTCTGTTCAGCCCCACAAATCAGTGAATGAGCAGATAGCTAACAGAAGTCTCCCCATGTATTAGGAAAATGATGTCATCCTAAATAGGAAAGGACCTTCTGAGCTACAGAGAACTGTGGAAGGCAGGCAGAGGGAAATCTCTTCCAGGAGAGCATAGACATCCACCTTATAGATCTCTGTAAGTGGGGCACTGTAATGTCTTCATCTTCAAACAAATATTCAGCAGTTCACAGTTAAAGCCTTGGGAGCTCAGCACGCAGCATTGTCTCTGGCATTTAAAATCCATCAGGTAGAAAGATTTTTGGCAGGAAACCTTTTGGAAAAAGAAAAACAAAAGCCCTTGCATTGAAATTCTTAGGAGTCGGGTTTTTTTTAACTCTCTTCCACAGAACACAATGAGGCTTTGATGCTGGAGCTGAGGACAAAACAAACAGCGATGTGTGACGAATGAAACATCCTGACGGTGCTCCTGTCTCTCCCAGCTGCAGAATTCAGTGCTCTGAAGCCTTTGCAGCCGCTGTGCAAACTCAATCCACTCTCATCCGAGGCCAGTAGCGATAGGAACTAGGTTGTACCTCAGCCTTGCTTCTTGCTGGTTCTCATGTTCTTTCCTGCCTGTTCTGGAGAGAACCAAGGCAATGTGTACTCAGGGGGATGTGATGCTGGGATGGGTCGTGGTGGGGGGGAGAGGGGCAGCTCAGGGCTGCAGCCAAAGACTTCTGCAGGAGTTGGTTCTGAGAAGGACTTTACCTGCTCGTTTCCAGATGCCATGGTAGCAGATACGTGGGTCAAAGCACTTTGTGTCTGCTAATGGTTGAGCTCTGGTTCCAGAATAAATCCATGAGTTCCGGGGACCCTCCTTCGCACTCCTCGTGATTCACGCAAATACCTGCTCAGTGGTCTGTTGAGAAACAGTGTTGTCTGAGCAAATTGGATGTTTTCTATTAAGAATCGCTGTGACAAACTACTTGCTGCTATCAGCCCCGGGCCTATATGATGCAATTAAATGGGACCGTGGCAGTATATATCTTGTATACAACTCATCCTTCCTCTGGGAACAGGAACATCTAATTTTATTAGATTCATTATCCTTTTCTCAAGAATTAATAGCTCCTGAGACTGTTGGCCTAATGTGGCTGATTTTACATTCTAATGGGATGGAATCAGGAAAATTGCTGTCTTGATCAAGACAATCTACCAGCCCTTCTTGCTGCATGTGCATCAGGAAATTCCTTCTAGCTGCTCTGCTTTTTCCCAGCACTGTTGTTTGTGCTTGGGAAGAGATTAAAGTAAGAGGAATGGACTGGAGATGGCAGTGAGGGGAAAAGGGGACAGAGCCTTCGCTTGAGCCATGGGGCCCTGCACGCCGGGAGCGTGTGCGTCGTCCTGAGGCAGAGAAGTTTATCAAGTCCCAGGCAAGCCAAGAACCTGCCTCTAAGTTTCACTTGGCAAAACACTACAAGCTGCAATTGGCTATCTGAAGTTGGATTGCGGTGAATCTCGGCTTTGGTAGAGTCCTCTGAAATGTTAATTCTTCCCAAATGGGCTGTAACTACGTGGGTATTTAGAGCCCCCCTGTAGATGACACAGGGCTGAGATGAGCTGCTGCCGCTGGCTGTGGTCTGAAGGAGCAGTTGGCTCTGAGCCTTCGGGACAAATCTTAACAGCCCAAATAGCTGAGCCTGAACGCCCAAAGGGAGTATGGGGACAGCACCTCACCGATGACTGGATTGTAGTCTTTGAGTGTCTGGGTGGGAAAGAACAGGAGTTCTTGTTCTCGGGACAAGAGAGAGCCTGGAGTGGAAGAGTTTCCTGACACTGGAGAGGGAAAGACACTAACCAGGGAGCTGTGCCGGATGAGTCACAGGCCACAGGGAGCAAGGTTTTGCGGAGGAGTAATGGAAAGAAGTGATTAAAAACCAGCAACGAGAACTATCAGCAAAGATTAAACAATTTTAATCTCTGGAAGGACTGCTGCACCATTTCGGCTGCTCTGCCTCGCGCAGGCCCCAGGCAGGTTTCGCTCCTGCCCTGACCGGGCCGCGGCCCGGCACGCGGTGCTGGGAGCAGGCCGCTCCGGCGGGGCTGGGTGGGGGGGGATCGCC